>CM075853.1:108962566-109562566 GCA_037975125.1 Latrodectus hesperus
TGAACTATGTCAATTTTTTTTAATATCCGAGAGGGGTGTAATAAATGTTAAAAATTATAAATTTATTCAGGTGAGTGTTAAAAGTTTATGTTGTTTTAAGTTATTGGTGATTTAATGATAATGACTATAACTTTGATGATTTTCTGATAATTGTAACAGCTAAGAAATTATAATTGTCTTTTTTTCTGGTAATCAGGATGAAATTCTGTTGTTACGAAATAGGCAACCAAAAATCAAGATTTGTTAACGAAGAATTATATTTAATACGATTTAAGCGACAAGAATATTTTTTATTATCTCCAAATATGTGTACCCTGCATATTAAATGACAACATCATGAAGGAAAGTTAATAGAAAAAGATAATTATTCACAAACAGTATGACATGAAGGCAAAATAATTAATTTAAAGGAAGTTTTTCATGCTTTAAAAGAGAGTGAAACTCATGAAAAGAGTTTCCATCCTTGGCAGCTACTACGGCTGAGATTAAAAAAAAAAATTGCAGTATATTTTATTTTCTTTCTCTACCATATTTTCTTCATATTTGCTTATAGTTTTTTGTTCATATAAATATTTATTAACATGCATGAATATTTTGAAATTTAAAATCAAATTGTTAATTACTTAAAACTAAAATTATTGATTTAAAATTTAAGTTTACGGAAATAATATTTAGTTGACTTCTAATTTTATTACCTTTATATTTACACTTTATATTAAAAAAAATCTTTTTTTCAAATTTTAAAACATCAAACGCACTAAACGTTATATATATATATATATATATATATATATATATATATATATATATATATATATATATATATATATATATATATATATAATGCTTCTTGGTAAACATTCTAATTAATTATTTCAATTTATATATTTAAAATATATCTCGTTCTGAAATAAAGAAATTATCCCTAATTATTTTTCTCCATTGTAAAAATTTTAACAACCTTGAATATTAATTATGAAGGAAAAGAAAAATATGACACTACACATAAATATGTCATACACACACATTACTTTTAAAATAATTCATAATAAAAGTAATCTGTTTTATTAATATAAATAAGTTCATGTTTTTAATAAAGAAATATATTTCGAAATCTTACTGAAAAATTTCGATTATTAAATATTTTAAAAGAAAAAATTATTCACTTATAAGATAACCGACTGAGAGAACTTTTCAAATTTAAATCCTGAGATATAAATGTTAAAATTTCTTTTTTGTGTCGGAACAATTGTAATTCCCGTTAATAATATGAATCAACGGTAAATTTGAAGAAATAATTACATCAGTTTTGGAAAAATTCAATCTTAATAATATCGTAAATTAAATTTTTTGTTTGATTGATAATATTTCTGATTTTATTTAAAAAAATACATTATAGATAATTTAAAATATATAATAATTAAAATACGTCACACACATACAGTATAACTCCAATTACTTGAATCAGTTGAGACCGGGTCCCATTTGGATTATCAAATATTTGGATACTTGGATTTTTCGAAAAAAGGGTCGATTTTAATTAATTATTGCATGTTGAAAAATAAGAGAAAAAAACTACATACTATTTTAAAGGAAAAGAGCTATTAATCAATTAAAGGAAAACGCAATACTTTTACATGTTAAGGTACTTACAAGTGCAATACATTAATGCAGTATGTATTTACAACGATGCAAATGAAAGTCATTGCTTGCTGAGCTTTAAGGTCATCCTCTTAATCAACACTTTATATTAATTTACCATCATTTGCAATTTGATATCAAGTGTCTCACTTATAACCTATTCTTCTACATCTTCAGCTGTAACTGATGAAAATTTTCAAAAGAATGTTTTTTAATTCCTCAAGTGACATGCTGCATTCTTATCTTTACTCTTCTCTCATCTTTCTTTTTCTTGGGCTTTTTCCTTTTTCTCATTTTCCTTCTCTTTTTCACTCTAATTTATTTTTCTGAAATTCTGAAAACGATTTGGATTAATGGAATTCTAGTGTAAATAGATAATAAATTAAACTTAAAAATCCATTGGAAGTTTTTATCTCCATAATATCGTATGGTGAATATGTATTTCCTAAAAATGGGAGTAACATTTCAAATACTCCTTATCTTTTTTTAACACCAATTGATAGCTATAAACGTTCATTCAGTAAATTAAAATGAACTCTGGTATACTTACGATCAACCATGGGACATGACAATGTAAGTGCCTTAGCGTTTTATGAGTAGAATGAGGAAATTTTGAAATCATCGATTTTGATGAAGTGATTCATCTATTTGCTTCATTAGTGGCAAAAAAATGTACGTAGTATATTTAATGTATCATTATTATTGTTAATAAATGTTTCTATTTTAACTGTAATATACACTAGCTTCTTCACATTGCTTAAAAATTCTGTTTCTTTTAAAACAATTCTTAGAAGCTCCGATACTCGACATACTCGTATTTCTGTATCCAATTCTGGCTTTGATTTCTTTAACTTAATATATAAATATTTTTTTGTTTTAATTTAGAAACAGTATGAGCCTTTAAATAATCTATACTCTAGATTCTTTTAAAATAAGTATTTTATTCATTATATTCTTATTACGGATATATTTTTTCTGAGAGGGGAATTAAAAATTTTACCATACTCGGACTGGGCGCCAGTTATACCTATGTTTTTTTTATCAATTTTTATAGCTAAAAAAATTGGCTCGTCAATGACTCTACTACCTATGATCAGATACTTTCAAGTGGTGTAAGATCTGGAGTCCATAGAGGCCAAGGCAACAATCGAACACCTTCAATATAGAGGAAAATCAGAACATAACGTGCAACATGTGATTTTGCATTAGTACTTTGCATGTCACGACAAAACACAATTCTTAAGATGTCCAAAATCTGCCTATAGTTGTTCAGATTACTATTAATCAGAATCAGGTGTACATCTTGTGAATCCAAAGGCTGCCCATACCATCATATCAAGTGCATAGCTCCAGTAATGATGTCGAATGCAACCAGGCAAGGAGCTTTTTCCTCGAAGCTTCCACGCTTGTATACAGCTGTCGGAATGTTTATTCGCCAAATTGGTATTGGCATGAAAAGATTAAATTTTGCCCCTCTTGAATCCAACTTTGCCGTTGGGTACACCAGAATTGCCTTGTGTCTCTACGTTTTATTGTAAAAGCAATCTGAAGTACTGGTTGTGTGTTGACAGTCAGACAAACAACGAGAAGAAGAGGCCCTGTTCTATTCCTATTGGCTATCAGGTTGTGCCTCTACTTCAGTCTAGAATATCGGACACCCTGCACGGTGCCCGCTGGGACCAGGTGCCCGCTGGGAACTGTAATCTGGGGGCTTGAGCCTTAAGAGGTTCTCCAGAACGCTCGACACATTGTTTGAGAGACGAGTGCTTTACAAAGGTGGGGCTTTCAAGCCTACAGTGATCTACGCAGTAGACCACTGTATCACAGTTCGGAATACAAATTTGAAATAACAGAATTAATAAGATAGGATCAAGTGAAACAGAAAAATAAATGTTAACAGGATCTAAATAAATTTAAGTAAGGATGGCTGAAATATTTACATAATTTACGAACAGAAATTGATTATAGTTAATGAAATTTAGAAGTTTATAGGAATAAAATGTAATTAGTTCTTTACATGTCTTGAAATTTTGATATGTACAAAGTACTAGTAATTTTGGAAATTGAAAAACTGGTGATTAGTTTGTTTGTTACTTGAATTGAAAAATTTAATTATATTTCGAATTCTGTTGACTCTGCTTCTGAGTTATAAGATTCCTGTTGGTGAGCAGCCAGGTCTTTGCACATTTGGAGTCCTTTTTCATGAAGGAAAATAATTATTTGTATTAATTTTTTTGTTCTGAACTTGTTCGTTGTGCAGAATTTTAAGAACTGGTAGTTGGTTTGAATAGATGATTTTTTGATATGTAGATCTTTGGTTTGAGGATATTCTGTGATATAATGCAGTAGTGTACCAATTTGGCCACAGAGGCAAGATGGAGATCTGGATTTGTTAATTCTGTGGAAGTAGCTGGGACAGGGCGCATGGTTTGTTAAGATACAATTTAAATAAGGATTGGAATATATCACATCTGATGAAACTTTTGGTATTAGTCTTCTTGTATGGTGACCATTCGGCGAGTTGTCCCATAGAGATTGCCAGCTTTGCTCTATATAATTTTTAATTTTTGATTTCAGACTGGCTCTGGACCACTTTAAAGGTGTCAACGGAAGAGTTGGATGGGTTGCTGCTTGTTTTGCCGCTTGATCAGTTGCCTCATTCCCCGTGATTCCAGTATGTGCTCTTAACCAACTTAGTTGGATGTTCATATTCTGGTTATGAAAAAGTAAATTTTGAACGGATCTTATTATTAGGGATTTGTGTAACGGGTTATTTAAAGCCATTAGGGAAGATAAACTGTCTGTCCAAATTGTGACACTTTGTAGTTTATGCTGGATCGAATGAAGCAGTGATTATTTTATTGCTAGGGCTTCTGCCTGGAAGACTGAATTATACTTGTGTAGTTTTATGAGATGTTGATGCAGTAGATTGGAGTTTTCAAAAACTACAAATGCTGCTCCTGTTTGATTATCTAAATGAGATGGTTGTGTGTTGACAGTAAGTGCTGCTCTAAACCTCGTAGTACACGTCTATATGGATTGCTGCAAACAAGCATATTTTCTAACTAATGGTCTGTAATATGTCTGTACTGTTTTGCAAGAGCAGCTTCAAAATCTCAGTTCAGAATAACAGAGTTTCACAATATCCTCTCGAGCCTCACATATCATTCTTTCTAATCCTGCATGATTGCGATTAATTCCATATTCGCACGGTGTTTGATGAACTTCAGGCAGTGCGAGTGGCTATACCACGGATAAATCCATATTCTCTATAGACATCGATCCTACCTCAATCGCATTTTAACATTTGCTAATAACCATTTGTTCTTATTTTAGACATCATATAAAATTCTGAAAGAAATTCTAACTTTATAAAATGATTTCAAATAAGAATTCCACTGCACAATTTTTATTTTTTTCCAGCGTTTCAAATGTCGTTTGTGTATCTGGCACCATCCAAATGCAATGAAATAAAAATTAATGCCTACACGTCAGAAATGATTCAAGATTTTTTTCAATACATAAATTGATATCTAGTTACTTGACCTTGTGTTAAACTCATTAAATTAAGAAGCCTAGTTTTTGAATAAACGCTCGAATGATTCTTCAAAAGGAAAGATAATTATTCTCAACGTTTCAAGTTAAGCTTCTTGGGACCTTTTAAATTGCTTATTTTAATTTCACTTTATGATGAAGACAAAGCCTTAATGAAAAAAGAGATGTATCTGAAGATCACATGATCATCGGTAGGTTGATAATTTTGGCCCAAACACTTCTTACACGCAGTGAATTTAGGCCAATAAACCTGTCTTCAGAAGAATGACAGCTTTATTTAAATACTGTTAACTGTTTTCTTTCTCTGAGTCCCCAATTATTTCTTAGCTCCTGCTATCTCATCTTCAGTAGTCGGATCTATTCAAAGAGATATCTTTTCAGACAATTGGTAAACGAAGAAAAATCCATTACATGATTATACTGGCTGATCTAAAACTACTCAAATATATAAAAAAACGATCACTAGGTTTTTTAAGAAAATAAATAACACAGCTGATTTAAAATTTCAGTACTAGACAATGGTTTCATACTAATTAAATATGTTCAACATATCACATTCAATTTGGATTTAACAAAATTTAATAATAATAGTCCAATAAAAAATTTTCTAGCCTGATTAGTGTACATCAAAATGATACAGATCGGAGTGAGTACTTTATTTACAAATACAGTTAGTATTTATTTGAGCAACATGTAGTGAAAAATATTATCCTTGCATCTAACAGATGCAATAAATTTTGTTCTCAAATTTTAAATTAACTGCAACTGTTTCTATAAAGGAAATTAGTTGAAACATAAACTTTGTTCAATGTAAAATAAAATGTGACATTGTTTTTTTTTTTTTTTCGTTAAAATTTACATATAATCTAATATTTTCTGTGTAAATTAATAAAGTAAAAAAAACTGTAAAATTTGTATTAAAAATTTATCTGAAAAAAATCTATCCATTTTCTGAATCATTTTCATAACATTTGCTCCAAAAATTTACTGCTTTGATTTTTTCTCATTTGTAATGAAATATAATAGAAAATCATTAGGAATAAGAGATTACATTACATTTATCGAAACAAGACATTACCAAATACCTGATAATATTCTGATCCAATCGAAATCATCAAACTCAGATGAGTAAAATTCTAACATTTTTAATAAACAGCTAGCGTGTCTAGGGAATAATAAAGTTTGGGAAATAATGTAATACACTGTAAATTGTATATATGATCACTGTAAACAAGATCAATTAAAAACCCATAAAGACAAAGCACATAATTGATAAATTAAAAAAACCCCATAAAGACAAAACACAGCAAAAATAAAAATTTCATAACTTCAATAATATTTTAACTTATTAAAATCGGTTATCTTACTGTTAAAATCATCATAAATGTTAGAAGCAAATAACAAATTTGTTAGTTTACCTTGCATATCTATATAAATGTTTAAAATGTATAGTTTAAATTTATGATAGAGGGAACAGAAGGCATTTTTCAGTTAAATACATTATGTCATCCATTATTTCAGATAACTAAACCTGTAATTTTAAAACACATGTAAAAAAACAACATAATTAGGTATGGTAAGTAAATTTACTGAAGATTGCTGATGAATTTCTCATCTCGAATTAGGAACAAAGAATTGCAATGTAAAATATTATTAATTTTGTGAAAAATATTTGATTTTTAAATCACTTATTTGATTTTTTGTGAACTATAAAAATTAAATAATTTTCTTAATGACTGTAAAAATTAAGTGGTTTTAAAAATTAAATATCGTTCTCGTATCGTTCTTCATTTTTTGCCAATTCCATAAACGTATTGTGCGTCTAAGTTTCATTTTATTGCATATAGATTCAGTATGTCAAATTAGTACAAAAATATGTATCATTGCACTTTTTTTATAAATTAAATATTGTTTATTGTGTTAAAACAATGTTATGTGTATTACCACTGTTGGCATAAGATTTTTTTGACTCACTGAATCGGATAAAAACGATCAAATATTTGATGTCCATGTAAAATATTCCTAACTTCAATTGAGTATTCCTAACTAATTTCCTAAAATTTAAAATTAATGTTTTAATCTGCAACGTTATCCAAATTATTAGCTAAGTTTCATCTATTTGATGAAATAACTATTTTGTATTCATTCAATTTAAAGCAAGTTAAAAAAAAACATTTAGCAGCTGTTAATTTCTTATGTATAAATAAATACTATTAAAATCAGTCTAGATTAAGCAAGAAGCAATTTCAGTTTGAAGTAGATGGGAGGCTTTTATTTTAGCTATGATAATTAACAAAGAATTCAAAATTTCGAATTTATTTCCATTGTCAGAAATAGTTTATGTTCATTCAAATAACATAACAGCATTATTAAAAAAACTCCTCCATCAAATATATGCTGATAAAATTATTTTTATGTGCATAAGATCTTCGTACGTTTTTAAAATAAAAATATAAAAAAGTTGTATTCTGTTCTTCACTTTTGAAATTGTATAAGCGGAATTTAAATGATTGCATTTTAGTTGCAACAAAATAAATTAACTTTAGAATTCCTTAAATTACGAAGCTTTCCTTCTTTATATATAGATATATATATATACACTGCTAGACCATGGCTAAGGGCGGATAGCACTATCATCCATAGCAACCACAAAATGAAAGGAAGCAAAATGTGGAAAATTAGAATAAGTGCGGGATATAGTAAGAAGAAGTATGCATATGCAAATTTTTTTCCATGTCTGTTCATCACGTGATAGCGTTCATAAGAGCTTTAAAGTTTTTGAAGCGTGTGGACAGTTGTTGTTTCAAGTAAAAGTTTTACAGGAAAGACTTAATAGACAAACTTGAAATCTTTGACATGTCTTCCCGACATCACTAAGATGATTTTTTGCGTGGCCGAATTATTGGAAAGATCGAAAAAGGGCGAAAAATAACAGATGTTGCTAGGGAGTTCGACATCACTCACAGCTTTGTTTCACGGCTATGGAAGTAATTTAAAACTACTGGAATGTGTAGTAGGTGGCACGGGGAGGTCGTGTTAGAAGTACGACGCCTGCAAAAGACAGATATATCGTCCTATCAGCAAAAAGGAACAGGCGCACCACAGCTCAGCAGGTGGCAAATCAGTTTCTTGCGGTTTCAGGAAAGTAGATCTCCCGAAAAACTGTTGCCAGACGTTTGAGGGGAGGAGGACTATACGCCCACAGACCTGTTGTGTGTATCCCATTGACCAGACAGCACCGTACTGCCCGTTTGCAATGGTGCCGTGAGCATCGCAATTGGACTGAACAGAACTGGGCATGCGTACTATTCTCAGATGAGAGTAGGTTCAGTCTGTCATCGGATTGTAGACGCCAACTGATCTGGCGCGAGAGTGGTACTTCTTATCGTCCAGAAAATATCCAGGGAAAGGGACCGATATCCAACATGCAGTGTCATGGTGTGAGCCGGCATCATGATCAATGGCCTCACGCCCCTACATGTGGTTGCGAATGGGACTATGACGGGCCAACGATTCATTAATGAAGTTCTACTATCTCATGTTCGTCTTTTCCGTGGTGCTGTCTGTGATAATTTTTTATAGACGACAACGCAACATGTCATCGAACACTCGCTGTTCAGGATTGTCTAGACAGCGAGGGTATTCAACGCCTCGTATGGCCATGACGTTCTCCAGATCTAAACCCCATTGAAAATGTGTGGGATGCTTTGAGGAGGCAAATTGCTGGTCGAAACTATCCTCCGACAAACAAGATCACCCTCATCTGTGCACTCCCAGAGGAATGGGATAAATTGCCTCAACAGCTGCTGGATAATGTTGTGCAAAGTATGATACGACGCGTGGACTGTTGCATCACACTCCACGGTGGACTTATCCCGTACTGATACCTTTCTTCATGGTGCCTTCTGACTTTTATTGACTCACTTATAATTTACATTGTCCCATTTTTCCATATGAAGCATCAAATGAACATTTTTTTCTTTCAGATGTTTCACAGCTTTTGTACTTTCCAGAACAATAAATATTCTTTATTCTAATGTCTGAACAGTGTGGCAACTATATTTTTTCCTACTAGGCCTCATGTCTCGCTTAATGTTATGCTGCATTGCAATTTGTGATCCGTCCTTAGCAATTGTCCAGCAGTGTGTGTGTATATATATATATATATATATATATATATATATATATATATATATATATATATATATATATAAAGCAATAGATGTCTTCGCTTTTATTGACCAAGAGATGGCTAGATAATTCCTATTTTTAAATATAATTCTCTTTGACGAACGTAAACTTATTTGATAATGATGGACTGTAAATTATAAGTGAGTCAATATGTGCTTGCAAGTAATAATTCTATTTTAACATAGAACCACCGATTTTAACCACAATTTTAACCACCGATTTAGCGAGTGACGACTGATACAGTACGAATTTCTTCACCCTGCTGTGTGGGGCGAGCGTTTTTGTTCTACATGTTTATATATTTTTCCACACCTTGTGACAATGGAACTAGCGTTACCATTCCTAGCCGGAAAATTATTTGAGTCTGGTTTACACAATATGTCTTGTACTTATCACAAATAGGTTGTAAAGAAATTCAAAATCATATGTGGATTAATTCGCCAAAACTTGATTATAATTTTAGCAGTACTAATGAGTTTAATTAGAAAGAGATTTTCTTATTTTCCAGTAAAAGAGAAAACATATTTGCTATACATTTTTGGTGGTATTTTTTATTAGGATCTTAAATTTGTTAACACAGAAGTTTTCCCAAAAATGTCTTTATATGTTATAAAATTCTGTGTAAAAAATATAATTTAATAAATATTAAAAATATTTATTGCAATAATGCAAATTTTACGAAACGTCGTATAAAAATGTCATGTAATATCTTATAGTATCTTATTTAATTTGTGCATTCATAAAAATGAATACTTAAGAGTAACATTGTAAATTAAGTGCATGTGCTTTTGCCTCTTGATAAGTAAGATAAAAATATTTAATCAAAATTTCGGCTAAAAATATTTTCTTATAAATTTCTATTTTGAATATGCTGTTAATTATCAATTATTATTTGAAAGCATGGTATTATATTTTTAGTTTAAACTAATGATATATAATTAAGAACATATAATGTGATCTTAATCTAATTTTATGAAATCAACTTTGAAATATATATGTTAAATTTCACTGTCCACTTAATAAGATAAATAAAAAACTAGAAACATAGCACAGTTTTCATCTTTTATATAAATAGGTAAGTGTAAGACATATTCGAAGGAATGATATTATATAAATTATATCTATAAACTATCTAACAAGAAACAAAGTAATATTTTTTATTCGCCATTAAATTATTTTCTGCATATTGAGAAATGATTGAATAGCAGTGTTTTTCCTTATATAAATGTTTGGATCTATTAAAATATTTGGGATTTTTAGTTTTAAAATTATCGAAGCCTGAATTCAGAACAAGAAAATTTACCTGCAAGGATCCTAATGCTATTTCATCACTAAACCTACTTAAAACAATATACATAAATATTTGCCGTAATTTTTTCTTGTACACTGAATGCAATAAATTTTTTCTAACTACTCTTATTCACAAAATATGCTATTATTAAATATTTTGTTCTGAGAAATAATCATTTATTATAGTTCAGAAATCTTATTTCACATAGCGCCAGTATTTCTTAATGAAGATATTCGGACTGCATTGTTTATACTGGCTGCATTGATGTTATAACGTCAAATTTTAGAAAAGACATGTGTATAGAAAAAAAAGAGAAAACAAGTACTATTTTTCTAAAATTGACTACTTCTGCCTACAATAAGTAAAAATTAAAATAATATTAAATATTTTTGTATCCGAATTCCAATTTCAAATTTTATAACTTCTTTTTTAACTTTCACGACTGAATGTGGACATAATAAAAGAAATTTTTAAAAAGGATTTCAGAATATATTACTCTAGGTCACACACACATTCTTATGAAAATCACTCGCTGAAATAAATAAAATGCAGTTATGAAAATAGAATATTAAACAACAAATTAATAAGAGTTTTCATTTGAGCAAATCTATATATTGTTGTTGTCGTGTGCCAGCTAGGCCGGCAATACGTTGTTCGATGCTGCACTTTTCCATTTGAACTATATTTAGGTGTGGAGTCCAACTTTTTCAGTACACACATGCCATAGGGACCCGTTTATAGGGTAGGCAACCATTCACAACTCATTCATGCAAGGAAAGGACAAAGACGGAATAGATAGAGAGAGAAAGTACATCCATGTCCAAACCGTGATTGGAACCCAAGGACCTCCCTACCCGCAGTCAGGGACACTGGCCACTAGACAAGTTGGGCAGCAATATATTATAACGAGTGAGTAAAATTACCTTTTAGGAATGAGTTCCTGATTTAAAAAATCAATATTTAAAATAAACTAATTTAACTTAATGTGTGTACGAGAGTCATTCAGCAAATAAAGATCTCTCAGTCATAAGAAATAAAGAAAATTTTTTATTAAAAAATAGTTTTGTTGCATACAAGATGCTTCCTTTACTTCTCTACATAATGTGTAAAATCCCTCATTTAAATGAAATAAATCTCAACTTTTTTTGTCATAAGTATCAGGATTAATATGTTACACACTTTTAACAGTTCATAGTCAGTGGTTTGTTGCAGTCTTCAGTCTTTCCTCACTTTCAAATTGCTTATTTAATACATGTTAAAAATTATTACTTTTAATTTAATAAATGAAAAAGGGTGAGGCATTTTTTTTATTTAGAAAAAAGGCTATTCCGTAAATTTGCAATGGAGAGGAATTTCAACCGCATTTTTGTTAAGTAATGCAAATTTTAAAACCATCACTTTTAAATTAAAAATCATTTATATATAATTTAATAATTAAACCCGAATGTTGCATGCAAAAATTAATCTCGTTACAAACATAGTAGAAATAATTCATGAGAATAACGAATTAAATAGAAACAAAGAGATACTTGATCACGCTATAAACTTCGTTCCAAACTAGAACGGACAGCTTAAACATTTTTCAAAGAAATAATGGCTAAGTAGGTAGGGACATTTCGAAAAGAATGAATGAAATAACTTAAAGAATGAAAACTTTCATTTCTTTTTTTTTTCTAAAGACAATTCTAGAATTTTCGACAGAAATAATTATGCAGTCCTGTTCTTCCACAGCAAAAATACCAAATAAGTTAGCACGGCAATTACTGAAAGTCGAGGGCACCAATTGTTTCGGAGACCGCATCAACACTTGAACCCATGACAAATAAACTCCATAAAAAACTAGAAACCAGACTGTTTTTTAGAGGTTATTTTTCAATATATACTGCGTAAAATATATGAACTATATTTTACTCGGCATAGTACTTGTAAATTCATTTTGTTTTTCAAAAAATATTTGGAAATTTGCAGAGATGAAATGACCGTAAAATATTTTTTGCGCATTAAAACTGCATAATGTATCACGATTTCTCTGATAAAATTTGTATCATGAAGTACAGAAAATAGTCACGTGATTGAAAGAAAAATTTTAAGATGTGTGTGTGAACTTTTTTTTCATTTTATAAGACATTAAACATTTTTTCATGCATGCAATTGACCTTTTTTTAAGTGCATAAATATTTTATACTATAAAAATAACATGAAGTTTTTTAATTCAAAAGAATTTTTCTACTGTAAAGTACGAAAAATACGTTTTCTAAAAATCGGGAAATTTTTACTATGTTCATTGTTCCAGAAAATATTCATATTTCAAATAATTTAGGACTCTTAAAAATATGGTACACAAAATTATTGTAATAAATAGAAAATTATCATTCTCTTTTAATTTTCGACTCACTACAATGATAAAAATTTTATAACAATAATATTAAAATAAATAAATAAAAGTTGTTTAATGATAGAAAAAAGTACCAGAGAGTTATTTATAATACAAAACAGATACGCGAATATAGTACCTATCATTTTATATTGTTGTTGTCGTGTGCCAGCTAGGCTGGAAATATGGGGTGCGCTGCTCCACTTTTCCAACTGAACCATATTTGGTGTGGAGTCCGACTTCTTCAGTACACACATGCCATAGGGACCCGTTTATTGGGTAGGCAACCATTCACATCCCATTCATACAAGGAAGGGACAAAGACAGGTTAGATAGAGAGAGAAAGTACATCCATGCCCAAACCGTGATTCGAACCCAGGACCTCCTTATCCGCAGTCAGACACACTGACCACTAGACCAGATGGGCGGCACTTATGATTTTATAAATACCTTAATTACGGACATATTGAGTAATTCATACCAAATTCAGATTTTTTCAAAATACTGATAAAACAGGAAATTGACTTTTCTTCAACTTTCGTTCTTTCAAGCTGAGTCCTTCACAGCCGGGCCGTGTATAAGTAGTTTTAATCAGATTTATATGTTATTCATATTTGAAATTGCGTTCAAAATATTCAGAAATATTTAAGCAGTTTAGTTCCAAATTATTTTCCTTCACCGTACTTTACAGCAGAAATTTCAAAAGGAAACACGGAACAAAATTTGATTTATTTTTAACTTTAGGAAGTGAATAATATTTAAAATTTTGTAATTTAAAAATTTAAAAATTTTTAGTGAAATAAAATTGATTACTTAGATTTTATATTATAAAACTAAAATAAAAATTCAAGGCCAGTATCTTTTCAATTTTGATAATTTCTAAATTACTTCCTCTATTATATTTAATTCAAAAATGATATTTAAAATTTATTGAATGAAAAATTTTTATAAAATTTGAATATATTCATACTTAAAATGTAAGCTAAAAACACAAATTGTTAGAAGACCAGCAAATAAAATACAAATACATTTTAATTAAATTAATAAAACTTAATTATTTGAGAGTTTTAAGTTCGTATCACAGTGGTATTACCATCAATGAAACTATACTGAGCTTATTTAGGGAAAATAAAACATTGTGAGGATCAAACTTACTCTGAAAGTCATCAGTTGGTTATGATTTGATTTCTTAAGAACCCACTTTCTGCCCACTGATAATAATATTAATATGAAATGTCATTGAAGTATTTCTCATTAATATGAGATAACTTATCTTAAAGATAAAGTAATGATAAGCGAATATGTTACAACCTTTTGCGGATGAACTTCAGTTTTGGTTTTCAGAAGAACGATTGGTAGAAAAATCAATCCTCTTGATCTTGGACAGTTTCACAGCGGTATCTGTTTTGACTGCACTTAATCTGATAGATCATTTGCACTATAAATTCGCTGTATATATTCCTGTGTTTAAATATTGTATAAGTTTTGTAAAGAAAACGCTGATTCTAATATTGTTTCTAATGCACGGCTGCACTTAAAGATTCACCTGTTCAGCGCTGCAAGGATCGAATGTGATAGCATCTTATACAGTGGAGGCATCCCAATAGGTGTGCCATCTTCGCTCCGAAAGTGGAGAAAAAAAGAACATACACACAGAAACAGAAAGGAACCTCTATGACCGAAGCATGATTCGTATCTGGGACCTACTGCTTCGAAGTTAGGGATGCAAACCACTTCACCATCGCCTGATTCTAATATTATTAACCAAATAATTTAACTAATTTTCACAATTATGGATGGAACTCGAATTAACCATAACGATTTCGAAGAAACAGAAATAAAGAAACAGAGAAGTAACATGATGAAAAACTTAAATACATACAGATTAAAGACTTGGGTGTACAATCTGACAACTTAAATATGTTGTAACGCATTTGAACTTCCAGATCAACGGCGTTCACCAGAAAGATCTGATCATAATAAACAGCCATATTTACGTTTTTAAGAGAAAATATCGGTTATAGGATCGAATTCGGGACATTCCTTTTCAAATAACCTAGTGCTATATCATTATGCCCTGGTGAACTCTGAACATGCAAATTGTGTGAGGGTTGAAATATTAAATAAACTATGGCTTAGAACATATAATAAAGCAGAAGCTTAACTTCCATCTACCACTGTTAAATAATGTTTAGGGCTGAAGCCTGGAATTTTCATTCCAAATAGAGTATTGCTAATATTGTACCACTGTGAACTTGAACATGCAATTTATGTTAAATCTGAAATCCGTCATAAACACAGGGTTAGATTGTATAACAAAGCAAAAGCAAAATGTACATCTGACATTGTTCAATAGTAGTTTGGATCCAACTCAGAGCCTTCTATAACAAATAAATACATATTGAGACCTGAACATGCACATTATGTGACAGCTGAAATGTCGTATTAGCAATGCGTTGGAATGTATGACAAGGCAAAATCAAAGTATTCATCTACCATTGTTCAACAATAGTTTGGATATACATTTCAGGACTACCTGTACCAAATAAATACTATTTGGTACAGGTAGTCCTGAGTTGTATATCCAAACTATTGTAATATATGAGCCCTAATATACGAATTATGTGAGAGCTGAAATCTGGTATAAGCAATGGGTTGGAATGTATGACAGACTTAAATAGGCGAGAGGGGACCCTGAACTATACCAAAGGTTATCAGGTTGAAATCCCCACTACGTCAGTATGAGCAAAGACACCCCCAGGAGGACCCAGGGGCACCCCGCGAGAACCGTAACCCGGTTTAATGTATTGGAATATGGTAAAAATTACAAAAGGTGGGGCACAAAAGGCCTGCATTGATCTACTGCGTAGATCAAAGCATCACAGTTCTGTTACATTGAATAAACGACATGATAAACATAGTACAAAATTGAATATATTATATGAAATACAAAAAGAAATAGAATATTTACAGATAATTGAATGAATATATACAATTAAAGAACAAAAGACAAAACAATAATAAAATTATAGTAAAAAACCAAGTATTGGATTAAGATACGTTATTTTAATATGTTTAATCAGAAT
Organism: Latrodectus hesperus; assembly: GCA_037975125.1. Lineage (NCBI taxonomy): Eukaryota > Metazoa > Arthropoda > Arachnida > Araneae > Theridiidae > Latrodectus > Latrodectus hesperus. The sequence continues at coordinate 108,978,705 of CM075853.1, forward strand.
CTTGGCTGTTATCTGTAGTATAGTTAACAGTTCTATTGAATGGGTCTTTACAGATATTTAGGTCTTTTCCCATAAGGTACTTACTAAGTTCAATTATTTTCTTTTTTCTATAATTGTTAGTTCTATAATTGTTAGAAATGCAAAATTTTATAAATTGTGAGTTAGTTTAATTTGAGGATTGTTTAAGGTGAAAGTTTGTAGTTAGTTGGCATTCCTTGATGTAATGTAAACTTGAGCCTTCTGAATCACAGATACATTTGTTAGATGAAGTTTTTTTATTTTTTTATAATATATCGGAAAAGGACCATGATTAGTGAGGAAATAATTAATTTGTAGAATATCAAAACAAGCGGTTGTAGAGACGGTAGGAAAAATATCGTAGAGGTATCTTCCAGTTGTACTGCTGTTCCAAATTTCTTGCCAATTTGTTATGGTTGATTTTTTTAATTTCAATTTTATAGGTGCTTTTGACCATGGATAATCTTGAATTTCAGCTTCAGGGGGTCTGCGGCTTCTTTGACTTTTGTGTCAGCTAATTCGTTTCCTGCCACTCCTTGATGTGCCCTCACCCAGCAGAGTTGGATTGGATGATTTTGATGATTCTTGAGTAATTTTTGAATATCTGCTACTATTGATGATTCCGGAAAAGGGTTTTGTAGGGCCTGAAGAGTCGATTTACTATCAGTCCAGTTTGTTGCTGATGCATGATGATTTACTGTGGTGATTTGGATTGCTTGTTTTATAGCTATCGCTTCTGCTTGAAAAATTGAATTATTTGGATGCAATTTGATTAGGTGAAAATTCTGTAAAATTTGATTATTATAAATGACGATGGCTGCTCCTACTTTTAAGTCTGATTTTGATCCATCTGTGAAGAGGTTCCAATGGGTATGTACTGGTTGATAATTTGAGGAGGTGCTTGGGTTAATGAAGATATGAAGGCTTTGTAACCAATCTGCTGGGTGAACTGCATCTTTTTTGGGTTTACAGTCTATTGATGGTGGTATTTCATCGACTCCGATATGTATCGTTGAATTATGTTGAAACAGTAAGGATTTTAATTTTTCCTGTTCGGTCAGAAGAGGTAGTGGTGGAGTGCCTGCTAGCAGCTCTAGACTCGTAGTAGAGGTCGTTTTGAAGCATTTTGTGATTAGTAGTGTAAAATACCTTTCTATTGTTAATAGAAGTTTTTGTTTTCTTTGATTTAAAGGTTCTACCCAGAAAACTGCATCATATAAAATTATTCTGGTTATTACGGTATTATATATAGTTTTAATAATTTTATCTTTTAGACCCCAATTTAAATTGGACATTGATTTCAATCTCTGTGCAATTTTAATTATTCTTGGTTTGAATGATCTTAAATGGGGTAAAAAGGAAAGCTTGCTGTCTATTTGAATTCCAAGATAGGTTAGTAATTTGGTATGTTTGAGACTGATATTATTGTATACTATTTTTGGATTATATTTTAGGGTGTGGGTTTTTTTACTTAAGATTAAAATTTTGGATTTTGAAGGGGAGACATTTAATTTTAATTTTGTGCAAAGTTTAGAAAAAAGAGCTAATGTTTGTTAAATTAAGTTTTAATTTTTCTTTAGTTTCTCCGGATACAATGAAAAGGGTGTCATCTGCAAAGGTGATTACTTTTGTATGGATTGGCCAATTGAATTTATTTATCTCATCATAATATACATTCCATAGAATAGGTCCACTGACTGAACCCTGTGGGCAGCCTCGTGATTGCTTTTTATTAATTTGTATATTGTCGTGAATTAGTAATAACTCTCTGTCAGTTAAAAAGTTATGAAAATTTTTTAGTAAATTTGGCGGTAAATTTAAATTATTTAATGCTTGCTTTAATCCCGGCCCCCAAACGCCCTTTCGATGTCCATGCTCACTAACGCTGTGTAATTATCTTGTAATTTGTTTTTATTGATTTGTTCCTTAATTTTAAGCAGAGCATGTTCAGTTGACAATTTTGTTCGGAATCCAAATTGAGTGTCACTATAAAAATTTTGGTTTTCTAAATGGAATTTTAGCCTATTTTTTATTAGGCGCTCAAGGACTTTACCTATTGCTGGAAGTAAACAAATAGGTCTATATAAACTTAAGTTGTTCGGTGGTTTGTCTTTTTTCATAAAGTAAATAATTTGTCCTATTTTAAAAGATTTAGGAAAGTAATGAAGTTTTAAACATAAATTTAGAAAAGTTAAGAAAATTTTTGGAATAGCTTGATAGATTAGTTTTACAATACCGTTATCTAAACCATCGATACCTGGGGCTTTTTTGTTATTCAGGTTTTTAATTGTGATTTTAAGTTCTGTTTTTTGTGAATGGTGGGCCTAAATTTTGGTTTGTTGTAACGGGAATGATTGGGTGATTTGTTAGATCATCTGGGAAGGAGAATTCTAAAAGGTTTGAGAAAGTGGATTTGGAAATATTTGAATCTTGTTGAATTGAATTAAAGGGTACAAAATTTGTTGGTTTAAAAATTTTGTTTGTTGCTATTTTTTCGAATATATTATATGCGGAATTAGTTTTTGAGCAGTAGTTTTGCCAGCTATTCAGTTTTGTTTGTAGAATTTCTTTTTTATAATTTGCTAGAGATTTCTTATGGAATGTATGACAGAGCAAAATCAAAATTTTCAGGTCATTGTTCAAGAATATTTTGGATCTAACTCAGGACCTTCTATACCAAATAAATACCACTATGCCACATTGGGACCTGAACATACAGTTTATGCTAAATCTGAAATCCGGCATAAGCAATGGGTTCGAATGTATAACAAAGAAAAATCAATATATTCATCAGCCATTGTACAATAATTGTCTTAATCAAATTCAGAACTTTCTGTACTAAATAAATACCACTATGCCACGTGGGACCCTGGACATGCAGATCATGTGAGAGCAGAAATCTGGTATAAAGAATGGCTTAGAATATATAACAAAGGAAAATCAAAATATTCATCTTCCATTGTTCAACAATAGTTTGGATCCAACATATTACCTTCTATACCAAATGAATACCACTCTGATACATTCGGCCTTAACATTCAGATTATGTGAGAGCTGAAATATGGTATAAACTATGGGTTAGAATGCATAATAAAGCAATATCAAAATAGCCGTTTACCATAGGCATACAGTAGTTTAGATTCAACTCAGGACCTTCTACACCAAATAAACATCATTATGTCAATCTAGAGCTAAAATTCGGATTATGTGAGGGCTGAAATCTGTTATTATTAATGATTTGGAATATATAGTCCTAAAAAAGAATTAAGGAATGTGCCAACTTAAATCATCTCATATACTAAATTCCATTCATTGAATATAAATATCGGTAAGTACAGAATGAATACCAAATAATCTCAGCACAAGTACAGATATTTTCTCTTTCTCAAATTTTCATTCAAATTGAGTATCTCAACGCTGTGAAAAATATAACTATTGCAATCTATTTATTATTTACGCTTGAAATTGCATTAATGTGATATTGAAAAATATTTAAACACTCTCACTTCTACATTGCTTTCGGATGTTAAACTTTGTAACAATATATTTAAATCCCTGGCTGTAATATGATCTTTGTTTATTTGTATACATTGAGAAACATTTGTCATTTTAACTAAATATTTATAAAATTTTCGATTAAATTAATATACTTAATCTTCCTTGTAATTTCTGAATATAATGCATATAGTAATGATAAATTCCAGTTAAAAGAATATTGCATTGTATTAAAACAATGTCGTATTTTTATTAAAATTTACTTGGTGATATTAATTTTTAATTATGTTCTGAATGATCTCAACCTTCCTTATTTTCTATTCTCAAAATTTGAGTTTTTAAAGTTGATTGTGTTTATTTTTCTACATTGGAAGTTTTCCTTTTTTAATTTTGGATTAATATGTCTATTGAACATATTAATGCTCTATATAAATTACATTTCACAAATTACTATTGTGGTTATTTATCACTTAAATGAAATAAAGCATGTATCGCCTTTTAGAAAACATTTCTAAATACTGTTTATTTTTTTAAAACAGAAAAATACATCTCAGATTTTTTTTAAATATCATTATCAAATTTTTATTGATTTTTATAGTATAACCTAAAAAAATATGTTTCCTTATTAAAACTTTTCCTAGAATTAATTAATGTTGCTTCTGGCTTATTATTATTCATTATTCATGGATCACTATTAATTTTATTTCATCATCATTTCAAAAAATTTACCTAAAAATTATGGTGATAAGTAATAAATTATAACCTAAGGATTAGATACGTAATATCGATAATCATTGTTTGGCAGATACTATAATCTTAGAACAGAATTAAGATTATATGATAGAAAATGAAAATCTTTTGCATAAAATATTAAAAAAATTTTATGTTTACATTTGTTTAATTTTCATGTAAATAAAAACTCTTCTTAATATCAAAACAGTATTTTTGTATTAAGAACTTTTAACACAAAATAAAAATATCAGTTTATCTACAAATACATAGCGATGCATTCAGCGAAAAAGAAACTGTTTGATATATTGTTATTGAAATAGTTATATATTGATACATATGTTGGACTGAAGGTCAGAATTATAATGATTTAACCATCAAATTAACCACGTAAATATAGCATTGGTAGGTCGGTTAACGTTTGGGCTTAGTGATTCTATACCAATATTGAAATGAATGTAGTTTGTTAAACAATGATTGGTGGAAGTGAAATTATTCATAGTGGTCAGTGGACGAAGGAGTGGTGGGGGTACTTGTTATGTACCTAAGATTAACAAGCATATGCCTATCCTTCTCCACTGACTGTAGAAGCATAATATTGGGGTAAATTGGTCTCTTGTTGGTGCCAATGCCATTTAAAATTAAGTTAATCGGATGCTCTAAATGTAACATCTGGAGAGGTTGTATTATGTTTAACTATGAATGTCCATTAAGGGACTTTTCCTATTATTTTCAATATAGGCTGTTGGCATTTTCTTGAAGGTGGTTTGGCTGTGCTAAAAGAAGACAGACTTTTTAAGTCTATAGACATCAGGATTTTGGCAATTTGGATAGTTCAATGTATTGGTGGTTTGTGACTGATTCAAAATTTGAGGTACTGAATAATTGGTTGTTTAGTGGGTACCTAATATGATAATTAATTGTAATTGAGCATTCTGGTAAATAATGTTGCGGTGTTTCTTACTTATCACAAGAGTACATAGATTTGTCACTTTTTCCAAATCTGTTAAAGTATGTTGCGAAGGTTCCATGAAGTAATTTTGGAAAACATTTGTATAATACTTATCTGTGGCGACTTTTGGTAATAGAAATAAATTATTCATAGTATTGTAATATATATAATCGTTTTCAAAGAAAATTTGATACTTGTAATTTTTATATATGAGATTAAGCAAAATCATATTTTCGTCAGTATTGGATTTATACCATCTTTTACAAAAGTACATTTTCAGCACTTTTTCACTCATATTTTTGATTGAGTGCTCCAGTATCAAGACTTTTGTGTAAATATATATTTTAAATTTCAAAGGAAACTAAATGTCTATGAACATTTTGACATTTTTGTTAGATTGCAGAGTTGTTCAATATTTTTGTGAACTTGTAGAAAACATAATTTTTTTCGCATTTATAATTTAAAACTTTTATTCTCCCTTAACTATGATTTCCTAAAATGATTTGTCTTGCATACATATTTCTTAAATATCCTGTTTAGTTAATAACGATGAATCTTAAATAGTTTCAAAAATATAAGTTTTTATCATATTTTTTTAATTGGTATAAATTATCTTCGCTGCTTAGAGACGAATCGTAACCTTACAAGGTCATACCTGTTACGATTACTCTTGAAATAGAACACTGGCATGAAAAGATATGCTAATATTTTTATCTAGTTCTTAAAACAAACGGTTGAATGTTGCTTAAAAATAGACCAAATAAGAAAAGGGAAAATGATTAAAAATTTATAAATGATGTTTTAAGTTTTAATAATAATTTAGTATTTTGTTTTAATAATAAATTTCTGATAAAAAGTATTGTAGTAAAAATATTAATTAAAAATGTCACTAAATTTATACGTCAAATGATTTAAGAATTTTGTTTTAATTTAATTACGTTATGAATAACAAAATAATTCATCATTCTCACGTTATTTGATATTAAATTACAAATAACTGTTCTTAAGCTTCCAAAAATTTTGTTAATTATTTGAACATTTAAAATAAATGATTAAGTTAATAGGATACGTTTTGATATCTTTTTTATGACAATATAAAATAACATTAAACTGAAAATTGGGAACAATTAAAATAATGTTACAAGATTAAAACAGAAAGTAATTAAATTTTACAATCACTTATTAAATTTAAAATTAGTTTTGTGGTTCTAACACACACACCTCATCTTAATCAAAAAAAGTACATTTTAACCAGTACTTCTGCATTTCTGTAATTTCGGATTATGAGTTTAGTGATTTGATAGTATTTACGTATTTACTTATTGTTAAAACCATCCAGATTATAAATTGCTTGAAATACATTCTAAGGCTTGCACATGGACACTGCCTTTGCATTTTGAATTTCCGTTAATGTCAGTAATCATAGTGTCAGGAATGAAACCAATCCTAAAATTTCCACCCTCTTCTCTAAACACCAGACAAATGGAGCAATGTTAGATTGTAACATCTCAATGTCCATAAGACCCTATTGACACAATGATTCTATTTTAAATTAGATCTAAAGTCACTACATTTCAAATATCTGATACTCTTTCTCAATGTTTACTGCTATTGCCATCGAATCATTAAGCGAGAGATACACATATGTCGATTACTAGTTGGCTAGAAATTAATTAAATCAGCAGAATCAACCATGTTAATACCTTTTTTACTAAGAAATTCTGTTTCAATATAAATCTGAAAAATTATTCTTATCTAAATTTTGTTCTCAGTTTTTTTATTGCTCGGTGGTCACATTTTATACATGAGCGCTAATTCAACTGATATCGTAGTTTAAAGTGGATTTTAAATAACCATACGCAAGATAATTGTCGAATCTATCTGGTGTCGATAATAGTAATAGTGCTAACCATTTTGTTACCAGTTTGGATAAAAATATTTTCTAAAGTACCGGTTGTATTTGTAAAAAAAATTTAAAATAACTGACATAAATTATTTTATATTTTAACTGTGTTATACCACAAAACTCATATTATTTATATCACAAAACACAAAACTCACAATACCACAGAAACACATAAGGTATTCATCTGTAAGTATTTTCAACTATGCATATTGTTTAGTTGCTTATACACACGGGAACGAATACATAATTCAATTGATCTTTAATGTATTAAGTCCTCATTCAATTACCATTTACATCTATTATGTTTTGAGTTTATATACTCTCTAAAGAAAGCTGAGAAAATGTTCTGTAAAGCACCATCCGGAATATATGAAGCATGGGGAGGAAAATTTGCAATTTAAATAATCATTCTCTTTCTTTACTCGAAACATCGTGAACTTCTGGTTAGAGAGCGTGACAATCAAATGGGGTTCGATCATTGTTGGTCTGTGTTCAAGGTCTGTTATGTCATACAAAGCCTTGTGTGGAATACGGATAATATTTTACGTTTACGACGAATGTCTTCCTCATTCCAAAGTGGCAGATGTGTACCAACCCATTTATTGTACTTCTTATAATTGTGTCGATTTGAAGCCGTTATTCATCCTTGGTGGGTGTCTGAAAAGCATAAACTATTTTTTGATGATATTTAGATTTTTAAAGCAACAAAAAAATTTCATTCAATAAGGTATTTTGAAATATATTTAAATCACATAAAAAGTGCATACTAAATTTTAAATTTTTGATGAGAAATATATTTGTTTTAAGAAATTAAGCCATGCTCTCGGATCTATAGGAAACTGCATAAAAAAAACACAAAAATGAATATAATAGTGCTAAACAATATATTATGTCAAACAATTTAATACATAAAACTGAAATTCATTTAAAAAATTTATATGAAACAATTTTCAAAAGCATTTTGTACGCACTATTGTAATCAATAATAATATAAATATATAATTCAAATACATTAAAATATAATATATTTTAAGAATGCATGAGAGGTTACGTTTTGTTGCTGATATTATTTTAAAAATTATTAATAAATAATATATATAATATAACTCTGCAAATCATTTATAGTTTATTAACTAAAGAAACAGAAAATTATGAGTTTTTTTACTCTTTTGATATTGATCCTACTTAGACATATATGCACACATGCATATATACACACACACACACACACACACACACATATATATATACATACACATACATATATACATATATACACATACATACATATATACATATATACATATATATATATATATACATACATCTACACACACACACACACACACACATATATATATATATATATATATATATATATATATATAAATATAAATATATATATATATATATATATATATAAGATAATATGCTTTTATAAACTTCTATAACATCTAATGCATTTATATTTAGGAAAAAAATAGAGAAGTATAAGAAAAAGAGCGGAATCAAATCAAATGATATTTTATTAGTTTTCTTTAAATTATAATACTAGTTTTAAATAAGTACATACTTATTTTGCATGCTTAAAATATACCAAATACGTATGATACTCATTAATATTTATCTGAAAATTATTGAAAACAGGGGCAAGTTTTTCAACTTACAAGCTTTTTCTTGTTAAGTGAAATTTTAGGAAGAATGATATAAACATTCATGAATTTAGTAAATTTTAAATTAAATTTAATTAAATTTTAAAATTTATGTGAACATCTATTTAAATATTTATATCAATACTTTTAATTTAAAATAATCAAAAGCATAAAAATTCATCTTTTTGAAATTCTTTTTTTTATACTTTTGTACATTGTATTTCATACTTTTGAAAATATCCCTTTTCTAATATATTATTAACATAAAAAATTTAAGTATATTTTGCGACATAGAAGGTAAATATTTTGTGACATTTCTTCCTTTTCACACTTTAGAATGACAATAAGGCCGACTCAAATAATCATCCATTAAATAAAATTAACTCGAATCAAATTCATCATCTATAACAATGACAGTCAAAGCTTGAAATCCCGCCGCTGTATCACTCTCTCCCTCCTATTTGCATTTACAAGTCGCTGCATCAGTCCGGCCGGCCGTTCCAGCTGGGCTGACAACTAGGCCAAAAAGCACGAACCTATAAAACCAAAACTTCACTCTCTCACTTGCTCATTTTCACCCACCATCCACTGCCAGTGATCTTCGAGAGCTGCAACCTGTCTTGGATCGCACTCTTCCTCCTCTGAGATTCATTAAGGATACTTGCACGGGTAAGTTTCTTTTTCTTTTAACTAAGGCGTGACATAATAGTATTTTATGCCTTTTATGATTAAGTGAGTTTTCTTTGAACAGGAAAATATTTTAGCTTCATTGAAAGCAGGTATGGTTTTAAAGTTTTTATTGGTAGAATTAGGAAGTTAAATAAAAGAGTATCATCTAATTTTTATGGCTCATAATTGTAAAAATAGTGCTTTTATTTTTTCCATTCATCATAAACCACTCCTACTAAAATCTGAATGACAGACAAACATTTTAATTATTAAACTGTTGACTTAAGCAAGCCATGGGGATTAATTTATTTGAATACTGACTCGCAGCTATTAAAGAAACTTACCAAATATCTTTAGTATTTACCATATCTGTCATATATCATACGCACAATTCTATAAAAAAATGGATAAAAGTGTTTTCTTTTTACCGTGCAATACTTTTTATATGAAATTGCATAGTAATTTACTTCCGTAGATAAGTCTTAGGTTGTTAAGGCCTTATAATAGGCTTGAATTTTCTCTTACATTTTTCGAAAACTGCTTAAGGATGTTGCAGGAAGAGACACAATATGAATAAGTTGAAAACTATAATATGTTTCATTCATTTTCCATATATTTATTTCAGAGCATGATATATTTATTTTGATTTACGTTAAGACATTTATAATCTATGCATATAACTACATTTAATTATTACAACACATATAATTGTTTTTAATTCATGAAGGGAATGTATACAAGCCTTCAAAATCTAATTCTAATTCTTGGAAGTCCTAATCTAATATTTTCAAAAATGCTTAAGAAATAATCCTTTAAAATGCTAAATTATATTATTTAACACTATAATGACCACCTTCACTTTTTTTTCTTCTCACACAAAATATAAACATTTGTATGGAGAAATGTTGTATGTCTATATTGCATTAAAATTTAAACAAGTGCATTTATTGCACATCTAAATTAGAAAGAATCACTTACTGAAAGTTATTCCAAAAACTCTATTATTTTATTTATATTTGTTAATGTCTTTTACTCAGTACTATTTCAATAATATTTATATTATGGTAACTAATTAAATGAAAAGGGATGTCACTTTTAACACAAAAATTTTATATTGTTTAAATGAAAGCATGTAATCGTATTTCACAATTATATACATTCCCTATTTGAGATTTTATTGATAATTTTAATAATTTGGAAAACATCTTAAACTTGTATATTGTGCATAGAAATACGTTTTACATAAAATATTTTTCCAAGTATTACGAATTACATCGATCTCAACACTGAAGTAATTTTATTTTAAAAAAATATTATTGATTAAAGACATGTTCATAGTCAAACATTTGTATTATTAATTTTTACGTTTATGGAAAATTGTCAAATATCTGACATTATATATGCTTAAACAATACACAGATGTCTTATAATGTATTTTCTACAATAATCAAGAAAAATTAAGCAACCATTTAATATTCTTGATGTTTAATAATTTCACTTTCACGTAATTCAGAGATTAAACTTTTTTTTCCTGTATAATCGCTATGTGCTGCACCCCACCCATTTGCATAAAAGAGTATTATGTGAATCCTCAGACCGTTAAAGAAACTTAAACAAGTCAAAGATTGCTTGAAAAGTTTGGACTATTATCGCAGGAAATTCTTGTTTAATCAATGGAAAAAAAGGTTTTTCTCACTTCCCTTTTGTAAGTCTGTTACAAATGAAAGGACGCGTATTTAAAGCCTGGCGTGTCAGGGACTCAGATTTTAAAAATACAAAAAGCCTTTCTCATATGTTTCACCTCACTTTTCCTTTAGTGAAAATTCTGCAAGACAATCCTATTCGTGCATTCCGGATGTATTATAAAAAGAGAAATTCTTGTCTTTAACGCTATGTAGTAAGGATGAAATAAAACAAAATAATATATATATATACAGAGAAAATATACTATGAATTAAATTGTAAATTATCTGTTTGTGTGTGTGTTTTACTTACAAAAGTGCACATTTTTCATTTATATTATCAGGTTTTGAATTAAATTAAATTTATTGAACAAAAATATTGTGTCAATTTGTAAGTAAAATGAGTTTATGTTTACAATTTTGCGGATAAAATCAGTAAATAAAGGGTATTTCATGTTACCAAATTTCAAATTTAAAAAATACTCGCACCAAGAAATTTTGTTCAGATTTGTATTCTCACAGAATATTTCCGAAAAAAACTTACTGGTTAGTACTTATAACAAGGATTTAAATAAATGCGGATATACTTTTAAGTGTGTAGAATGGCCTTAATATTGCGTGTTCTTTCTTTGCTGATATAAGACGTACTTTTACCGACCAACTTGTCTAGTGGTCAGCGTGCCTGACTACGGATAAGGAGGACCTGGGTTCGAATCTCGGTTCGGGTATGAATGTTTACTTTCTCTCTCTATCCTGTCTTTGTCCTTTCCTTGTATGAATGAGGTGTGAATGGTTGCCTACCCTATAAACGGGTACTTATGGCAAGTGTGAAGAGCTAAGTCGTACTTTCAGCTACATGGTGCTCTGATTGAAATGAAAGACGCTCCCAATCGACTTAATTCGCATAACATAGAGAGCTTGGCTTGTCCAAGTGTCATTAGAAAACAACAACAACGTACTTTTGTCTTTGAAAATATATCTGAAATACGGCACGCGTCGTATATACCAATACTGCGTCTTACACGTCGATAGATAGTTTTTGATTACATTTATTTCAGAAAATGTTCTCTATTCAAAGTTATGAGATTTTTCTTCATTCTTTGTGGAGTGTGAGAATATTACAATTACATAGAGTTCAACGAATGTACACGAGTTTACTACCGAAGATCACAGTTGGGTTCGTTTAAACTTTCCAATTTTAGTGAACTACTTTTAAATATGCGAAATTTCTGTTTTTCAGTTTTCTTAAATAGTTGGCAATTTATGGCTGGAAAACAATATCTTCATTGCTAAAATATCGCATACAAGCTACGTGGTAATGCGTGTGCTTGGAAATTTGAAAACAGGTCTACATACAAGGATTTTGGGGCTTCCCAACTGAGAAAAAAGTAAGAACTTACTGGAATTAGGAAGAGGATCTAAAAGGCAATTCAGTAAACATAACCTAAGGGACCTATATAAAACGGAGACAATGGTTAAATCATTTAAAATGTGTGGTATTGATAATACACTGGAGGGTACAGATACCAATTTGCTTATGAGAACTTAGATACAGATAGAAGTTTCTATTGATTCCACATTTAATTCTGGAGATTCTTGACGGAGTCATGATTTTGACGAAGAAGACTGAAAGGTGTTCTTCCCCAAATGGATTATTTATTTGCAGGAAATATTACCTAGTATTACTTTATATTTAAAAATTACTGTATAAATTTATTTTAATAAACAGTATTTAACGTCTGTCCTTCAAAAATGTATAAAAAAAAGTCCGTCTTATACGCCGGCAAATAGGTTTATTGATTCACTATAGCAAATCATTTCATAAAAATAATATCATGATTAATTTTAATCATTATATAAATGTTATTTTTCATTTATATGTATAATGGGAACATTTAAAAATAAGATTTAGTACTGATATTTTTGTGCAGGTAAATGTAGACAATTTATTTTACCTAGTTTTTGTTAATTTTATACATAATTTGTTTTAAATAATTTGATAAATAATTTAAGCGTATTTTAAAATTAATATGTATTATTTTAAACTTTTAAAATGTAAAACTTAAAATTGAATTATTATAAATGTGTTAAGAATTTTTTCTTTCATAAAGCTATTTCAAGTAGTAAATATTCAAATGAAATTTGATGATAAATTCATAAGTTAAAAAAGTTATCACAAAAAAGTATATTTTAATTTTATGAAACAAAAACTTGATAAGTTTCTTTGTGTGTTATATATTTAATAAGAGTTGCTTTTCTGAAAAATTTTAGTTTATGTAAACTTAGAAAAATAAGATTATTTAACATAGTTAAGTCAAGAAAAAATTTATAATTAATGAATTCAATAAGTTTGAATATTTCTAGAAGTATCTACAACCAATGTGTGTCTAAAATAATTGCATTATTACGCTATTAATATCATTTTGCTTTTTGTTTCCCGTTAATTTTTCTTATAATATTATTGAATAAAAAGCTGATTTTATATTTATTTTATTTATTTATAAGAATGATTCTCGTTTGCTAAAGCATTATTAAAAAATGACACATACAAAATATGACTTTCATATAATTGCAAAATTTATTAAAATATATATCGGTTTGAATTTTTTTTTACACTTTATTAAGCTGTTTCCACTGTTTCCTGTTGAGTTTTTACATTTATATTTTCGATATGATTAAATATTATTATAATGGAAAAGTGTAGTCATCTTTATATAAAATTATAAAATATTCCTACATGTTTGGCTCTGGTGAAAGCTATTATTTTTCTCAATTCACCAATGTATAAAATATTTAGAGAGAGAGTTTAGATTAATAAATTGCTTAAATTACGGATAAGATTATTTTTTTAATGTTTTATACTAATTTTTATTCCTTAATTTTTGTAAAGAAGTTAGAAATCAACTATTTTATAAAATAAAATAGTTATGAAACTCATAAATGATCATAAATTAAGGCAATCCATTAAGAAAAATGAATATGTGATAGCTTATAAAGCAATTTTTTTAGTTAAATCACGAGAAAATCAATATATTAAGCTTAAGAATAACAAAATGTAATTAAATACAGGACATGCTAAAATGCACTCGGATATATAAACATTAAATTCGTTATGTAAGTACATTTGATTGAAGACTTAAAGAAAATTGGTAATTTATCATTACAAATACTCTGTCAAGCATTATAAAAATACTGGACTTTCTAAAGGACACAGATTGCTGGTTTCCTTTATGTAAAAATAAGCTACTGAATATTTTTAAAATCAGTGGGGAATTTTTCTTTGGAATTTGGTAAACACCGTTTTAGATGTGCCCTACTTTGTTTTTTATTACAATTTCCCATTTTCAGCTTTCAATCGACAGTAAACTCTTTCCTAAGGAAATGCCCTACATGAAATTCGAGCCCCCAACAGACGCCTTCTGAAGATAAATGCTTTTTCAGCTGCAACTTTCCAAAAATTCCTCGCTCAGTTGAAAGTTTCCTCCTGGGCGTTTTTCTGATTCTTTGTTTTTGCACCCGCAGGTGCAAAATTCGATTTTAAATAGAAGAGTGAAGAGTCGGGGTCAAGCTGAGAATTGCACTCGATTAGAAGGTGAAAAAGCGAATCACTCTCCTTTCGTTAAAGAAAGTGGATCAAGTTGGGAAAAAACGGCAGCTCGACGACCGAGAACTAGATCAGAGTATTTTTTTTTTCTCAGTATCATAGCCAGCAACATTCATTAAACAGACACTTTTCTCTAGGTCAGTGGAACTTTCTAAGAAATTAATAGAATACTTCTTGGTGAGGAAATTGAAATAATATGTGAACTAAAAAACAATTTAATTGACTAACAAACAATAGAGTAGAAGTTAGTAGCTAATTTTAAATTACATTATGGAATCTACAATTATTTTATTGCTCAGAAATTACAGTATTTGGTGCAAATTTTGTGATTGTGTTGTTTTTGAATTTTGTGATAAGCATCAAATCTCAATCTTATTTAATTACACAATACATTTAAATTAATAATGTAATAATAAATAATTTAATTCATAATAATTTTGTGTAGAATTAACTCTTTTTTTCCTAGGCGTAGATATCGTAAAGTTTCATGTGAGTTTGAATTCACTTACTATAGATTTTTATTTCCTAAGTAATTCAAATTATTGAATAATATTAATAAAAATTTTTGCAATATTTGACTGATATTTTGTATTTAAATATTAAAATTTTATTTATTATTAATAAAAAGGAATATTGTAATTCTGAATTATTATAAAAATCTATATTTTATAATATCAAAAAATCAGAAATTTCAAGTTACCTTCTCTTTGGACAATATTTGATTAAACAACATATCCAACAAATAAATTTCGCTTTAATCAAAAACAGTATTCATTCATTTATTTATATAGTTAAGTTGTATACTAAAATGAGGATTGTAAAATATAAAATATTTTTTAAATTCTATCCATAAATTATTTTTGTTCATTCAGAATTATTTGAACATTATGTTCTTTTTTTTTTATTCCACTACACATTTGTTCAGTACTACACTATAATACATAATTGCTGGTAGTCTTTCTAATTTAGAAGCAGAGACCAAGAAAAATCCCCCCAATACTTGGCCTACCACCCCCGAGATACCATTTTAAATGGAAATCATTGCGAATACGACATACTTAACGAGCCCAGCCAAATTTAGTGAACACGGTAGATCTTCGGTTAAGCCGGAATTCAAACACATTATCTTCCTATAGTAAAAACGACGCTCTAAACAATAATAATATAACGTTGTTGATATTTTTTAAAAAAGATATCAGAAATTTTTTGGTTTAATTATTAGAAATTAAACACATAAAAATATTGTGGAAAAAAATTACATCAGCTACTTACAAAATAAATTACTTTTAAATAGGTCGCCTTTGTATGATCTTTCAATCATAAATTTAGGAAAGATAAGGAGATCTTTCATGAATTTCGTATGATCTTTCATAAATCTAAGATAGATTTTAATTACTTTAAGTAAAATAGATCTTAAATTTATGAAATGAGTTGTATAAATTATACCCTAAAGCGGAAAAAAACAAATATTTTGTGATGTAATTTTCAGGAGATTTCTTTGGTAACTTGTGATTAAAAAAATTCATTGCGATTTCTTATTAGTGAAACACTAAAAATATCAATAATTTTTTCTTCTACTAGTGGGTTTCAAACTTGAAGATGACAATATCCAGAAATAATATTTAATAACTGATTCCCCTTAATTGATACAAAGTACTGAGACTAATATTATGCTTACATCATGAGGAATAAATATACAGTTATGTAATCTCTATTGCTACTATTAGTCTACAACATCTATTATCTCTATTGCTACAACAACAACAACAATCTCTATTACTGTTATATAAGTAAAAATAGTTTTAATATTGATTACGTTATTTGATACTTAAATATTTTTCATTATAAATGATTACGAAGAAAAAATTACTTCTTGAACAAACTTAATCAACATTATTTACTTTATTAAAGCTATAAGACTTTGCTGTAATTTAGTTTGTTTTTCTTTAGTAAGTATAAGTAGTACTTTTTAAATTTCGTGCATTTCATTCACGTTTATTAAAATTTGCAAGATCTAAATTTCTTTACTATTTTCTTTGTTTCATAAAATACGTGTATGAAATTTGACACAAAAAAACCCATTCGTTTTGTCCATATGAATGTTGAATACCATTTCAGGGTCAACGTTGTCTGACTTTATTTTGTTTATTTGTTTTTCTTAGCAGAACTAGTTTATAATCCTTTATTGCCTTACAAACAATAAAAGTATTTTGAATAGCACATATGTACGCAGATATACTGAAAACTACTTAACTCAAATATATAGGTATTTGATTGCTTTCATTTAAAAAATGTTGCGGATATACATTTGAATAAATAATTTTTAGGGAAAAAAGTAGGAAATGTTTAATACAGTTTTTTTTTATAAAATGTAAATTATCTATGTGACTGTAAATTTTAAAAACATGAAATATTAAATAAACAGATTTTAAAAATTTAAAGCTAAAAACAAGAGCTTTCTATCTGTTGATATTAGAATTTAAATTAAAAATACTATAAAAATGTTATACATTTCTTTTACAGTTAATATAAGTGTTCAATTCAAAAACTGAGAAATTTGATTTCCCTTTTCTCAATGTCTTATAAATATACAACATAATTTCCTGAATTTAAAATGCTTTAACCATATTTAAGCTTATTGCTTATAAACAAGCCAATTGCCATTAAACCAAACTAAAAAAAAAAATATTGAAGTAAAAAAAAAATAATAAATCATAGCAAAAACGTTAACTTTTGAACATGATGTATAAAAAAGATTAATTTCTAATGAAAATATTATAAATACCACCATTTATCATAACGTGTTATTTAATAACTATTTACTTGAATTAATTAAAATTGAGTAGTGGCATATTTATTAAATACATTAGGTATAAAAATGATAGCATTTCATTTGATAAAGGAAATTTTATGAAAATACACATAATATTAAAATATTTATGTATTTCTTAATTAATAAATGAGTCAAGTTAATTAGTCCAGTTTTCAGGATCTAACTAATGAATGAAGATCTTACGATCCAGTTTATTAAGAAATATATCTTATTTCTTGCTAAATCACACATCTGAAAATTTCATCCTGTTAGGAAAAACCGAATAATTTCAATTTGCATCAATCATACATTGGTCATACTTCGATGAATGCGTGTATTCGATTGACCCCTTGGCATTAAAGAAAGCCTATCCAATTATTGAAATAGACCATGATTTACCTTAAAATGCATTCAAGATTTTTTTTCTCAGTGACCATTTCACGTGCGTCTGTCAGGACACGTGCCGTTTACTGTTCAGCAATAACTTATTCGAGCGTGCCAGAATTTGGCGAGTTTCCTTTCTTCCACCCGCTGATGGAGACCTTCATCTGTTATTATGCTAAAGAAGTCGAATCGCATACAATGGTTGGACTAGAAACTTTGTGAAATTTGAATGAATTTAGCGAATGAAGTGACACTTCATATCCGTTTCAAGTGCGAATCATGTTTATTTCATTTAAAAGAAGAAAAAAGAAAATCTCATTGTCCTCTTGAAAGGATCAAGGATACAGTCATTTAAGTTTTTTTTTTAAAGTATGCAAAAACGGCTTAGACTGCGTAAGAAAGTCAAATACATAGTTTTCTGAATTATAGTGAATTTATATGATTGATTGCAATTTCATAAATTATAGCAGCCAATTATTGAACACTATGAAATACTGTTTTTAATATTTTTAAAAAATTTTTGGTCAACAGAAAATTTTCTCCAATATAACCTCATAGTTACTGTCTTTACAATTTGAATGATACTGTTCTCAATTAAAATTAAATTGAAATATAATATTTAACTAAGCTTAAATTATCATATAACTTATATAGGACTACTTAAACATTATGATATATTATTGGAATATTCCAGTTAAACTAAGCTAAAATTAAACTCAGTGGTGTAACAACTCCTATGTGGTCAGGTCCTTCTGTGATCTGTTTTCGTGATCGTAGGGCCTGGTTTGATAAGCATATGTTTCGGTTAGGTGATCAGCCAAACGCGAAAATACCTAGTGTTTAGTTTCCAAGGATACTTGGTACTCGGATTTATTAATCCACGGAATTGACCTAGTCCAGCCTCGCATAGGTCCGAAGTTTGAAGCGCAAAGCTCCACTGCGCTTCAAGTTATACAGTTACAGTAAACAATAGTTTTTATATGTAAGGGTTAAGCATGTAATTATTGAGTTTGGAAGCATTAAAATTATTACCTGAAAGTAAAATACCTTTTTATATACAGTTTTACAGTGATTATCTTAGTAAGTAGAGGACATTCACTATTTTTCATGTAAAAAATGAAAATATCATTTGTTATCATTTATTATTATTATCATTACGTATTATTTATTTCAATTTAATTCTACACAATCTTAGATTTCTTTTATTCTAATTTGATTATTCATTCATTCTCTTTACAGTTTCCTCATTTTATAGAATATGTAATGAAGTTATGGGATTCGATTAGAATATAATTACAAAAGCAAAATGTGGAAACTAGTCTCATATACCATTTTCTGCCTATGTGAGTGTTTCACTGCAATAGATTTTTAATTTACTATTTGACTATACATATATTATATACTATCTCCAGGTTTAGAAACTATTATTTAATTATTAAGAGATTATTATTTTTCAGAAGTAAAATTTCTTGATACTTATCAGTTCACACTTTCAATATTTTATTTTTTCATTTGTGTATTAATTTTCTCAGTTTATATAAACTATAAATTGTTGACAATTATATGTAAAAATTATTTATTATATTTGTAAGGATATATTTGATTTATATGCTTTCAGTGCATAACTATTGCTTATTAACAAAAAATGAATTAGTAATGAAGAAACGATTGACATCATTAAGTAATTAAATTCAGTTATTAAATTTTTATTCATAGTAAAATGTTAAAAATACATATTTATTTAAACTTAATTTAATATGTTAAACTTATTTATATTACATCATTTTAAACCTATAAGAATTGAAAGGAGTTATTTGCTTTGTTGGTACGAAAAAAATATTTTCTTCTTAATTTCTGTGTTAATAAGATAAAAAAAAATATCGCTCTGAAATTAAAGAAATTTTCATAAGTTTCATGTTATGCAAAAATTATGAGACCAAATTATTGAATAGTATTTATGAAATGATTTGCAATATTATATTTATATATAATGAAACACTATATTGAAATTTTATAATTTAATTATGTATGCATAGGTGCTACCAGTATAAAGGCATCTAGTTCAGAAGAAACAGCATTAAATGTAAGTAATTTTTAGAATTTAATTGTAGAAAATTATTAAAACATCCTTGAAAACAATTTTATTGTTTATTGTTAATTTTATTATTATGGCATAAATGAATTATCAAAAAATGTATTCAAATTATTATGAAAGTATTCTTGATGTGTTGAAAACTATCAGTTAATGCCTAATATTTTCTAATAATTTGTAAATGTAGATTAAATCGATATGAAACCAACATACCTGTTTTTATCAAGTTTTACTAATGATAACATAGTATCTGAGCAAAATGTATTTAATTTCCTTTGATTTTCATCACAATGAATTCAATTTAATAAACAATATTATATAATTGCAGAATTAAAACCAGTACTGTAGTAAAGAAACTAGCAGAAAATTTCATTTTAATAGCATATTTTCTCTCAATTTTCAGTATAGCGTACAGTATTTCAATTGGGCAAACATATCTGAAACAATTTTATGCAATAAATAAGAAAGATATTTTTTTTAATTATACGATAATATTTAAAAACAGAAAATGTTTTACATTTACAATTTACACCATTCCTAACAGAATTATCACTAATACTCATGACATTCCTTGTTTATAAATTGATAGAGTAACTTTTGTATAGTCGACGGTAAAGTGATTAATATTGTTTGTGAAAAAGTGTTTGAATAACATTTTTGGCATTGTTAAAAGTTAGTTTTTGGTACACGTATAAAAATGATTTTTTTAGAAAATAGATCAATCATATTTTTTATACAAAATGTGAATCTTTAAAAAAATTTTTTATACAAGCTGCTTTTTTCACACAGAAGCTTCCATGAAAACTAAAAAAAATAAAGAAGTTTGCAGAACACGTCCAATTTGAAATCCATGCAATTTAATATATTCTTAGATGAAGCGAATATAAGAAGTAAAAATGGGTAGCTTTTATTACGAATCTGTTAATATTGTCTCATTTATTTTACTTTTATTGCCTTATCGGATTTCCTTGCATTTCACTGACTTTCATAAAATTTGATAGTTTCTAAATGAATAAAATGAGGAAAAAATAATGAGATTCAGAACTAAATATACATTTAGTACAAATCACTGTTGCTTTAATTAAAATAAATGCATTGTCTTTTCAATTTTTCATGAAAAAGATAACTTCATGTATCAATCTGTGTACAATATACAAATTGTGTTAAAATTATACAAATTGTGTATTTTTAACCTTACAAAAGCAATTCCTTTACACTCCAAAAACTATTTTATCATTGTTCTAAGTTAACTTTTTAAAAAATATGTGTGAACTGTTTTAAGAAAGAGAATGCTACAAATTCTCATTTATATTTTAAGCACTTAAGTTCTCCCTAACTTTTGCTTAGAAAAACATATCACCTATTTCAAGCAATAATTTCGAAAAATATTCTAAAAACAAAAAAGTTGATTTCTTTCATATAATTATTAAAAAATATGTTCCGTGATATGCCAAATATTTAACATCACTTGATTCATTAAAATCAGACAAGACTTACTTATCTCCTTTACAAAATACTTGTCTCAATAAAATATATTTATAAGAATATAAACGAAAATACACTCTAACTGCAAGTTTTAGAATCTCCGGCAAATGTCCAATGAATTGTTATTTAATTATATAACATAAAAAAATTCTATTTTTGGAAACAAATATAAGCTCAGATTGTTTTCTTTCGTGCTCTGTGTAAAAAGCAGATGTATAGATAAACAGATACTTTATTATGTGAGTAATATGTTCTGCAATCCATCATGACCTTAATACGAAACAAAGTCGTCAATAATGAAGTTTAAGATATCGATTAAAACGAAAAATACAAGACGCATCCTTGTGAATCGCATGAGTAAAGTGGAATACATATCTCATTAAATATTGAGATTAATTAACTTCAAAACAAAAGTGCACAACTGCTTCGATTGTATAACACATTTTCGCTTGGTTACATTCTGTTAGAAATGTTGGCATCGATTTCTCACAGGTCAAATATTTCTCTTTCACTAGCAGATGAAAAGAAATAATTTTAAATACATTTCATGCCCCAGGTGTGGTGATTTCATAATCATTGAAATATATTCCAAAGAGCAACGATGTCTCTAAGCAAAAAGTCTATAAAATGTATTTTATTTAAAATAACATATATTTTAGAGTAATACAAAATTACTACGTCACTATAAAAGGGTTTTGCATTTAACACATGAGGAAATTTTTTTATTATTTTAAACCTCTCTCTATTGTTAAAGCATAGCTTTATCCTTATTACTACAAAAACATAATTTATTTGTTAATAAAAAGTGAAAATATTCTGATTTGACATTATACATGCAGGAGGAAATAAGCTTGGATTTTGAGAAAAATTTATCCTCAAATGAATAGTATGAGCAATCAGTTTGTATTGGATCATTTGATAATTCAATTTTTAACAAGGCGATTGTTAAACAGCATTGTCTTTCCAGTCCTTTCGTGTCTGTCAATTACTGATTTGCTATGTGCCTGACGCTGTGGCATACTTCAAAGCTGATTGATGTGATTTTAGCTCAACGAACCCGGAACAAAATGTTAAGCAAAAGTGACGAATCACCATTTTATTGCCTACAATAGGCCATTTAAAGACATGAGTTGATGTAATTCAAATATGTATCGATTCGGCGATGTATTTCAAATGGCTGCCGGCTCATTATTAGTACATTGGATTGTATATTATATTCAATGTCCTATTCAAATCTGCCTTCACTTTTTAATGAAAGTTAATTTAGATAATGATGTAACAACAGAATTATAACCATACATTTCAAATTAAACAATTAATAAATGTAAAATGATATATCGTAACAATTATCACTATTTGAGCAAAAAATGCTTTTTTAATTTAATTTATTTTATGAAATCAAAATATGTTTTTATTAAAATTATTGTTTATTAATATGATATATTATAGATATAATTCAAGAGTTAATTTTCAGTCTATTAATTTAATTAATACCACACAAATTTCGAATATAATAAATATAATTAGCGCTTGAATAACTGAATAGTCATTTGTTTTAACGTAATTGTAAAGTGCGTTTTATTTTTAAAGATTATTTTCTTAATTAACTTGATATTTTTCAATTTCTAGATTAGATATTTTAGTTTATAAAATCCAAAAAGCTAAGGTTTTTAACTGGTGTAAAAATCAAGTTCTTTCAAGAATGATTCAAGGAATTTTTAAAATTACGAAATGAAAATTTGCGATGTAAATGAATTCACTTGTAATCAAATTGATGATATATTTCTACAAATATTGAATGTAACGGTCTTTGATGACTCAAGAAACAGGAGGAAATCGAATTTTTCTGTGAAATAAAGACTTTAAACAGCATTTTTATTTTTTTTTTTTGAAATTTTTTCTTTTAACTCATTTTATTTTATATATTTTATATTAAATATGAAATTGAGAGTGAAAATAATTGAGAAAAAATTAGGTACGACTGTTTTTGATAAACCAATTAGTATATTCGTTATTAAATTGATTGGATTGAATTGAATATTTATTTTCAGTACATTTGCTTTCGGAGAGAAAATCGTTCGAAACGATGATTCTCATTTTTCTTAATTTCTTGTAAATAATGTATTTATGTTAAAAATTCATTTGAATAAATATCTTCGCTGAATAGCGAGACAAAATAGTTTTGGTATCATTCCTAGTAGTTGATAAGCTAAGAAGTTTCCAGCCCATGCTAAATCCATTTATTAGGATTAAAAAGTACATGATAAAGAAATTTGTTTATTTGTGTTAAAGCTGAAAGTAAGTTAATGCAGTAGTTTTTTAGGAAACGTTTAAAATTTACGGTGAAACATACTCAAAAGCAGTACATCTTATTTTTAAATCAGATCAACAGACACACGAGTGATTAATAGACGATTAATAAATAAAGTTTTTCTAATTTTAACACACGTGACGATTTTTTTTAAACTATTAAGTGATTTTTTCTTTCCTTCCAGTTGAGGCCATGGCTACTTCACTTTATTACAGGTCTCATTCGCTTAAAATATCCATGACGTCGATAACGTGTTTCATCTACGTCATATCATATTGAGACGGCGTCGTGAATCAGACTTGTCGACGGACTTATTTACTGCGTGCCTTCAAATCAATCTATTTTTAGGGCGGCAGAAAACAAAGCGAAGTTCACCACTGAATATCTTAGAATATTGTTGAAGTTCAGTTTGTTAATAAAACGATTTCTTATATAAGGACCAAAACATCAGTTTGAAAAGCCGTTCTCCATTGATTCAAGCCATCACTTTGACAATAGAAAAGAAGGAAAAGCAAAAGGCAAAACAAAACACCCACTATATAGTTAATTTAAATCAGCCAAGATGATTCATATATATTTTTAAAAATTTCATTAATTAATTCTAAATTAATTATAATATAATTAATATTCTAAATTAATAATATTTGCAAACAATCTCTTTCAAATCTTAAGACGAATACCTTGCTTACGCCAACATATTTTTTAACGCACACGAAGATTTTTTTTATCAGAACGGATAGAATTAGTCTCTAAATTTCCAAACCGTATTAGTAGAAAAATATTTGAAAATATATGTAAAGTATTAAATTATCAACCATTTGAAACCCCAATTACCTTGCTGTATTTGGGATTGTATACGTCAGATACAGACCAACGAAGTACTTGACTTTCTAAACTGCTTTGCTAGTATTAACTTCCTGATTTCTCGTTTTATTTTTATTTTTCCCATCCTTATTAGCAAGTTCTGCTCTTAATCTGCATATTTTGCATTGTGTGTGTTTTCACATACAAATCAATGAATGTAATTTACATTAAAAACCACCAGTAAAAAGTGCATTACTAAAATATTAAAAAAAACGTTTAGAATTGAATATATTAACAGTATTTAATTGAATATAAAAGCTTTTTTAATTTTCAGCTAATTATTTTGAAGCCTTTAAAATATTTAAGGGAATCATAATTACTTTATTAATGAGTTTTTAGACATAAAATAACTCATTTACTTTTAAGCAAACTGTTTCAGTTGAAACTATTTTCTGCTAATTAAATGATCGATCTAAAGCAACTAAAGAAATTCCTCAAAACTCAGAAAATTTCTAACACTAATAAATTAAAGAATACTTGCCTGTCTTCCAGATTAGTTTTGTTCAACCGAATGATATAAATTACCATTTTAAACACGAAGCTAACGGTTTTAGTTTCACATGCAAATGAAGATTAGTGGAACACGATCCCATAGTTGCTATCATTAGAACAACTAAGCTTTAAAAAAATAAACTGGTGTAATCACGAAATTCATTCGATAGTTGTATATAATCCCTTCATAACCTGGGAAGAAGGAAAAGATAGGCGAGGAAAAAATGTTATTTCACGACTGAACCGAAATTAAATCACGAAGTTAAGATTAAGTAATTTCAGTCTGCTTATGTGTGAAAAAGTAAGCCAATGAACTCTTTGAATACCTCGTAAAACAGAACGCATTGTTATTTAACCATTATACTTGAAAAAAAACTGGGTATTTTGGGAAAAATAAGAAATTTTTACAGTGAGAAGTTGGAATTACTTTCCTACTTCTGATAGAAATATTGATCGTGATGTATTTTATGGCGATGTGACCATAATTTTTCACTTCAATTATTTTTTTATTTTTAAAATTAGTAGGAATTAAATTCTAGAACTGAAGATGGCGAAATAATAAAATTTTTCTAAATTTTTTTTACGTCTTATATCTGTAACTTGTTTATTTGAAACTGAAATTGGAGTAAATAATGACTCTGTCAAAAGGATTTTGTAATACTATTTTCATATTTTGAAATTATCATTTCTGTAATAGTTTAGATGATAAAGAAAATTAAATATCAATTTATTTTGAAATTTTGCAAGTACAATTAGTTTATATTTTCATCCATCATTTTCTGGCTTTCATTTTAAAGAAAGATTTGAAACAAAATAAATTAAAATACAAAATACAGTCAATCAAAAGAAAAATTCTTACTTACTAATTATTAAAAAACGATTGAAAATGAAAGTAATAAATGCAAAAAGCACCTTTTTTATTTTATTGTTATAAATATAATTCAATTTTTCAATAAAAATAATTATTAATTATGTAAAGTATTTGCATACAAATATTTGCTACTTATACCTTCTTATTTTCGATTATCATAATTGCCATTTCTTATATTAGCTCATAAAACTAAGCCATAAAATTTATTTGATTAGTATTGGATAGAATAATCATATAAAAAGTTGACTTTTTTATTCCCTTTTTATTTTATAAATGTTAGAATTACGGTCAAGGTGTTTTTTATTTTTACGTTCTTATTCATTAAATGAAATGTTACCATAACATTTGCGTTGCCTTTTTTATATTCCTAATTCTCTTTAAATTATATATTTGTATATAGGCAACAAAAAGTAACGGTAATAACTAAATAGCATCATTTTCTGAATCATTCATTAAACATGATTAAATCCAAGACAATTAAAAATCATTTCACTCTTATTTTCTTGACGGTCATTTATAAGTATTCTGCAACAGTCAAGTAAATGGATTACTTTTATTTGGGACAACTTTTTAACGGGTCTGTAGAATTGTATATGACCCATCCTATTTGCGTGACTTAAAGTGAAGGAAAAGTAACGTTTGTGCCTACCCCTAAACTATTTAGATACACTCCTTTTTCTTTTAATGACCCGATATGAAACGATTCCATTCTTTTGTTCAACAGAATCGAGTAGACTTCCTGCGCTAGTTCCATTTAATAATTCCGATTGTTGATAGAGAAAACTGATTGCACGCCTTTCGGGACGGTCTTTGTTATCTCGGTCTGTTTCTTAAAATGAGCACTTTGTAGAAATATGCAGCGCTAATGAAGGACACACTTAAATATACATTAAGACATATGAGTATTGATAAAGAAAACATTTTCAATAGAATGGGTAATACACATTTGTTAAATGAAAATATTTTCCGAGGTAATGGGTAAGGAAAGTATACCACATTTCAAATGTTAC
The DNA here is from genome assembly GCA_037975125.1 of Latrodectus hesperus. Classification (NCBI taxonomy): domain Eukaryota; kingdom Metazoa; phylum Arthropoda; class Arachnida; order Araneae; family Theridiidae; genus Latrodectus; species Latrodectus hesperus. Next base: position 109,005,733 of record CM075853.1, read on the forward strand.
AGAATTTCGTAATATAAACCATGTATACAATACCTAAAAGAAAATAAATTTGAAAATAGTAAGAAATAGAATTACATGAATGGCTATTCCGATTATCCATTTTGTTTCTTGTATTCCATTGTTTTTTTCGTATTTGTCATTATCATAATATCTTAGAGAAGTCAGAATATATCCGAAATTAATTTTAATCTTTATTTTCTTAGAATTGTTAAAGTAGAGAGAGACCAAATTATAAGAAAATAAATATTTTTCTTTAAAAGAGTAAAACCAAACGCGAAGCGATGCAAAAATATTACATTAGGAACACATAATAATTATTGTGTTGTTAAAGTTACCATTTCTTAAAATAAATTACGAGTATATTTGAAACACAATATTCAGAATGGCATTGTTGTACTTATTATTAAATGCTGGACAAAATTCTATATTTGAGAGGTTGAAGTTACAAATGACAAATATTATTGTTATGATTTTTTTATAGTTATATCAATTTTAATTGGAGGGCTTGGGAATTGGTTAGTCCCTTTAAAATTATAAATATATGCATTATTAAATTTTTATACTATTTATTTAAAACTTTGTGAAATTAAATCATGATTTTTTATATGTGGTTGTTGATTATTCAATTATTACTTTAAAATTTTGTAAGAAACTTGTTTTCCATGAAACGCAAATTGGGTTATATAGTATTCTGGGTGGTTTTTAAGGGAAAAACATTGTTTGCTATTTTTATGCAACTAATCTAAATGTAACACGTTTCCTTAAATTATTTGCTTACTATTCCTCTTTCCATTTTCGTTTGAGAGATCGAGGAAATTTTAAGAAATATGTAATAGGATTACCAAAGTACCGCTAATAAAAGATAAATTACTGTCTTCTAATACTAATTTTTCTTTCAAATATTAGCTTTTCATGACTGTGTAAAAATAATTGCTTATTCTTAATAATTTTTTTCTGTTTTCTTTCTTTAAAAGTAGTGTCTCTTAATTCGAAAACTATAATACTGGAATTTAAGTTACAACTTTAAATCAAAAGTAACTATGATGACTGAACAATTCATAATTAAAATAGCAGTTCAAAAATTTTGTTGCGTCACTTGTACAAAATGTAATAAGTGTTGTTATTTATTAGTGGCATATTGCAAATGTTAAAATTTGATGCATTTTTACCATAAAATTTTCGATGATCTTTAGAACAGTCATGTTTAACTTAATGTTCTTCATAGTTTTTCAAATATGTTTCATTTAAATTAAATCTGAGAATCATGATCAAGAATGGGCTTCTATGTGTCTCAAGTATTGCAATGGTACTTTGACTGATTGAAAATGAACATTTTTTGACGGAAAATAGCTTTTAATAGCAAACAACATAAAATTCAACAGGAGTGGCAGTAATATGAATACATTTTACAATTTCATTTTGGTTTCATATTTACATGCTTTACTTTCTTTTATATATTATAGTTCTCTAGAATTCAATATAAAATTGCTATTTCATGTCAACCCTAAACAATGTTTCATGTGATATGAAAAACGGTATTGTAGCCCTCAACTTGGAAACTCCAAATAGAAAACTTAGGCACAGTTGAGATAAATTTTGATTCAACTTCAACTTGTCAGTATTTGTGTCCTATCCTGAAAATTCATCGATCAACCAAACAATCTTGTGTTTTAAATGACACGATATGCCATCGTCTCTTTTGCTCGAGTGATAGTTGGGAACATCATTTATCTTGATTTCAATCACCCTTTCATTAGTAATTGGTCACCTATTTTAGGTTCCATTAATAGAAAAAAGAACAGATCAGCAATGCAACAAACATAGTGTGTCCATTTACACTGTATTTTAAAACACAGATCTCTGGAACTATTCGAGTACAGTATAGTACTCAAGTGCCATCAACAGGAATTCTATAAAAATACGTAAGATTTAGCTCTCAAGTGTTACAATTAAATATTTTTTTTATCCAATGGTGGGCACACAAGGGTGATTAACCCTATGCCACAGCAAGGCCAGAAACTGCTACTCATTTATCGTTACCCAGCGGGCACCCGTGAATCAAGTCACGGAAGCGAGTAGCGTTACCCACGCCATACCACCACAAGCTCGTTTATAGGGCGGGCCACATTCATACAACAACACAAAAGAAAGGACAGAGAGAACAGAGAAGGTAAGAAACATCCATGCCCAAACCGGGATTCAAACCCGGGACCAACAGCTCAGTCAGGAACGCTAACCACTCAGCCAATCGGTCGGCACAATTAAATAATATAATATTCAGATTCCATTAAGGATTACCTAGGGATACATGAGATGCACTAACACTTTCAATAGCAGCAGCATGGGCCCCAACTTTTAACTTCCACGAGCATTTAAAGGACTGTCATTTTCACTGAATTGGACAACACAGTGGAACCAAGGAGGAAGGTGCTTGGAATGTACAAAAGGTTAACATGCATATGCCAATTAACCCATCTAACAGCGGAAAATTAAAGTTTGGGTGGTTGGTGATAGTCTCTTGTTGGCACTAATTCCATTTTTTTTTCTTTCTTTCTTCCATTTCTTCCTAGTGCATCTAACTGCACTAGGATTTAATTAATTAACGCAGAGTGCATTAGAAGAAATGGAAGATAAGTTCTAATAATTTCTAAGTTAATGGGACGCAATAATCTTCTGGAGAGAACTATTTATATATGTAACACATTCAACTAATAAGTTAACATTTAAGAAAGTTAAATATAATACATTTATGTACATAATTATTGATGTTTAGGAATATTTTCTTATTATTTTCAATGTGGTCTGTCGATATTTTCTTGGAGATGGTTGTGTGTGGGCTGTGGCAAAAGAAGATAAAATTTAAATTCTCTAAATATCAGGATTTTGGCAATTTGGACAATTCGATGCATTGGTGGTTTGTAACTGATTCAAAATTTGAGGTGCTGGGAATGGTAGGTGAGTGGGATTTCTAATATAATACTTGATAATAATTGTTTTTTTCTGGTTTGTTGTGGTTTTCCTTGCTTGCCCAAAATTATGACATAAATATTTGATCTGAATTCCCGTAAATCTATTTAAGTAAACCTTGTTTGCAGAAAATGATGGTAGATTAATAAACCGAATTTTTCATTCCTCAAGAAAAGTGACTAATAATAAAATTGGACATTACTATCTCGCTTTTTTTTATAATTGCAAAAGAGTTACAGTTAGAGTTATACAAATAATGTGTTTTTTTATGGAAATATTTCTTATTTATCTTATTATTTATTTAGAACACAAATTCTAATATAATACACCTAATTTAATTTAAAACTTAAATACACCAATTTGACTGGTTTGATCCATTTTATCGTTATTTTAATGTGTAATTGCAGTATGAACCATATATGCATGCTGAACTGTTATTAGATATCAAAAACACAGTGGTCACTGAAATCTAATCGATTTTCCTTCTTACTAAAGCGGCTTCTTCCGCTCCTTAATTTTGAGCTAATATCATCGAAAACATCACGCGAAAATGACTAAAGAGAAATCGGTAGTCTTCAAACAATGCAACTAAATAGAGCGTGCAGTAATGACGCGCTTACCAAAGCGTCAAGTTATTGTTAATGAGCTCTGGCACCATGACACCAAATGGTCCCTTGGCACAAGCCGACCAATTAACAAGGACCTCAAATACCAACCTCCCCCCATTCCTCACAACTTGTTCACCACTAATTTACCTGAAGCTTTTGTCACGCCATTTGCTTTATCCGACAAGTCATCTTACTTGCCGTCATTAGTAGTGAAAGTGAAGTGAGATGTCGAAATTTATAAGAAGCTTAAATAGGAAAAACAAACTTCTCCAAAAAATTTCGAAGTTTAAAAAAATTATTATTGTCTTAATTTTTTCTAAAAAAATGTATATAACTTTTTCTTTTTATAAAAAATGTATTGAAATCTTAAAAGCTCCATAAAAATTCGAAATTTAAAACTTTCAATCTTTTTTGTTTTCTTAATTCAAACTTTTTGTACTCTCCCAACTTTTTGTCTTTCAACAAAGTTGTTCATTGAAATTTATTAGTTCTTAATTAAGTAGCTTTTATTTTTTTCTTTACTGATATAAATTTATGGAGCTTGCTTTCATTTACGTATGAGGATTATACGAGTTGTAAATGTTCGCTGTAATGTAATGATTTATGTTCTAACCAATATCTAACTTCATTTAAAAATTATCAATGAAGTAAGTATTAAGTTATTAAAAATATTCTGATAAAATGTTGATTACATTATTCACTTGCTATAATTTTATTTTAACTACTAAAAATCAAAAAAATAGTCAGTTAAGATTTTAAGAAAATTAAGAGGAAAAATAAATTATAATATATGTTTCTCTGTCATCAAAAAAAAAAAAATCTTAAGTTATAAATAAGCACTTATAAGAAGCATTTATAGTGGATTTAAAATTTTGTTTTGAAGAAATTTTTAAATATTATTTTTTTAAAACTGCATTCTTATATTCATTTATCGTTGACATGATGAATTATTTTTAAATTCTCAAAAACTTTCACTATTAATCAAATATTTCTCTATCTTTAATTTAAATTGTTCTTAAGTAAAATTTTATAAAGTTTGAGATAGCTCATATTCCGATAATTCATGACGATTCGACTTAGGATTCTAATTGGGGATTATTTAGGATTTATTCTATTTTTAAATTTTTGTATTTTCAAAACTTAATAAAAGAGAGAAGCTTTCAAAATTAAGTAAATTATACTCATCAATAACTATGTAAACTTTATCAGAAAAGTTAAACGACAATATTTAACTCTTTACAATGTTATTCACTTATTTCACAGTATCATTCACCTTTCTTTATGTAACCGTAACCACAAAAAAATGAGCATTTGAGTGAAATATGCCACCAACATTCTGACTTTTACATTGAATAAAACAAGAAAAAAACGCGTGAAGGTCAACAGATGTGTATCATCATTCATTCACCACAATTTTTCACCGTTTTCCGTAATTTAACAAACTACTTGCGAAGGGAAGAGGAACTGAATTCATCGCCCGAAGTTCAAGGACACGATTCTTAAGTAAGAAAATTCTTTGCGGCCATTTTCTGATGAATATTTGAAAGAGATCCGAGTAACCCATTTATCGTTCTTGTTTTCGTAGCACGTGCCTTAAGAAGGCGATATCAGTGAAGTAACTTAAAATGAGTATCTTCTCCTTTCAGGCGTTGGCGGGTTTCTTTGGCCTACTTTAACCATTTTCTTTTAGGTACTGTTTTCTCTCGAAAGCTCTTGCTCCTGACGATGAGCCTATTAAAGTTCTCAATTGATTTTGCTCTCTCCTGTTTAATTATGAAACTAGGTTCAGGAAAGATTAAGTTTGCACTCAAGGAAAAAACTATTTTTCTCACTGTTGAATGAAGAAATAACTTTGTCTAAATTCTATATTATACAAAATAACTCAAAATTTATTTATGGCTGCAAAAAGCGATACATTGCACAATTTCAACTAACAGGAAAGTTAGAAGAAATTTCAGCAATTTAATATCAAATTGTTTTACTTTCTCCCTCAGAGAATATTCAGTAGAAATAAACCAAAAAAATTATTTAAAAAAAATAATTCTGAAACGCATTTTGGAAAATACGATTAAAAACATTTGTGGCACACACACAGTTTATTTTTAAAATAATTAAGCATAAACAAATTTAATGGAAAATTTTAAAAGAATAACATTGCACTGGCAGTCAAAACAATCGCATTCAATTCTGTAGCAGGTAAATATTTATCATTGTGTACCGTAAAAGCAAAGAAATAACGGTTTAAACTGAATTCTTGTTTAAAGAAACACTAATTATTTTTCAAAATAAAACCATGTATTTTGTATGTAGACTATTGTTAGTATATCCTAGTTTGGCGAAATCTTTTTCCTAGTCCAAGTAATTATACAGGCGTACCGAAAAAACAATCCACAAAATATAAATACTATACTCTCATTCGTAAAATCAATTAAAATATTAGAAGAAATTCCTTGTAAATATATTTCAGAATCAAAGATAAATAGTTATTTTAGTTATCACTTATTCCCATATTGGAGAGTAACAAAACAGGTAGATGTTCGTAAATTTTTTTGCTGGCAGATTACACAGCAATAATTTGTCTCAGAAATTAAGTGAGACAATAAAATTTCCTTACTTTATAATATGTTATGATTACGATTCATATCATATTTTGTAAACTATACGATACATCTCATTATGATTACATTATGAACTAATTTGATTCACATCTATCCATTGTTAAAGGTACCTCTTCTAAGAATTTTGGAAAATTTTTAGCGAAGAATTATTCTTATCTATAAGAATCTGATCATAAGCGAGTTGGCTGCATAAATTTCTGCTTAGAAAATGAATTAATAATAGCTTTTAATTTTATTTGAAATAAATAATTTTTAAAATTTCGGTCAGCACATGATATTCTTATTGGATTTCTGATTCTGAGAAGAATTTTACAATGTAAACATTATAATTTTTCTATATACATGATAACTTAATTCCAATTTTAAATTCCACGGTTACTTAAAGGAATAACAATTTCAATCTCCTGATTTTATTGACAGTTTAACTGACCAATTTTAGGGATAAACCCAAAAGAAAATTACAAATTTTGCTGTGCATCAATTTATCAATGCAATTTTTTTTATACTGGCTGTATATATGTAATCAAATATCTGATTGAAAGAACCAAAGTTTATTTAAAGTGTAAAAATTATACATTCTCTACATTTCAAATATCAATTTCTACTGAGTCATTTAAATTATAGTAACTAAAGATTATCATGAAGTATTTAAATTTAGAAATTTCTAAATACATTCTCTTTCTTCATAAATATATCACATTTTTATAAATAAATTTAACTATACAGTTTAGTAAGAAATGTTGGTCTTGCCGAGAATTGTATTTGTATGCTAAAAATATCTCTGGAAATGTTGGACCTTTGAACCCAGAAATTTGTCATTTTCACATAGCCGTTATCAATGCCCAAATAGTTTTCACTCTCCAAGTAATTCCCAAAACAATATAAGGATAGAACAATCAAGAAACTGATTAAACTTTGGCATTTTTGCAACAATTAACAAGGAAAATTTTCTTGCGTATTATTGATACTGGATCCAATATGAACTTAATCTTAGAAATCATGTTTTCCAAGATTTTAGATAAAAATAATGTAGTAAATACTAATGACAACAAACTTATGTTAAGAGCTAATATTCCAGTTTATGGTGTATTTCTGGAGTTAAAAATTGAAAATGTTTCAGGTACTGTGTTTTTCTATGTAATTCAAATTGAACATAAATATTTAATTCTAAAATCGAAATTGTTTTATATTTCAATTTTTAGATTATCAATATTTTAAAGCATATTAAAGTAACATTATTAGTTATAAAAATATTATTGTTGATAAATCTTACTAGTTAGATTAATAATGTAAGATAATATTCCTATTATTAATATTGTTAAATCTATATATATATATATATATATATATATATATATATATATATATATATATATATATATATATATATATATATATATATATATATATATATATATATATATATATATATATATATATATATATATATATATATATATATATATATATATATATATATATATATATATATATATATATATATATATATATATATATATATTGTGTCTGAAAATGAAAATTTAGAAAATCTTTTACTAAGTTATGATCATCATATATTTTCTAAATATAAGCATAATAATTAGACAAATTTATACATAGATTGTATAAATTTTGAATCAGTTAGGCTGTTTTCAATCAGTTAATATCAGAATTACCTATTTCATACCAAGCTTCTTCTAAAGATAATAGAGATATAAATATAAATAAACTAACAATTAAATAATTAATGTCTATAAGATACAAAAAAGAAATCAAAGTTATAACTTTTGTAAAAAAAATTTTTAAATAACATGAATAATAGCAAATTTCTCTTTCAACTAGGTAAATTAAAGTTGATATAAATAAACAGTCTATCAAACTAAACATTTTAATAGAATATAAAGAATACATTAATATTTGTCTTATAAAATAATGAAGCAAAGTAATTAGTTAAGTATTTAAAAACATAAAATCAAATTGTTTTTATAAGGTATTAAAAATGTTTTTTGTATTTTCTGCATACTAATTTGATTGTTTTTCGAAAATAAAAGGACTTATGTAAATAATATTGTAAATTCATTTAAACTTTGTCATGGAATTAAAAGAAAAAAAATCAAGGACTTTTTTCATGTGCATATTTATTTCTTTATCTATCTCTCTTTTCTCCTATGAAATATTTTTAAGATGAAAACAATAAAATCATCAATTTTATTGGAATAAATCAAATATATATTGCAAAAATTGTAAGAAATTAAATGAAAACGTAAAGTAATCTGCCTTTTACTAAATGCTTTTGTCATTAAAACTAAAAACTTTAAAAAATTGCTGAAACCAATTAATAAATAATTATTTTATTTAATCAGTATTTTAAATATAAAGCTGAAAAATATACTTAAAATTTTACATTATGTAACCATTTTTAGAATGAAGAGTTTTATGCATTTCTTATTTTGCAATATTAACAAAATAACTACATTATTATTCTTTCTTTTTTAACCATTTTAAATCATGCATAAAGGAAATTGTAAACAGTCCGTTTCACAATATCTAATATCCAATAATAATGTCCTCCAGAATCAAAAAGATATGATTCACTTCAAAATGTGTGAAATAAGCACAAAAAGTTATTTTAAAATATGGAATAATTTCACGGAAATTCTTTTGTAGAAAGTAATAAACATTGTTCGAATTAAATGACTTTTAAGTTTTATATCCTATATAATAAATCATCTAAAAATAGAAGCGATAGTTCGAGTTTTTTATTCCTCTTCCTTGTCTAACTTTCTACTTCGTCTGAAGCAATGACATTTATTACGGAGTTCAGATTAAAAATAAATGATCGATTGTATCGATATAATGATTCGAATTTATCATTGTTGCCTGCGAGGCTTTTGCCTGAGGAAGAAAGTCGTTCGATGCTCTCATCCGAATCTAAAGAGGCAATTGGCAGAGTGAATAAGTTCTAAAGCGTGAGCAATCATTACCGTGTCCAACAAGCACACTTTCACTGAAAAGCACTCTGCCTCATAATGAAGGATTCATTCGAAATGTAAATCATGACATATAATTATATCATCATAACATTTATTTATATTAGTATCTGATCTCTATGTGTGTATATATATACAGGATTTGATAGCATTTTATACCTTTTATACTGGTGGAAAATTTGGGACATCAGAAATACAATGAACATTGAAAGGAAAAAATAATGCTTTCGTAAGTTCACACTTAACAATAATTATAAATTTGTAAATTATGCAAGCAAATGTTTATACAATCAGCTTCGAATTTGGAGCACATGATCACCTAAGATCTTAGAGTTCCATAAGACTTCATTTTGTGATTAAGTAAAAACAAAAGTAATTTTCCAGTTTTTTAGCGCTTATTGTATAAGTTAGTTGATATTTAACTTTTTTCAGAAGGCATTTTTTAAAATAAATAATATTTATTGAAGACAACACAATTTACTTAGAAATAAAGAAATTTAGGAGGACTGAAACAACGCGTCCTCTTAGCATGAGATTTAGAGAACAAGTGTTCTGTGTTCGGTTCAAATCTCATTGAAAGATGTATAAACCGCGCCTACAAAGTGTGCTGATCGGTTGGATACATTTCATGAAGTTAATACCATTGGCATAAAAATTTGATAGACACGATTTTAGTTTCACTTCGCAATTTTCAGTTTTACTTCGCGAATTCAAGGGTTTTGAAAAAAGTCAAGAGTTTCTCAGAAAAGATGTGATGAATCACCTCAATTTCTTAAAGAAGTCGTGAGGAGTCACCGCACTCTCTACGGTTGATGTTTTAAGAAACTGCTAAATTTATTCCATAAAAATCCTGCATTGTATTCTTAATATTCAAATTTTATTTAGAATTTTCATGAATGAGATTACGTCTTGAGTAATTTGATTGGTTAAAAAATTAATATTTCAAAATAAATAAATAAGTGATAAAAAAATGATAAAACTTTTATCACTTATTTTAAACTTTCCAATGTTTAGTTATTAATCACTTTGACATCATAGTTCAGCAATTGATAGGTTTAATTTTCATTTTGTAAATGAATATCTGCCATGTTTAAAATCTATTTCTAATTGCGGATTTTAATTCAAGAGTGACACTCTGAGTTACAAAACAAACAAAACCAAAAAGAAAAAAAAAACTACGGTAAGTGTAGTCCAATATAATGCAATGACTACAAAAAATATTATCATTTCTTTCGATTGCTTTTTTTGTTTTGTTTTATCGAGGATAGTTATCTTCAAAAGATAAATATATATTTATGAAATTCACACATTTCCTTTTGTTTGGATTTACCTTATTTAAAATATATATATATATATATATACACATATATATATATATATATATATATATATATATATATATATATATATATATATATATATATATATATATATATATATATATATATATATATATATATATATATATATATATATATATATATATATATATATATATATATATATATATATATATATATAATCAATATTTATGAAAAACTTATTATTTAAAATAACATTTACTTTAACAAAATTTATTTTAAAAAAACTATTGCGAAATATTATAAAGCATTTTACAACTAGCTACTATTAAACTATTAACTTCTTGAAATCTTTTATAATGTTAAAAAGAATTGCTTTTATATGTCAGTTATAGCATGATATGATTTTAAATTATAATAATAATCTTTTCATTAGCCAATTGTTTTAATATATATTGAGTTTTCTTGTAAATTGGGGCAAATAATATAAATTCATTGCTTATGTCTAAAGCATATAAATTGTTCTTGAATAATCAATGTTATACGTATGGATTATGTTTCTGTAATTCAGCCATATAAATTATTTCTTTTCAACTAACATTTATTGAAACTTTTAAGAATTCGGGAAAAAAATTAATTCATCTCTTTTTCTTTTAGGATAAAAACGCGGATTCATTTTCTCTAAGGACAAATTCAAACATTTCATATGAACCCACATTCACATGTCAAGACAAACCATCAGGCTACTATGCAGATCCTAGGTTCAATTGCGAACTTTTCCATTATTGTCACGAGGATGGAACAAGAGTTGCAATTCCTTGTTTCCTAGAAAATCAAAAACACAGAATTTGTCTACTTAAAGACGCAGCAAAAGGAGCGTGTGATGGAAATGAATTGTATTTAGTATTTCCGGAGGATTTGACCCCAAAGACATCGAAACAAACCACAGCTTCAGCGTTGAATGAAGCTACGGAATTCAAGTTACCTTATTTTATAGAAGAGCCAACATCGTCGCCAGAGAAAGCCAAATCAACGACACCTCTCAGCCTGAAAACAGAAGAATCATCTGCATCGAACCTGAAGGAAATAAATAGCGTCTACGAAGTTTTCAACAGTTTCTTGAAAGAGATACAAGCAAGGGAGCCAACCTCTGATGATTTCAAAAGTGGTAATTCCTCTTTGAAGCCAAAGCCATCTACATTCAGCCGACGATCACGTATGCCTTCTTCTTTGGAACAAAATGAAGAACCTTCCTATAAAATTGGAAAGAGATCAGATGAGAATGATGCCATCTTGGTGGAAATTTACAATGATAATGGTAGTACAGATCAGCTCGATTACAGTCCGTACCGACGAAGTACGAAGAAATTTCGTTTTGTGAGTGAAAAGAAGTCCCAGCAGAAGCTTCCGAAAAGAACAAAACGCATGGTACCAGAGCAATATCCGGCTTCGCAACCTTATGCTATTATCTATGCAAAAGTTCCAGACACTACAGCAGCAAGTTCAGCTGACTTTTATCCAAGGAATACAGCCCATTCCCGTCAAGTAAGAATTCTTTTAAATATAAAAAAATTAAGTTATAATCGTGGTTTAAATTTTTAATTCCTATTATTAAAATTTCAAAATTAACTTATAATTAATTACATTACAGTATTTTCTGACAAATTTGCTAGCATTTAAAAAATGCTAGCAAATTTGAATATTTTAATTGTGTATTTTTAACAGTATATTAGTTTTTTTTTTTTTTTTCGAAAAATAGGCAATAAAAAATAGGCAACGAATGAATTAAAATATTTTTTCTATAAAGCATTGTTTGATGTATAAAATAAATATAAGAAATTAGAAACATTAAAATGTTTTGATTTCAAACAATTTACTACTTAATCAGTAAACCAGCCTATATTGTTCAGTCCCTTACTTTTCCTCAAAAATCTCAGTTCCTACAGTTCCTAAACATATTTGTATCAAGTCAGTATTCTGTGTTTAATGCATTTGTATTCTAAATATATACATATATATATATATATATATATATATATATATATATATACATATATATATATATATATATATATATATATATATATATATATATATATATATATATATATATATATATATATATATATAATTACAACAAAATGTTTAATATTGTTGTTGCTAATCTCCGTGTTCAGCTTCTGCTAGATGAGATCAATATTTTTTAAAATTTATTCACACTCGAAAAACCATAGAATGAAATAACAAAACTTATAGACGGAAGAAAAAGGTAGCCTCTGTTAGTCCAAAGACCTGAACACCAGGGATATAGGACTTTTTAATAAATCAGTTAATTATATTCTTAAAATTATCTATATTTTTGACACTATTTTCAAGTATTAAAATGCACTTATTTTTTAAGGACAACTAATATTATCTTAAACTAACAACTGCAACTTATATTTGTATTTCATCGCCGTGTTGAATTATTTAGTATATACTTAGGTATTCATTTAGTCAGTAAGATCTTTTTGTATCTTTCAAGTATCATTTAGAGTTTCAATTTATCTGAATTGTACTGTGATAATCTGCCATTTTAACATGATTTTTTATTAGCCAATAATTTGTATACTTAGTTTGCAACTCGATAATTTTTTCACTAAACAATATAGTTGCACACCTTTTCTAAAAAATAAATTGGAAAAGAGCATCTCTATTCTATTTTAATTTAATGTCTTAATAATTTTATGAAGTTAATGCTTTAATATTTTTATGAGTTTAATGATTTTAAATTTTTATGAATGCCTTTATCAAATTTTAAGAATCATTATAAAATTATTTTTCTCGAATTATTTCTCCTTGTTTTCTAATTGTTAAAAATGTTTCCCAATTGTTTGTTTTCAGGAAAATTAAATTAATTACTTATTTATTTTTTATTATATTTATTTATTTTTTGTTCTCAATTTTCTCACGCATATCGACTGTGTAAAGAATAATCTATACAATATTAATTCTGACTCATTTCTCAGTACAGTTTTCTGATTTTTATATACTATGCTAATATTATAATTTTTATACAGACTTACCATAATGCCGCATTTGCTCCAGCTCCAATACCATCTGATGATTTAGCAGTTCCTGTTGCTGTGGAAGTGCGCCGAAGAAAGAAAGCAAAAAATAAGCAAATGCCCCCACCACAAGTTGAAGACATTAATGCAGAAGAAAAAAGACAAACGCAAACAACTTCAGAGCAACAAAATGTTTATTATTACAGACCTGAAAATGGAAGAAACGTACCTACTCATCACAACTTTGATGGAAGGTCAGTTTCAGCCCCACATTCTCGAATACCAGAACCAGAAATTCAAGTTCAAACTGATATTCAAAGTCGTCAGGGCAGTCTTCAACAAAGTCCTCAGCTTAGAACTCAAGCTCAGAACAGCCATATTTATTCACCGCAAGTGGGGAGTTCTTTATCATTACCCAATTTCCCTTTTCAAAGTCAACCCTTTCTGAATAGTCCACAACAAACACCATTTTACTATAGAACCCCAGAAGTACAAAATAGTGCATTTTCCCCTTATGGACATCAAATTCGCCAGCCAAATCAGTATCTGCCCTTAAGATTTGAAAAACCTTTATCTGAAACAGAACAACCTAAGCCAACGTCCCCGCCAGAATCTGATAAACCAAGACTACATGGTGGACATGAAGAAGAAAAAACCGAAGAAAGACATGCTGCATCTCCAATAGCAGGCAGACCAGATTCTTTTGTTGGATTTCAAAATCCTTTCTTTAGTAATTTTCCTGGATATAGTGCTTTCAGTGAACCAGTATCTCAACCAGATCCGACATCCTATAGCTTATTACAGCCCCCATTACGACCACAGCCACCACAAGCTGCTTATCAATATCTTCCTCAACCAATTATACAAAGAGATAGGCCACAGTTATCGAACCCAGAAAGGCCACAACAGCCAAATGCTGAAAGAACTCAAATTCGTCCAGAGCCAGAAAGGCCTGGAGCTCCACATTTTATCAGAAACCAAGGTCCTTATGTTCGTGAATTGCAACAAACTGACAGGTAATGAATAATTTAAATAGATTGCATTAAATTTTAACCATTCAATGTCATCAATATTTGTTGTAACAATATTAGATTATTGTGTTTTATGAATGATTATTTTTTATATAATTCATCCTTATCAATGAGGAAATCAAAAGACAAAAATGAGAACCAATAAAAAATTTATGATTTACATTATACAAAATCTTAGACTCATTTTTCAATTCATGATTTTTATCTAACTAAGTGGAATTCCTTAAAATATAAAGGAATTTTTTAAGGTTCATTGTGTAGAAAGCAAAGAATTGTGCGTACTTTTTAATTTCGTCAACAAATTATTCAAGTCATTATACGGCCATTTAATATTCAAATTTAAGAAACCCATATTACTGATTAAATTAAAGATAAGCTAAAAGATAAGAAACATGATTTGCTTTTTTGTTTAAATACGAATTAAAATAAAATTTAATTTAGTTTCCCCTTCATTTTTAAAAAAACAAAAGTAACTTATATTTGTTGTTTGAGTTCTAAAACTGGTGAGAAATGTTAAGTGTATGTGAAAGATACCAACAGAAAATATAAATTAATGCGTCATGTTATATAATTAAAAGTTCCGAGCTATCTTATTTTTCTCTTATAATTATTAACAATTTCTTTTCTTAGGCGACCCAATCGCTATGTTCAAGAACAAACAACACCACAGCAACCTCCGCAGCTGCCAATCATAATGAGAGATCCTAAGCCAGAATTCCCTTTCTCCTCACATCAAACAAATTTACAGGAAGCAACTCCTAATCAACCACTCAGAGGAACAGTAAATGAATTTCCTGGAAACACTAGAAGACCTGCACAAATCATCAGTCACGTCAACAGAGAAATGTATCATTCCCAACATAGGCCACAGAATACGATAGTATTGCCGGAAAATCCCTCTATTCCTACCAGGAATCGAGCACCACGTCCTGGTGACGAAAGTGCTTCAGCCCGTAATATTAAACCACAACATGCTACGACGAATCGAGATATTGCAGGAGACAAAGTTGCTTACAGACAGCGAGAAGAGCCAACAGTGCGAGGTAATAGTCAAAATCACCGAGAAAGACCTGAGGAGCAAAGTATATCTCTTGGTCATCGACAGCAATCGTCTTATTATCGCTCTCCAACTATGTCACCCCCTTCTTCTAGGACGAGAATGCCCACGAGAAATCCTGTAAGAGAGGAATTACGAGATCTAAGAATTCGACCTGAGAAAGAAGATGTTTCACGTGGCGTCACAGAAGAGCAGAATTCATTTGGCAATAGAAGACCCACATCATCTCCTGTAAGATACACAAGAATGAGGAATTTAAATAAAGATGAATTGAAGGAGCGGCCTATTAGTCATCATGAATATTCTGACTTAAATAAGAGACAACATGATCGACCTCGTGAAAATTCACAATACCGAAGCCGAACAAGAGGAAGACCATCTGAAAATATAAGGCCACCCCCAGAAAATCCGCCTAGTGAGTATATTCCTCCTCGTGAACCCCCTGAATATCATCAATACTTACCGTATGGTAATGATGTTAACGTAGTTTCCAATGCTGATGAAACAACTAAGGATCACCATAGCCCAGATTCTGCCATTGCACATTATCCATCCAATCAAAGAGAAAAATACAACCCAGAAAATACACATAGCTATATTTCCCCACAACCGGAGACGGAATATGTTTCTTACACCGAAAATTCACACAGGGAACCATATTATCCGACTCAGCCTCCAAAAAAAGAATATACCGTTAAGGTTGAAAATTACCGACGTCCAGAAAGTATCGCAAACAACTATTATCAAAACGTAAATGAGGATGTACCAACAACTAGACAAATCACAACTACTCGTCCTCCTGTAAGAAAGCCTTTACCACCGAAACCAACTTTTCCCCCCTTCCCAACATTTCCACCTCCACCACGCAGACCAGTGACTCCTCCTAGGCCTAGAACAGAAGAAATTAATTATGTCAAAGATACTTCAGATTACACTACAAGTGCTCCAGAACACAACTTGTTATCTACTATGTCGAGTATTGATCATTCCTCAGCTTTTGATTCGGTTGAAAAAGTAAGACACCAGGACATTACCGAAGATAAAAGTTTCCAGACGGCTACACCAGAAGTTACAACACGAAGAAGAACTCGAAAGCGAAGACCACGTCCTAGGAAACCAAAACAACCAATTGAAGTTCTAACAGAAGCTGGGCAATATCTTCGAGAAACAATTACAGAATCTTCAAAAGAAAGAGAAGAAACACCCCGCACAACTTCAGGGCGTAGTGGTAGCAGATGGAGACAAGTCACTACGGCACAACCACGTAGAGCTACAGAATATCATTCATCGACAGAAGCATATGCAACCACAGAATCTTCCAAAACTGAAGAATATGGTAGTAGAATAAATCTTTTTGGTAGGTCTCGAAGCCGGAAACCTTCTGCATTACAACCTCGCATTGTAACTACTACGCCATCTTCTTCGCTTCTCAGAGAAGAATCTGTCAGAATTTCTAATACACCTAATGTTCTAAGAGAAAGAAAGCCTTACAAGAAAAGAGTAAGAGTTAGAATGACAACCACCACAAGTGAACCGGAGACAATGGCTGCCATAGCTAGGAGCGATGAAAATTCAGAGATGCTGAATTTTCAATTCGAAGAACTAACGACGCCCATCACCGAATCTTTTGAGTTTCATACCACATCTCGAATGCCAGCGGAAATCATGACAGAAATCTTTTCCACAACAGAATCTTACAATGACATGTTGGATACCACTGAAATGTCACCAGTAACGGAGGATAACACAGATTCACCTTTAGATAGTGATAATAAAACTACCTTTGAAAGCACGCGATCGGTTATTAAAAAGTTTCAAAACAGACCAAGAATACTTAAATTTGGAAAACCAAAATTAAGAACAACTTTGCCACCATTGAGTTCGAATTCAGCATAGTTAAATTCAATTTATAATACGTTATTTAACTTAAACTAGGAAAGCAAACGGAATATTTTGAATTCTACTTTCTTGAAGAAACTTGTAAATATTTTGCACATTAAGACGGGTTATTTTGCTAAAACTGAAAATTATACAAAAGTCAAAATCAAAGAAAATTGGCTAAAGAAATTGTGAAAAACGATTTTGTGAATTCGGAGAATTTATGCATGTTTTAATGGGCATTGATGTGCTTCCAGAATCACATCAAGTTTTTATCCTTGAGTTAACGAACTTGACATGCTTTCACATAACAAATGAACTTTTACATAAGAAGATTTACGAAATAAGAAATACGAAATAGTTCAGAGTGAAAACTTTTATTTTAATTCAATGTTGACAATGCTAGAAATATAATACATATTTCTTTTAGAATATGTTATGTGCCAAGACATTCAAAAAACTTTTTTTAAAGAAGGAATGTTTTCTAACCTAAAGACTTATTCCATGATAAAGAAAAAGGAGAGTTCAAAACTCTTTTTTTCAATTCACCTGGAGCGACTTCAGTATTTATAATTGTTTTGTATTTTTGAAATAAAGTGCTATATGTCTCTATACATTATTATATTACGCATTTCATTTGAATATTAATATTATTGACATCTAGTAAACTAGTCAGCCAGGTCCACTAGAACATACATATATGCATATGCTTACTATTTAACTTTCAAACTTTTATGCTCAATTTCATTAAATTTTCTTTCTTAAGATTTTCTCGCCTATTAAATTGATGTATAAAAAATTTCTGAAATTAATGGGAAGTAACACATTTTAATATTAATTTGCTTAGATATATCTGCCAAAAAGAAAATCAACTCTATCAAGGCTTATACATTATTAATTGCTTATAATCACAAAGATAATGAAACATAAACAATTTTTTACACAATATTCAACATGCCAAAAAGACAATTAACTCTATCAAGGCTTATGCATTAATAAATTGCATATAATCAAAAAGATAATGAAACATAAAAAAATTTTTACACAATATTCAACATGCAAATAAAACAACAGAATTTTCTTATTCTTAATAGTAACAAAAATATTCATATAAAGAACAATCACTCTCAAATACAATTCGCTTTAATTATAAATATGAAAATTGGTTACAAACATCAACGCTTTCATTATACATATGAAAATAATATAAAGTATAGACTAATACCATCAATTTATGTGCAATTAGGTATAATAAAACAGAAATTCATAAAATAAAATAGAAGTCATTTTGTATAAATTCCTTTCTACTTTATTTATAGTTATAGAATAGAATTTGTATTCTGTTCTATTTAGAATAAAATATAAATTCACACAAATTTCAGAATTTCATAGAAAATAGGATTTCATAGATAATTTAAGATTTTTTTTTCATTATTAAAGACGTAAAATGTTGATTAATAAACTTATTTCACTCTCTTTTCTTAATAGAGTGCAATAATAAAACAAACAGATGAGAAATAACAAGCTCTGTGATAAAACAAAACTATCAGGTAAATGTAATCCACATTAGCTTCAAATCAAGTGTGCTAATGAAAAATTTTTTATCGTCTTTTCTTGTAATTTTACTTAACTATTTAGAACTAAATGAGTCAGATTATGCTTAGTTTGTTACGAATTTAGATTGAATCAGATATTTAATTAGTAAAATTTAGGCGTAATTACTTATGTAATTAAAGTCGCTTGACTCAGCACTTTGGTTACAGTTGAACAGTCCTTGGACTCAATTCTCACCTGACTTAAATGTTTATAGCAGCTCGAAAGTTATATTAAACTATAGCTACTGGTTGAACTAGCTCATGCGTGCAAAAAAATGTACGTTAAGCAAAATGAATAAACATTTAAAAAGTATTTTCAATTATGAGAAAACTCAGTATTCGATAGTCATAAATTCGAATAAGAAATTAGTTTAATAAAATAAAAAAGCAATGTCGTTTTAACACTACATGAAACTATGTAGTTTCAATACTAGACGTAACAGTATAGTTTCAACAATACATGAAACAATGTAGCTTCAACTATATTGTTTCAGTATAAATAATTAAAAGATTATTGTGTGTTTTAACGATACAAAACTATGTAGTTTCAATACGACACGAAACAGTTTCAACAATACATGAAACAATATAGATTCAACTACATTGTTTCAGTATAAATAATCAAAATATTATTATTTTAACAATTTCAAAACAGTTTTACCTAAAAATAAATAAAAGATATCACACCTTTTTAATCATTATTAATTGGTATTATTTTATTGCATTAAACATACATAATTGGTATTAAAACACAATCTTTATATTTTATATTTCATTTACAAAAACATTAAAAAAATTCATTTTTTCAAAAGTGGTTCAAGATTATGCTTTATAATTTATGAAGTTACTATTAATCAGCATGCACAAGGTGATTTTAAGAAATTTACTAGTTTTGAAAGGGAATAAAATTTTAAATTATCAGTGAAAGCTAATTTGTGTGTGTTTCACTAATAAATATTAAAATTTAATGTCATTTTGACTTTCTTCACAATAATCTTTAGAAAATTAATATTTAGTTGATTAAAAAATAAATCAATATAGAAAAGTGGTTAAGTGCATCATCTATTTACATTTCGTTTATGATCAAATTCATTACATCCATGTACGTTCATACAAAATGTTATACTCCATGATGCACCAGGATATAATAAATTTGCTTGAAATTTACAATTTGCACATAATTGTAAAACTAAACTTATTTTTCCAAAAAATCTATTTTAAACATATTAAAAAAATTTCAAAGCAGTGCTTCGATTAACCATCATTCAGAATATACCCTCATATTCATACTTCGTATACCATCATTCAGAATAATTATCTGGTAGCAGTTATTTTGAATAATGGTATATTTTTTATACCATTATACTGAATAACATAATAATAAATTATTTTTAAAAAATAAATCATTATTTAGAATAACTATTTGGTAATGGTTGTATACAAATGATTCAATGTAGATGCATAGTGTAAATATGTATGTAGCTATATTATCCATAAAGATAGAACTTTGCCTACTCATAAATCAGTTTGTAAGCACCTTAATAAACACTTTCAAGTATTTTGAGTGCAATAAGTTTTGAAGTCTGAACAGATTGTGAATAATCTCAAGGCATCGCTGAGTTGTGAGAAGAGAGCTCCATGAAAGTATTCCAAAATTTATGCAATTACAAATGGATATTCACAAACATGGTACAGATAAATTATGATAAAATATTTACGGAATATGAGCTCAGATTTAGCAATAAATATCTGATCCAATAAAATTGATTAACATTGGCATCAATACACTTTAGGTCATGGAGTTCGGAGTCCTAAAGGCAAATAGAAGCGTAACTTAATGACCTCAAGCATTTGTAGGGTGATATTTTTTCCTTGGAAAGTTGCTCCACTTACGAAACTGAGAAATATCTAAGTAGTAATTTAATATTGCTTAGCAATGTTTGATGTAAATCAAATACTGCTCCAAATATTATTGATGAAAAAATTTATTTACAAACTTCGTAATGTTCCATCTTCAAAATAATGCGTTTGAATAACTCCATTTGAAAATAATTTAGGATTATTTCTAGCTAATTTACTTATAGCAGAAATGTATTTCGAGTCTTTAAACTGAGTATCCATTTAAATATTAATGTGGTAATGCATGATAAAGGGAAATGAGTTAAAGTTAAGCAGAAAATACTTCAAGAAATATTAAATTTCTTCCTGAACTGAAAAAAATCAGTTATTTCAAGCTACGAACTTAATAAATTCCTGGTAAAAATTACATAAAAATGTAATCAAATTTAACAAAATTCTTCTATTGAAAAATTTTATTTTAACAGGTGAATATTGTTGACCCTGACTTACATATCTTTGAAAATATGAATATTGTCACATTTAATATTTCAGTATGTTCATAATTTTGCATTGATCTATTATTGAAAGAACATAATAAGGTTATTAGGACTTCTGAACTTATTTTCTGTGTGGATAAAAATCTTTTGTAAAAGCAAATAAAATAATACTCTCATAATTTTGCTATGCAAAATATTGTCCTATAAGGAAGAGCATTATTCATAAATAACACATTTCTTCTGTTTTGATCTCAAATAGAAATTTTTTGAGTAAACATTTTGTGATTACTTATAAAATAGCTAAATAACCGAAGACCATTGTAAGACACTTGAATATCAAACGAATTTTGTAATTCCAGGGGTGACTTTTCATAGATAAAACATGTTGGACACAAAGACACGCAAAGAAGGGACGTGGAGACTTCCAATCTATGAAATAAGTAGTACAGACAGATGACCTTATGAAACCTATTTTTAACGGTGGCTGTGGTAAAACATGAGACCATGCACTTCCATCAACACTGTTTTACTATGAGATCACGGTGAACCGTTTTGAAATGCACTAGTTTGCTTGTTTACTCTAACGCCATATTTTGTTTGTAAGGATTTATTTAACTAGAACCAACAAAATAAAGTAGATTCTAGGCCATTACAAGCGTCATGGCTCCAGATCGGAATCGAACATATTTCTGTTGAAATTAAGCACAGAATTTTAGCCATGCATCTGCTGTATTGCTCAAAATATTTTGAAGTAACGCAAAAGGGTGCACTGAAACATTTTTAGCAATAATCTTTATGCAATCTTCCTCTTTTAAGGTCTAATTTTCAGACAATAGGCTGAAAAGTAATCTATAAAAAAGACTTTTCATAGGACAAATTTTTAACCCAGTAGCTGACAATTCAAACTTTCTTGAAATGGCCATAATAATTTTAACTACTATCAAAAATACAATTTTCTTTCATGGGGGGGATCACCCGCATTTTGTCAATTGAAACATGTTGGTTGGATTGGACGATTTTAGATTCAAATTTAGTTACTGTTGAACAGAACAGAAATTTTAAATTTTTGCCTGCATCTGTGCTTCAGATTTCCCGTGTGACTTTGGTTGAAAGCCTCACAATGGTTTGCAATTCTAAGATGCATCAAATTTCCACTTCTTAAAATTTTTTTGAACAAAATAGAAGGGAGAAAAATATTTTCGCGTATTCTCGAGCACACATATTGAAATATTATCAATTTTCAAACTTGTGAATATCTATTATCATATAATTGGAATTTTTCAACAATAAAAATTTTGCGCTGTCAACCTTGATGCGTGTTGTTATAAATGAATTTAATATCGATAAAGACACTCTGAAATTATCAAAATAACTACATCTGAACATATTTTAATTACATTAGCATAAAAAAGGATTTTTTTTTCTCTAAAAAAATGAGAAACAATTTTTTATAAATATTGTTTCTCCAAATCAAATCAAATAAATGAAAATTCCATCTGCTAACAAATTTTAAAATGTGTGTGTGAAAATTTTTCCAAAATTTTGTTCCATAAAATTATTAATCATAATTTTCTGATATATTGATTGTTTAAATATAAATATCTACAGCATCTTAATATAATATTAGAATGAAATGTTTTGTAAGTCATAGTTTTGATTGCTTATGAAGAAATATTTTTCAAAGACCACCATTTGTTATACTTATTTTTTACCTGCACCGTAAATTGTAATATATATTTTAGTAGAGAATGAATAACAATTTAAAAAAACTTTATATATTTAAATTAAAGTATTCATTATTACAAATGGTTCATTTTCCACAAAAATAAAGGCATTTATTAGTCAGTACCATTTTCATAGTGTTTCCAAAATATTTTTAATCTTATACAGCTGTATAAGATTTTTTAAGCAATTATAATTCAATAGTATTAAAATATTTTTAGATTTATAAGTTAACTAATTTTTTCTTACTGTACAGGAGTTTTAATTTTAGGAAAAATATTACACACATCAAAAACTGTTAAAAACTAAGTTTACCATTCATTTTTTTCTTTAAATTTCTCTTTGATTTATACAGCTATTAGAGATAATTTAGATTCGCACTTAAAATTTTGTACGGAAATGATGATATATATTGAGTTTCACGTTATTTTAATTTTTGGTATTATCTGGTAATTTTAGAAAATTTCTTATTTAATAACATTTTTCTAAGATTATAAAGAACATTTAAATTTTGTTAGAGAACATTGAGTATCTTACGATTACTTCCTAAAATATTTTGATCTGCCTTTTTACTGTACATTATTCAAAGGAGTTATGGGTGTCAAACTTAATTCCATTTGTTGGTATAAACATGTGCTTAACTATCATAACGTCTAACTCAACCATAAGGATGTTTTAGCTAAGCATATTTTCAAAATAGAAACTAATATTCATATCAAATTTGACTCTGACTCTCTCACTCTTTCTCTTGTACTCCCTCACTCTCTCTCTCTCTCACACACACTCACATACTGTCTCACATATACTCTCTCTCTCTCTCTCACACACACATGCACAAATATGTGTATGAACACATTGTGTTGTACATATAAATGCCATTCTGGGACAAATACAATCTGAAAGTCCTTTTATATTTACATCAATTTTTATAATGTCATTCCTTATTTATTACCAGAAAATTTGCCCTTTCTGCCGTACTGACATCATACTCAATTAAAAACCTTTGCCTTTTATGACCAAAACTTTCTGAAGATTTTTTTTTAATTTTTAGAAGGTATATACTTTATTTCCTAACTATACATATAACAGTTACTCAAATATATATTCATACAGCATTTTGTCATTATAATTACTTGTTCCAGCAGGAAATTATTTGAAACTCATCAAAATATAACAGAGATAATCTTTTTTATTCAATTTGTTGTTGATCATAAAATGACATTTATAATCAAGTCTTCCATAAAAAACATGTTTTTAAATATTCCCTTTTCCAAAACTGCTGAGAACCGAGATATTTTCCATACAATCATAAAATACTTTAAATTGAGTTTCAGATGCATTAATCAAAAAGCATACAGATAAATTTCATATGTATTTTATTGAAAAAGAAGTGAAATATGAACATTTTATAGTGCTGCCATCTATTGAATTAACGAGAAAATAAGAATTTTAATTCGACAATTGAATAATCCATTTTTTTAACAAAAAATTTCTAATCTTTTAAATTCCCTGTACAGTTATAATATTTGTATTATCATCACTATATATTTTTCATAATTTATATAAAGAGGGAAACATTCTACATGTAAGATATTCGTAATGTCATAGGTCTAGTAATCTTCTCTTTATGAAATACAATTCTTCAAATTATTTCACTATAGCAAATAAATATTGAAATTTCTTCATAGAAGAAAAAGTATGATTTCCAAACAAACCTTGGTGATAATTTATTTACATTAAATTTATTTAGATGGGTTCTACAAACAATTCTCATTAATAGTCTGATTTAAGTTCTCGACACTGTTCATTATTTTTATCATGGAGAGCATAAGATCTGCTGGGAATTTCTCGCTTCCTTCTTTTTGTTCGCTTCAGCATGTATTTGGTGCCAGACACATTCACACTTCTATGACTATCATATCTGCAAAAGAGAGAGAAAAAAACTTTAGTGAATAAAAATTTGTTTACGATTGTGCTACCATCTATGTACTTAGTGAATAAGCAATTACTCATAATATTTTATTTAAGATTTCAATATTACATATATATTGTACATGAATAATGCATATAATCTTATATTTTTTCCCATCATACAATTGAAAACATTAATACAACTTTAGTTCACAATTACAAAAAGAAATGAACCGTTGTAGTTTTAACAAGGTAATTATTTAAAAGTCAATATCAAATTTTAATTTGAGGTTTTCAAATATATAATGTATAACTTTTCACATCTTCAGATCCTGGATTTCGTATGGGCAAGTTAAATAAAATTCAAAGCATCATTAGTTGAAATAGAAATATGTGATTTAGTTTGAGTTTAGATATTTAAAATAAATTTTAACAAAGAGGTCATTAAAATTTTATTCCAAGTAGTCAACAAATAAGGAATCATTGTTCAAAGTAATAAAAACACTGACAAATATTTCCTTTTGTAAAATACATGTTTGATTTACTCAAAACGAGCACAGTCGAATTGAAATTATCTTTTTCATGATAATGAAATAACTCTTTCTTAAAAATATTTAAAGAATAAACACTCTAATTAGCATCAAACATTTTTGTTCAAAATATATGCATACTTACAAATAGAATTGTAAATATAGCTAAATTTTAAATTTTTGAATAATTTTTCAGAATTTTGAAATATATTTTAATAATAACGAACAATGCTACTACAAAGAACCATCTTCTGTTATCCAGTTTCTTGGAGGTTATTCGGCCTTTATATCAACTTGGTATATTTTTATTAAATAAAAATATACCAAAAACTAATATTTAGTAAAACATTCAGTAATTGTTTGTACGACATTCTTTATGTAAAAAATGTAAAAAGTTTTAATATGTCAAAAACAATTTTATAGAAATGGTAAAAGATATTCATTATGCTCAAGAACAGTAGGAATGTCGGTGTGATAATATTAATTATAAGCTAAGAATGTTAATATATGATCAAAAAGAATTCTTACTTCACGGTAATTGCTGGATGTTCCATTGTTAAGCACATCTTGAAAGGGCTTTCAGCGAATTCCAGATCGGTAGAGAAGTCGATGGCAGACTGACCTGAAAACTGGAAGGCACCTTGAACACTTGCGAAACCTCCATCAACTGTAACCGCGCCTCTCATCAACAAAGCTGCTCTGAAATTTAAATTATTATTACAGAACTTAAAGTTTCTTTTAAAATACCATTAACTTAAAAAAAGCTGCGCTTATTTAGCAAAATAAAAACCAAGAAAAGTTTGATGGTTTGATTTATTTGTCATTCTATACGATCATGTTTTGAACATTAGAGAATTTTGACCAGAATCTACACATTTAATTTCTAAAAACTTCTAAAATACGGAATAGAATCACATGAAACGGACTATGCTATGGAAAAAATCCCTCAAGAAGCTTTTAACAACAACAACAAAAATGAGAGAAAAGAAATTAAATTGCTAACAATTCAATTTTCTTAAACTTAGCAAATTTGGTCTAAAGGCATTTTATAAACAATGAAAATTCTTTGGTAAGATATTATGAATAATTGATAACATATTCAACATAAAAAGAAAACTCAAGTTAATATTTTAATAATTTGAGTCTAAAAATCTTTAAAATATATATTTTTTTGCTTTTGAATTTAAGAAAATAGTTGATTGTTAACAGCAATTTTTTCAATTACAAATATTTTCAATTACGATTTTATCAAAAATTACGATAAAGTTTTTAAATATTTTAAATATCAGTATTTAAATACTTACGCATTTTTTACTTGTGATTGCGAATTTCTGTTCCAGAGAGAAATTTGAACTGATGCTGACAAGTCTGTTGAGAGAACTCCACGTAACTGTATTTGCACCACTAATCCACTATTCAGAACTACAATTCTTTCATCGTCGCTGAAAGAAAAAATTCCCTACAAGAAACCAAATAAATACATCTTTAATGTTATAAGTAAATTAGAAATATATTTTATAATAACTATTACTTAATTATAATCTATATTTTCTACATATTTTAAAAGTAAAAATCAGTAAGCACTCAGTCAGGGGAAAATCATAAGTAAATACATACATACACAGCGGTGCTGCAGGCGAGCCCCGGACTGTACCTTAAGGATTTGGATTACCTTAAGGATTACTGTACCTTAAGGATTATTGTACCTTAAAGATTTGGATTACCTTAAGGATTACTGTACTTAAATGATTTGGATTACCTTAAGGATTACTGTACCTTAAGGATTTGGATTACCTTAAGGATTACTGTACCTTAAAGATTTGGATTACCTTAAGGATTACTGTACCTAAAATATTTGGATTACCTTAAGGATTACTGTACCTTAAGAATTTAGATTACCTTAAGGATTACTGTACCTTAAAGATTTGGATTACCTTAAGGATTACTGTACCTAAATGATTTGGATTACCTTAAGGATTACTGTACCTTAAGGATTTGGATTACCTTAAGGATTACTGTACCTTAAAGATTTGGATTACCTTAAGGATTACTGTACCTAAAAGGTTTGGATTTGTTAAGGATACGGAATAATCGACCGTCACCAAGTGCCTATTCATTTTGAATCACGGTCAGGTGGTGAGGCAAAAATGAGACAATGAAAAAGAAAGTAATCATTAGTATGCATTCCAGATCGCTATGTGAGAAGTTTTTTATACTCCAAATAAATTAATTTAAAATTACTTTATAAAATTCATGAATTCAATGCCATTATTATGAAAGAAAATTCATTAAAAAGTGACTTTATAACAATTATTAATGTACATTAAATACTGCAAGCACCTACACTGCTGGAAAAAAGTAGGACATTGTTTTCTTCAAATAAGAGAAGAATTTTGAATTTTTACAAAGTGATTTCATTACAGCACTTTTAAAAACTTATTTACAATTAGATAATTATAAATGTAACATGAAATTTAAAAAAATTACTTGCTTATTATGATTTAAAATTAATTTCATTCACATCATATTGTGTGAAAAAAGTAGGATAATTCTAAATAATGAATTTGTCATTTGTTTTAACTACATTACTGACTATTTGTCATTGAATCATATAAGTTTTGAATTTTTGGTTTGACAAAAATTGTCCGAAACACAATTCAAAACTTCTCGAAGTTCGATCAAAGATTCATGTTGCTTGCCTCTGGCGTAAACACGCCGAACAGTTACTGACCATGTATTTTAAACACTATTGAGGTCTGTACTTTTAACAAGCTATGGCAAAACTCAAACATTATTTGTTTCAAACTAATTTTTAATGCCATTAGCCGTGTGAATTGATGCTCCATATTGCTGAAATATACAATTTTCACCGCCTAGCTCATCTCTACAGGGAAGAAGCTCTGAATTTTAAATTTGAATGTCATCTGTATGTTTCTGTCTTTCATTCAGGGACACTATATTCGTCCTTCCAACGTAGACAACTTATATCCAAACCACTAAATTACGTCCTCCTGTCAGGTAAAAAAGTTTCTTCTTGTGTACCCAAACAATGCCAATAATATTGAAAACCGTCTGGGCCATCTGAAATGATTTTTTTCATCAGAAAAAAATATCATAAGTTCACTCGGAGTTCCAAGACATGCGTTATTTGACCCACTGTAGCCGGTATTCAATGTGCCTTTCGTTCCATTTAGGATGGTGCTTTCTTTTCTTGAATATGAATGCATCCACTCTTTTTTTTATGTAGTTCCAAAGTATTCTTCTGGTTACATAAGTGAAGCCAGATGGATCTTGTGGTTTTCTAATGCCTTCTCGTTTTTATAAAGTTTTTTAAAGCTTGATTACTCACAGTCAATTTTTTAACTCTGCCAATATTTACTTTCCTCTGACTCTTTATGTTTTTCAAGAAATTAGAAACAGCATTTGGACTGATGTGTAGGTGCTTTGAAATTTCTCTTAAACTTTTCCCCCTTCCTTTACATGCCACAATTTGGTCTTTTTGAAATTCTCTTAAAGGTTTCTCTCTAGACATTTTAACGGTACAAAAATTGCGGATTTTGTCAACAAAATATATCTTTTGAAAGAAAAACAGTTTAAAAGAACAATGTTTTCAGCATATTAAACTGCTATAGATTCCAAATTGAGACTATATTGGCAGATGTCTTACTTTTTTCCCGGACAAAAATCCTTAAATACTATTAAATAATATTTTCTTAGTGGTAAATGAAACTCATTCACTGAAAATAAAAGAAAAATTATATCAATTGCTCTAAAAATTAAAGCATAATCTATAAAATGTGATTGTCCCACTTTTTTAAAGCAGAGTATGTTATTTTTAATTGTTAGTAGTTGAATGGGCAGAACTCATACACCCTACGTGTTTCTAAATAAGACTTCATCTCTCTTCGGATGCGTAAATGTTCTTAATAACTCAGAATTCAGTTTAAACTAAAAATATTTATTGATTAGTTAATTTTCTTATTCAAAAAAATTACTGCATCCAAGCAAAATCAAAATAAAGACAAATATAATTTTAAATATCAGAAATCATGCTAGACTTTTACAAAGAAAGAATATCTTCCGATACAGTATATACTTATATGTTGATAATAAAAATACTTTCATTATCAAAATAAAGGAAGATATGTTTTAGGAAGATATGTTATTCTTATCTTTAGTACAATAAAAGAACATTTTATATAGTGCTATTACTGAATATTTTAGATAAAATTTATTAATAATATTCCCTTTAAGAAATGTATTGATTAAATTTAAATACTATAGAAATTCGACTTAAAGAAAAGCTTCTATAGAGTGCATCTCACATACATTAAATTTTTTAATATATTATGGTAATAAATAATAGAATAATATCATTGTCAAGAAACGTGTCAAAAAGCACAATACTAGTTAAATGAATGTTTAACATATCATTTAGTCATTTATTTAAAATAACTTACGTAAAATTTTTATTTTAAATGTCAGAATACTGAAACAATAAATTAAGTAACAAAAAAATTTCAACATTTTATTAAAATATATTTTCAAAATTATGATCCTTTTTATTTCAAAAACAAGTTTATATGAAAATACAATACTTAGTAATGTAATGGGATTTATGGAAAAAATATTAATAAAATGAAAATGTAACTAAAATTTCATCCAGAAATAAATTGAAAAAATTTCATCCAGAAACAAATTGAAAAAAATTAATTTTTTATCTGAAGAGTTATATGCTTGACTAGTATTTTTATTATCAAAGCATATAAGCTACTAACCTGCAAAGCTGGCGTTGGCTCACTAGCTGTTC
This sequence comes from Latrodectus hesperus, assembly GCA_037975125.1. NCBI lineage: Eukaryota > Metazoa > Arthropoda > Arachnida > Araneae > Theridiidae > Latrodectus > Latrodectus hesperus. The sequence goes on from CM075853.1 coordinate 109,036,134, forward strand.
CTGACCAAGCATGGCCCATGAGCTCCGAAGTGCCAGTAAAGAAAACATAAGGTCTAAGAGACGAACCCAGTAAAGTGAGTTCCATTCCAGCTTGTGGTGGCACGCTTTCCTCTTCACTTGATGAGTCTCCAGCAATGGATGACATTCCTTCGGCAAACATTCCCACCTGAGCACAAAGTCAGATTTTATACGAAATAAAATATTAATTAGCATATTGTATTTAAACTACACTGAAAATATGGGATGCTAAATATGGAATGCAATTATAATCGAAAATATTGTATATTACACTTTTAGATACTCCCTTTAAAAATTTTCTTCAATTTGCTATAAATACATTATAAATAATTAAAATTATACATTAATCTCCAAATTATTTGAATAATTGTTATTTTAGCAAACAGTATTGCTTTTATATTGTAACGTAACTTTAAACTGAACCTTTTACTTCTATTAATTACCAAAAACAATGTTAATTAACAAAAACTATTCATATTTTTATCTTTTATTTCTAATAATCAATTACTCCTTTAAAAAATTTTACTCGTGACTACCTTCCTAAATTTTCTTTAAAAAGTATATGCATTATTAGTTTATTTCAAGCACACACCCACAAACACACACACACACAACTTATACGTTATATTCTCTCTTCAATAATTTCACATGTATCATTATATTTTATGAGAATACTCAAATACTACTAGTCCTTTAAAATTAACTGGCAAACCCCCAAAAGTTCTTATATATATATATATATATATATATATATATGTATATACATATATATATATATATATATATATATATATATATATATATATATATATATATATATATATATATATATATATACCTGAAATTATCAATATAACTGAATAGCGAAAAAATACGGTTCAGTTGGAAAAGTGGAGCAACGTATCCCATATTGCCAGCCTAGCTGGCACACGACAACAACAACAACTGAATAGCTTGTTCAGGAGAGCGTAACCAAAAAATTTTCCATAGAACAATACAAAATTTTAAAACCACTAATTCTTTACTTCTAATTTTAAATGCAAATTAGAATTTAAATTTTAAAACCGTACATGATATTAGCAAAAAGGAGACACGTTTTTTGGAGAAGCTCATCACATAAAAATTAAATAAATCAAACGACACAATGCAAAAACAAAAATGTTTTGCTTCTACGCCTACTAACTCTATTTTAAAAATATCTTTTATACTAAACTTTATCATAAAAGTCATAAAACCTTCATAAAAAGGATGCTTGAAAAAATAGATAAGCAATGAAATATTATAAATACAGTTAAATGTTAGATAGAAAATTAACAAAAAGTTTAACATTTCGTTAATGTAATTTCTTGTATTTAAGTATCTCAAATTAACTGGAATTAGAATCATGTAAAGAATGGATGTCTATGATATAAAAAATTCGGAAAATAAATTTTTTCAAAAAACTTAATTAATGAATTAAATATCTTTATTTGTGAAAATAAAATAGTTGTATCTCCTTTCATGTATAGATACCAAAAACATTTTTATATTTACAATTATTTGAAGACAAAAGTAATTTTGTTTTAAATGTCTTTAATATGCACAGCACAAAAAATAAATTTTTGTATTTTGTGCTTATAATAATTTGCATTTTTTATGTAATTAAATAAATAATTTTACTCTCTTTTTGTTTCTTTTGACTTAATAGTTTTGCATTAAATATATATACATATTTCAACTTCCATAGGATTCTTAAATTATAAATTTTTCTCGCAATATGTATATACGAAATATTTACAAAGATTTTCAAAATTACTTGCAATTTTGATTACCGATATTATAAAAGTGAATAAAAATAAAGCTATCTTTTTGCATATTTAAGCTTCATAGGAAGACGCGTTGACATGAAATTAGGTCAATTTATTTTATTGTAATAGTTTTCCAAATATTTCACAAATAATGAATATCTGATTAACTTAATTTTCTGAAATTCTTTGGTGTGACGGCAGCAGGATTTATTTCATTAAAGAAATATTTAGCGTTATCTGTGATAACTCATAATAAAATTTGGTAGTCATTAATAATTTTGTCAATATCAGAAGGCAACAACCTGTTTGCTTAACAATATTCGCTCATACTTCGGACAATATTTGCAAAGCATTAGAAATGTACACAGTATATATATTTCAAATCCTGTTATCCAATGTACAAACGAGTTCTATGTTTATCAGAATAAAACGAAGAAATTGAAAATTCATTGAAAATTCAACATTCGTAAAACGAAGTGCATGCTAATATTTTAAAATAGAAAAATTGTAATTCGTGTGAAACTTCGCCGAAAATTATCGTCATTCGATTGCAGTTCTAATCCGAATAAAGGCTTTATTAGAATAATCTTTCTATTAGAACAATAGATTCAACCATTTTAATTAAGAATTTTAAATTTGTGACGAAATTTATGTTACTATTTAATTGATATAGCTCAAATCCAAATGCTAACATCTAACGAATGTATTTAGGGAGTTGCAATTATATGGTAAAAAGCAACAATTAACAGATATATTTAGGATATATTCTTAGATAATATCCAAATAAATGCTTTGTATTCACAAACATTTTCAATGTTAATAAAAAAAAGTGTTTAGTTTGCAAAATTATATGGTTAATTGAGAATTTGCACCAAACAAACATTTTTTGCACACAAAGGATTGTTCAATTGAAAGGCAGTTATAATTGGATTCTGAATCATAGCTAAAACAATGCAAATGTTTACTTACTGAAAGAAGGCTTGATGGCACTGGTTTCTCAAACGTTACATCAAATACACTTCGTTTTAAGAGACCTCCTGATAACATTTCCATTTGAATGCCGTAATTAACACTGACCTCATCAGAATCTTAAAAAATACCATTTTTGCACAATGACAAGTTGTTCCTTTTCATTCATTTTAAACAATTGGATTTTAGAAGCATTTAATAATTATTTAAATATTTTAATCACAGTTATTAAGAAATCAGTATACTAAAAAATTTTCAAACAGAGAAACTATATCAATACTAGTATAGTAAACATATAGTTGTCAATTTCAAACATATCCAAAAGTATAACGACAAACATTTGTTTCACATTTTTATTCAAATTTATTTCTCTTAAAAACAATTCTAATACTATCAGCAATAAAAATGAATGAATTTCGGCAATTTGACAGCATTTAATGGAGTTATTCTTACATTTTATCATTCCAAATGTGAAGGAATATGTTAGATACCTCCCTTTTATTCTACATCAGCACACCTAAGGACCGGTGTATATTGAAATTATTGTCCATCCATTAACACAGATCTTTCAATATTAATTAAATTAACGTAACTAATATAATGTTATGTTTCTTATTGAAATATAAATTTGCATTTCAGTCATTTCAATTACTTTATTACTGGATACTTTCATTACTAGATACTTTTGTTTACAATAAAACGATGAATTGTTATAAAAATACATTTACTTAACAATGCAACTTAAATTAAAATGTTATTAAATTATTGACATTAGAAAAATAATGCAAATATTTGGTTTATGTATATAGAAAAACGTTTTACATTAATATGCATTTATTTCAATATAAATTAAAAGAATTCAAAGTAATTTACTTAAATATTTTTAAATCGTTTTTTATAAGAATAATGAATGTTTTCGAATTCAAGCATATTTGACATGAGTATTTAAGAACTCAACTTACTCATTAGTGGCTTCGTGAATAGCGAAGAGCTGCCTTTTTGTGATAAAGAATAATAATAAGAAATGTATTTTTCGGGTAGTAATTTGAGAATTATTGATCTAAAAGAAAAAATTTAATTATTAAGATATTGATAACCAAAAACATCAAAATAATATGCATATTTATATTATCAATATAAATTGTTTAAAATTACTAAGAATAAGCTTTTTTTAACGAGTTAAATTTTAGAATAAGTTTATCATCCTTTTGAATAATAATTTAATTTGGTTTGTTTGTCATTCAACCATCAGTTTCCGCACATAAAGGCTGATTTAACCGGGGGCTAATTTAAAATTACTACGAGTACTTAAGACCAATGTGGGAATCAAACCCTTCAACTGTTAAATCAAAGGCTAGAGCATTAAACACATTTGGCTACCAATTCTGCTAAATAGTAGTATAAATACTAAGGTAAAGTTTTTTATGACAACCCAAATTCTATTAAGTGTTGATGTTCCATCATAATTATACAGTCAATAAGTTTATAAAATGAAATGATTTATCTGTAAAGTTATTAGTCATTCAAAAATATTTATTAAAAGAAGTAACAAAGGAAACATTGCCTTGTCTAATGAAATCTAAATATTTTTGTAACTATGTTGGAAAATTAAAATAATTATAAAATGTTTTATTTGTGAATAAATATAGTACATAATTATTGTTCTTTTTTCATAAAAATGCAGATAAACTTAGTTTATGATAAATGACACATATCTAAAAATTTCGCAATAAAAAACATCATTTCTCAATCCCAGTCATTAAATGTCTCCTTTCATTTTTGAACCAATATTTGATATTCTCTAACGTATAACATAATATCCGAAGATAAGTGTGATGCATTAAAACCACCAACATATGTACTTTTCCCGGAGAAATTTTCATAAAAAGTAGGCTACTTTCATGTATAGCAATTGAGAATGTGTGTGGAAAATTTTTAATTATTAACAAACAGAAAACAGGAGTGCCCCAACAACCTCCTATTACTCTACTGTGGCTGATATTAAGAACAGGATCTTTCATTTCAATGACCACATTCCTCTACTAAGCCACAGGAGCCTAGTGTTTTTATACTTTAATACTGCATACTGGAGAATCTAAAGGACTAATAAATGAGAAACTCTGAAAACCCACAGTGAGAATTGGTTCCATGTACAATGACTATTTAAATAACCAAAGTACTCCTGAAAAAACCCCTAGCACCCTCAAGGACAGACATAAATGCAAAGAACCATTTCCCGTTATTCAACAATGGCTGAGATCGAAAAAAGGATCTTTCATTTTGAAGATAACTATTTAAACACTTTTTACTCAACCTCATTTTAATCTATCATACTGCAAAAAGAGGACACTGCTGAGATTTTGCTTTTATGTTTTAATAGATTTGTTAAATTAAGCTGTGCATTTACTTTGCTACCAGTAATTTTTGACATAAAATTTTTTATTCTTTTTAAACATAGTTCTCAGTTTAAACCTTGACCCCATTTTAGCTGAGATAAATCCTATGGAGCCAACTACTTTCATTATTTGATCAGCTACTTTCACAATTCATGGAAATCTGTTAAAATGTTCATAAAATCCAATTCTCTGTGTACCTGATACTAACAATCTGTTAGTGATAATCACTTAATCTCTTTTACGCAGGGGCTTTGGTTGAATCGATTAAAAACACCATTCGCATATCAAAATTTTATTTATTTAGTGCTTTCTGCATTAGACAAATTCAAGATCCCATGTATGTGCGTATTGCGCGTATATTTAAGTAAAAAAATTACTTATACTTAAAAGATTAATTGTAATATGAATGAGTTCAAAATATTGTTCTGAAAATTCATTTTCGGAAAGAGTTAACTATAATCGCTAAATATGATTTTTTAAAGAAGTTAAGAATGAAAGATTGTTACTGGGCAGTACATTAAAATTTACACGTCTCTGAGAAATTGTTGCAGTTGGTGTACAAAAAAATAAACCAAATTTTCCTTGCGCTTATTACCGAAAATGTTTGTCTTGTGACATTTTGTGCAAAATCTTTGATGTCAGAAACGTTGCAAATTCAGGGTCCGTTTGGTCTGATAATGAAGATAAAACTCCTTTCAGGACTTCGACATCTGCGTGAAGATCGAAGAGAATATCAGCTGCTATGGTTCGGGTGGATCGATCTTGCTTAGCAGTCGTTTGAAGGAACACATTCAAGAGCTTATGTTGGATCTGTAAATAGGAAAAAATCTAAGAAAATTGATTTATTAAAAATATAATTACCAAAGTATTCTAATTTGAAGATAATAAATTTGTTTAAACACTCTTAATTTTTTGAACATTTATTATTTACTGAGTGATTAAATTTAATAAAGAAGAAAATAATTCATTTTTTAAACAAATCAAGGAATTGAACTCTTAAATCTTTCCAAGTTTTAGTAACAAATTGTTAATTTCAAATTATTTTTATTTGATTAAATTATAATTCAGGTATTAGAAAACTTATCTATAATTAATAGGCATTATATATGTTTTATTTCTCCTTTTAATTTCAAAAAATGTTTTGAAATTATCGAAAAACATTCATTTAAATTGCAATTTTGAGAGATTACTGTGGAAATTATATGTACACATTTTAGTTTTTATGTATTATATTCAAAGCTTTATGGCTATTTATCAATTTTACACACATTAAAATTTTTAAATAAGACACAGCAAACAATGAAATTAAACTTAATATATGGATTTGTTGTTGCATCAGCATACTTCTCTGCATCTAACCATGAGTTGGGCTCTACCAGATACACATGGAAATACCCAGGTGGGAGTTCTTGTGATTAAGAAGCAGGAACCAACCAAAACCCCAGAATACTTGACCTGCTACCTCAAGAGGTATTATTTCACTTCGAATACATTTCAAACAGGACACCTTTAATGTGCCCGCCGCTTTAGCTAACACGATGTACTTTGGATAAGATGGAATTCGAACCCACTCCTTTCAATGAAAACGATGCCCTAATAAGCCATTTCATCACGGCCCATATTATATGAACTTATGAACCAAATATTTACCAAATAAATTTTTACTATTAACAGAATATAGCTTCCAAACAGCAATATTTATAAACAATTCCAGTGAGTATAAAAAATGTTGTTCGTAAAATTTTGATCTTCAAATTAAAATTAATTTTTTTTTATTTAACGTTAACTAAATTTTTTTGTTTAACGTTAAAATATCATGATTTGTGAAAAAATTTAACTCGCACAATGAAAATATCTTTCTTACCTCAACAGTTAGAAGCCTCACATCAATATTTCTAATAGCAAGGATTGCTTCCAAAGCAGTTTTACCTCCTTTCAATGCGTAATTTACCAGCAATGGTACAGATCTAGGAAGAGCTGCATTCCTCAAGGCACGCAGCAGAGACTTGGTGCAAGACTCTGAAGTGCAGTCGTTAAGCTTAGTTTCTAAATATGTCCTATATTCTGACAAAACCTGTTTTAAAATTTAAAAAAAAATTCCACTTACTATACAGATTATTAAAACAAATTACCAATTTCATATTGTGTTGGAATAAATTATAAAACATGATAATATAAACATATTTCTTTTAGCAAATTTCCACAAAAATTCAATTTGAATTGTAATATTTGAAAAAATAAAAAGTATAAACATATACTTTTTTCTAATAGAAGGATTAAAAAATTGTGTGTTATTTATGCAATTTTTTTAATAAAATGTCAATTTTAATGAAATTAAATTTAACGTAACGTGAAAATATTTCTCGTGTATTAAGTATATTTGTAATTTGGAATGTTTAATGTAAGCAAAAAAGACAATTTTCATAATATTAAAAATTTTATTCTTTTTATGATTAAATGAGTTTCCATAAAATATATTTGAAATGTTAAATATGACAATGCTATTTAAGTGATTAAATTTCTTAAATTTTGAGTTATAATTGTACTTTTTAGATTTGATTTTATTTTATTTTAAAATAAAATATTCCTTCAAATTAACTCTACAGTAAAATTTCAATACTTTAAAATGTTATATATGTTTTTCTAGCATTTAGTATGCTTCACACAAATATTTTTGTAATTTTCGAGAATTTATATTTCATATGTAACTATCATCAAATTCCTCAAATTATTGTAAGCAATGAAATATTATATTATACCTTAAATAGAAAAAATTAAAAAAAATTATTAAAAAAGTAAAAATTCATGAAGCAATTTCTAAATTATTTCATTAAATAATGCTTTTTATTTCAAAACTATTCCTATTTTTAAAAATGAATATAAAATTTTAATTTTAAAAAAATTTAAAAAATATATATTGAATAAATTGTATAATTATTCAAAACTTAGCACAATAAAATTATCTGTATGTAAATATATGTATCAAATATTCACAAAATAAATATTTAATACATAATAAATACACGTGCATTAAGAATTTTTGTGAAAGCTTTATTTCATTAACTGTTAATTTCTTTTATTTAAAATCTTTAATAATATTTAGTAATTTTGATAAAGTAGTTGGTTGGTTGGGTTTTTTGGCGCAAGGTCTTAAAAAAACAAGCTGCACCATTTAATAAAGTTCGCATTTAATAATGAACTACATATACACCTGTAGGAAAATAATTAAAACTAAAAACTTAAAAATAAAATGCTTATAGCGTAATTTTAATAGAAATTATTGTTTAAATAATAATTAAAAATATTAATCAGATTAACAGTAAAATTTTTTAGTTATGAAAAACTAATTTGTCAAAGATTTGGTAGGGAGACAGAATATGCTAATTTGTTAAAAAATGTAATAAATTAATTTGAAAGTCTAAAAATTCTTCTTACTTTGTCATCTACATTATCGTGATCCCCGTATGTCCTTAAAAGCGCTCCTAATGTTGAATACAAAGTGGCTTCAATTTTTTCATGTCTCGGTTTTCCTTCTAAAAATATCTGAAAAATTTGTTAAATTAATTGATAATTATTAATGAAATATTTTACATATAATTAGGATTGTCTCAAAATTTTTCAGACTGTTTTAATAATTTCATTATAAATCGGACTCTCCTGTGATGAACAATGTGAGGAATTCCTGTAATTACTTTAATACATAATCTAAAGCTGTAGCCTCATCATGATTGTGCAATTTTTTTAACACAATTCAAAGTTTTTAAAAAACTTCCATCAAGTTTATATTTAAAGTAAGTCACTCATACTGATTTAGTGACGAATCAGTCAATGTTAAATCAACAAATATACAAAATTTGACTCAAAATAATGTTTAATACCTTCATAATAGCTATAATAATCATAAGCGAAACTTAATAGTATATAAAATGTGTCTTAACATATCACTATATTTTCGCGTTACCTCAATAGTTATAAAAATTAATCATACAATTAAATCAATAAGTATATAAAAACGGATTCAAAATATCATTCTATACCTTACATATATCACCTTAAAAAATTTCGGTACAAATATTCAAGAAACATTTGATCACAAAATTTTAAAGAAATTCTAAGCAATTTTTTCTGTATTTCTAAAAATACCACATACTTTATAAGTATTTTAAGTAGCATTTGTATTATATGTTCTGTTTTATTACGAAGTAATTTACAATTATATTTAATAAAACGATGTAAATGCTAATAATTTCTTAACAGTGCTATTGGAAATTTGGATACTTGTATAGCTATACATTCTTAAATTATTAATACATGCTTAATTTTCAAAGTAATTTGATTCTAATGCATTTTGACGTTGCTATGTATTTTATTTTTGTAACAATCAATTAATTTTCTAACTTTGGTTCCAAAACTTATCTCGCTTGATTTTATTAGAGCACTTTATTTTGTCTGCATACATACAAAATTTCTTTATTTTTATTTTAATCTTTAATAAAATTAAAATATGACTAAATGATAAATATGGAAAAGAGAAATGCTAATTCTTATAAAATATCTCTTTTATATTTGTTTTCTTTGGTATATTTATTTACACACCCCAATTGAAAAACCCATTAACAGCAAAATGTGATGTTTTTGCAATAAACGCTCAAATGTCTCTACACGATATTGCTGTTATTCAAAATTAATTATACATAATTAAAGGTAAATAAAATAAAACAATACATAATGAATATGTGTGATACCGTTTTTTCCGAAAAAAATTAATAATATAACTCAAAGGAGTTTGTGCTTAATTTTCCGCTTTCCTTTCAAATTAAAGAAAAACTACTTAAGATTTCATAAATATCTATTTAAAAATTCACAATTATAAATTTTATTCATGTACCTTGACTTGCTGCAACACGTATTTCTGTGGTCTGGGGGTAACTGACAAGCTGATTAAGAAACGCTCCAGCTTTTCATCATAATCTGTAACATCTTGAAAGTATTCAAACGCCGCTTTTAAGGAATCCTCCGTTGAACTAGCTGCCACAAGATCAAGTACTTGAGCTCTAAAATATAATAATTGTTAAATTCAAATTATATATAGGGAAAATTACAGGAGTGTCTTAAAAATCTCCAAAATTTATATATAGATGCCTGATAATATTGGTTAAAATTAAGTTCTTAAAATATAATTAGAATCTTGAAATAAAAATTTATATAGTTTCTTAAGTAACAGTGTTTTGCTTATTTTTTCAAAGTTCGTGAAAAAGTTTGCATGATATAAAATAAGTTTTTCAAGAAACGTCAAATTAACATGACAAAAGTTCTTTAAATCGTTGGACAGTTGTCAATGGTTTAAACAATCACAAAGAATGATATGCATTTCTCAACTATTCTCAAAATATCTAATTATTCACTTTTCAAAAAAGTTAAAAAGAAGGTTGATTCTATAAAAGTGTAATATTTGTTGTTTTCTTTGAATACCAATTAATTTAACACCATCAAATTTTAACATTTATTATGAAATTCACCAATAGATGGCACTGCATATCTGCGAGCTTGGTTTTCAAAGTCATGCTATTCCTACAATGGTTATTTTGAAAATAACTTTTCCCAACATGACTTTAAAAGACATTTGCACAACATCTTTTTTAACTTTTGTAATAACTTATACACGCTGTAAGTGAACTTAATGATTTATTTTGAAAATCAACCTTTCTCAAAAATAAAACGATTTAACTATATATTTTTTACTCTTTTCATCGATTTTATATAATTAATTAAATGAATGGAAAACGAAAAATTATTAATTTTCTGTTTTATTCATTTTTGGAACGCGTACACTAGTTCGTTTGCATAGTAAATAGATTACATAATAATTTTTTTAGTTTCTTCTGTTTAAAAATTTATATTAAGTTAAATTAATATTATATATATACATACATATATATATATATATATATATATATATATATATATATATATATATATATATATATATATATATATATATATATATGTGCATATATATATATATATCTATTAATTTATACATTAGTAATGTTTAAATTAATTTCAACATTTAATTTAAACATTAGTAAGTTATTCAATAATCATGATTTTTGTTAAAAAAAATTACACATAATGTAGGATTTTTCCGAGTCGTTGATTTTACTTTCCGATAAAATTCGGCAAATATTTGTACAAAACCATCGCTAAGCGACTGAGAATATTAACTGTAAACAATTATGTGTGACTCAGAATATTAAAACAAATATTACAATTGGCTTAGTCTACAATGACTTATTGAAAATTTGGGAAATATTTATGTGTATAAGCAGGTTTTATTTGTATTTCGTTGTAATGTCATTTTTGCACTTAAGGCTTAATTCGACCGGGCCCTACACTTAACAATCGATTCCGAACCGCTATAAACAGACACGAACGACGATGTTTATAGCGGTAAATGTTGAACCAATGAGCAGTTCAACAAAAGACAAAATATTTATTTACATAAGCAAAGTTTGTAATGGTATAAGAAGTCAAATATGATAATTAAATACTTTCAAATAATGAATTATGTAAGATTTTATTGCTATAAAAATGTAACTTGTTAATTATTTAGGCTGTTTTAGAATTTAAATTTTAATAACATTTAATCATTATACTTTTAAAGAAATTTCTAAAGAGTCATTTTAATTTGGTACTTCAAATTTTTGAAGGAAGGATTTTTTATGAATACATATTTTAATATAGGTTTTCATATTCATTCTTATAATTGATATGTAAGATATTTCCCTCAAAAATTAATAAGAATATTCATTCTAAGAAAATTAAAATGAGATGAACCGACATCAATGGAAATATAAAACTTACTGAATTGATTGCAGGTTTTTAGCTTTTAGAACTTTGGTAATTTCTTCTTTGGAGGCAAATTGGAATTGTGGGAGTAGTTTATAAAAGGCCAAAGCTGATTTTATCTTTGCCAAATTAGATGTCTTCAGACTATCTTGATATTTCTTTACACTGTCAGCAAGCTAATATACAAATAACTTTCGTTAATATCATCAAAATTTCTTCAATTAAAACCTATCTTTATATAGTTACATAATTTTTGTTTGCACTTGATAGTTAAGAGATATCATTAAATAAATAATATGTGAGGGATTAATAATATAGATTTTTTAAATGATATTTGCTTACAAAATAAAATAAAATTGCTCTCATTGGCCAAGTAGACACGATTAGGCTCTTTATATTAAAGAATTTACAATTACAAATCGTATTATCCAATTATATATAATAGGACAAATTTTATATAATAGGAAAATATGTATAAAGTTAATAGAATATATCCTATATTAATATTTATATGCACATGTCTTAATTTTCAAATAAAAGTTTACTGCGAATTTTTGTTGCAGTAAGGGAACATAAAGTTTGCTATCTTGGAAAATATTCTTGAAAAACTTATTGTTGATTAAAAAGACAATTTTAGCAATTTTAATGGTTGGTTGCCTTCTAACAGCTCAGTAAAACATCAAAATAAAATAGTAGAAATTCACTGAAACACAGATTTAAATCTGAGAAAACCGATGAATAAAGAATGAAATTTTCATTCTTGTTTTGATCAGGGCCATAGTAAGAAATCACTTCTCTAATTTAATGGGATTTCTTCCTTGAGACATTTGAATAACTATTTGTAAAACTTAGGTAATTAACTACAACTAACTTATTAATAATGTCTAAAAGTTTCTAATGAGAAGTATTATGCAGTGGACGTCACATTAATCTTATTACAAACTCTTGGCATTGAGCTGTTCTCTTCATCAAGGCAAATCTATGAATGTATAGTTAAGAAGAATGTCTTGAAATCTATGAATGTATAGTTAAAGAAGAAGAATAAAGTAGAATGTATAGCTAAAGAAAAACATTTTTTTCAAAAAATATAAAAATGTAATTACATTGCTTTCTGAATAACTGAATACAAGTACTTATAAAACATTGATAATATCATATCTTAACACATTCCAAATAAATGAAATTTTATAGTAATTATATTTTGAATAATTTTAAATAATATATATATTTTAAAATAATTTTTCTGAAATCCATGTATCATTACCTTCTTGTTGTATACTATCGTGAATTATATTTCTTGTATTTGTATCTATGTACGAAGGTCAACCAGAAAGTAAGTTTCCCACAGATTCAAAAGATGAGCTGCAAAATGACCAAAATACAAACGTACATGTCGGGAAGATGATGGTTTGGTTTGTTTGTCCCTCAACGGTCATTTTTTGCACACGAGGTTTAATTAGACCGGGACCTATGGATTAAAGTGTGATTCCGTACCACTACAAACATCCATACCCAAGCTGGGACTCGAACCCACGAACTGTTGAACCGAAGGCAAGAGGGGTAGATGATGGGTATGGCTACTATATGTTGCAGTCCAAATTTTCGGATAGCTTATATTAAAGTTCTTATAGAGCGGAAAGATGCAGGCTCTTGTTTCTTCTCCCCCTGACAGTGAGTTGAGGCCAGTGATAAAGTTACTGCATGCACACAAAAGGCAGCGCTAATCGAAATCCATCGCCAGTTGTGTTTACTGTATGGACCGAATGTGATGAGCAAGAAGATGGTTCATCATTGGCATCTGAATTTTTCCAAAGATAGGCAAAATTTCAATGACAGAAAGCGGAATGGTCGGCCAACCCTCATCTATCACAGCCTTGTGGCACAGGTAAGGCAGTGCATTCTGCAGTATCGTCCCGTTACGATTACGGAACTCATTACCCATTTTCTGAGAATATCTAGAACAATGCCTGAAATCGTCACTAAATATTTGTTGTTCTGGCAAACGTGTGCCAGTGGTTACCGAGAACTTTTCACCCGAAAAACAAACGAGACTCGTGGGAGGAATATTGATTTTTCCTCAATGATACAACAACGAAAGTGATGAGTACCTCGATAGGATCATTACAAGTGATGAGGCGTGGATTGCTCAAGATGGAAAATAAAAAAAATGCGTATGATTATTAGTACTCAGAAAAATATAGAAATCTGTCAGAAAATTATTGGAATTTACATGAAAATATTCCATGCATTTTACGCACACACACACACACACACACACACACACACACACACATATATACACACACATATATACACACACATATATACATATATATATATATATATACATATATATATATATACATACATACATACATACATATATATATATATATATATATATATATATATATATATATATATATATATATATATATATATATATATATATATATATATATATATATATATATATACTACAGTAAAATTATTAAAATATTTTTCCCAATTTTACAACGCACATTAAAGAATGAAATTTTTTGAGGGATATAAAAATGTTTTTTCTTGTTATAAGCACTTACAACTCATACTAATAGTAATTTTTGCACTCATTTTTAATAATTTCTATTAAGAGTAATGTTAATTTATTTCTAAAAATTATTTTAATAATACTCACTTTGCTTTGTTTATTTTCTTGTGAAGAAGAAATAATTGCTTCCAGATTACCTTCTTCTAAATTTCCTAAAAGCAAAAGGCATTAAATGCTATTATTTTATTTATTTTTAGAACAAATTTGAATAAAAGTTTTATAATTTTTAATATTAACGTATTTATTATCTGCTTTATAACAAGGAGAAAAAGTTTTCTCTAATAAAATATACCAAAGTTATTGAAACAGATTGTTATCCAATTTTAATTTTTTAAGCCTATTTAAATTAAAATAATGCGTAAAAAAATCAAAGAAATAACAATTTAGAATTTATTACATTTTTTAATTCATTGAAAAAGGTGTTCAATGATAAAAAGGAATACATTCCTTAAACATAAATAGTTTAGAAATACCAAAAATTTCCATACAAAGTATCCTTTAAATTATTCATTTTTTCTTTCTAATTAAGTTTTATTAATTAATATTATACTATATCATTACTAATTACAAATGTTTCATTAAAAAATTCCAATTTATATTTATAAGCAAATAATTTGCAGCACATAAGAATTATGTATTAATATGAATTATTTTAGTTACATTTAGTTACAATGATTTGAATGTTAAGTAGGCTTAGAAGCAGGGATATGAATTTAGAATAAGAGAACATGAATGAGTAAAGAAATGCATGGAGGGGGGATTTATTTTCTTCAATACAATTTCCACATTTTAAAATACTTATAGTAATTTAGTTAAAGAGATTCATCAAAATAAGAAAAAATAAGAAAGAGAAATTACATTTTCTTTCTTCTTTTTGAATATTTTCCTTGTGTTAATTACAGATAAAATTTTAAAGATGATCTACAATCATGTAAAATAATTTCCTACCTTTTTGGTTTTTTAAAATATTGTAACTTTGAAATTCTCTTTCTCAGATATTAGATAACTTATAAGATTTAAGTAATTGCTTAATTTTAACGATTTTTTTTTAATTTTTTTATACAGTACTTGTATATTCCCTCAAATGAATTCACATTTTTATTACTTTTTAATATTGATTTTAATGAAATTTTTATTGTATAAATTTACAATATTTTTATATCATTAATTAATGTGTCTTAAATTTACCTTCAACAGATTTCTTTAATTTTGAGATAACACTTTCATAGTCTTTCCCTTCATAAATTTCCTTTCCTTCAGAAACACCTTCAAATATGAACTCCGAACTGAAATATAAAGATGATTGATGCTAACTTAAATATCACTTAAAAACTGATGAAATCTTTATATATAAAATTTGGTATGTGTTTAAAATTCCTTCAATCAAGAAAGCTGGCGCAAATTTCACCAAATTGACACCACACGCTTTCCTATTTTTCCTTCAATCGTTTGATATTGTAACATTTAGGTACTTTAAATTCATTATTTCTACGAAAACAATGAAAGCTAATTGTATAGAAAACTTAAGAATAATATATTGGAGCTCAAACCATCGGTCTCTATACTGTAGTAAATAGGTCCAAAATGCTTAAAATTTTTTGGTGTAAAATCGGATAAATATTCATCAGAACTGAACTCTTATTTAAAAATACACTAACGCTTTACCTAGTTAATAACTGTGTACATTTGGTATATAGTTTTTTTATTGTTGGGGTGAAAAGGCATGTTTTTCGTGCCATATATTTTGATCAACAGGATTTTATCCATGCACCATAGTGTCATTAACTTAATATGAATTAAAGTGGAAATTTTTTAACATTTCTTTAAATTCATCAAATAAAAATGTTGACATTATTTGATATAATCAGTTAATCAAAAATGTTAATCCTTAACATTTTTATTCTGCGACTTTTATGCAAAATTTCTTCACAAATCAATCAATTGTTATTGTAGTATCAAATCCCTTTTGAATTTAGACGAATCATATTTTTTTAACATTTACTGTCTAAAGGTCGCAATGTCTTGGTTGGTTAGCGCGTTGCTCTCTTTATTGAAATGTAGTGAGTTCGAATCCTGGCCACTGTATTCATTGTGCTCACTAAAGGTGGCTGGAGGCATATTAAATAGATAGTAGTCGCAATGTCCTCCAAGTGAAAAGATACCTCGGATGTGGTAGGTCAGTATTTGGAGATCCTCTGTTGGAGCCCTATTTACGAAGACTCCCAAGTGATTGCTTCCATCCACTGGTGCAGCCCAATTCTGGGTTAGGTATAGGTAATTTATAATTATACATTCATATTTTTTCATTGAACTTCAGTGACTCAGTAACTTTACTTAACTTCAAATTGAAGCATCATTTGCCGAACGCAGTGATT
Source organism: Latrodectus hesperus (assembly GCA_037975125.1). Lineage (NCBI taxonomy): Eukaryota > Metazoa > Arthropoda > Arachnida > Araneae > Theridiidae > Latrodectus > Latrodectus hesperus. The sequence continues at coordinate 109,053,118 of CM075853.1, forward strand.
GAGAGGGTGATTACGTACGCTTCCTCTCTGGAGTGCTGGGTTGAGGACGTGTCCACGTTATTCTGTGGCATCCTAAGTCCTTCTGCTAATGTGGCATGGATGTGGAGAAGGTGCCAGTTCATGTGTGAACTCGTCACCTGACCGTGGTTCAAAATTACGAGGCACTTGATGATGGGCGAGTATTCCATGTCCGTTAATCTTAAGGTATAGACCGGGGATCATCTACAACGCTATGTATATATAGTTTTCATCACAGACGACTCCTAAACTTATGTAATATTATAATCAAGAGAGTGAACCTTATAAGCCAATTAATAAATGTTCGGTTTTTCGCCAAAAGTGACAAAAGTATAACATTGTATTATTTAGTAAATGCATTAAATTATGTTATATTTATTAACGTTCATGTAAAAATAATTACCTCTTAAAAAATTTACCTATTCCTAAAGATATTTTGCATATTTATTTTAGGATGGAAAATAATATATTTGATAAAAAGTTATTTATTTTAAATTGTGGAAATTAAGTATATTCATCTTGTTATAATTTTATTAATTAGATTCATGCATAAGAGTGCAGTTTCTGAAAATGAGAATAATCCTTTAGGGAATTTTACTGTCTGTAAACAAATTGTGTAAATCAGGTATCTGATTTATTTGAAAATAATTATTTTAACATAAAGTTTGAATTTCAACAATGATTTTATCTAAAATCAGTTTCATCAGTGTATAGTGAAAAGATAAATGAAATTTAAAATATTTAAAATGGCTTATGATAAAAGTATCATTTTCTAATATTTTATCCAACTAAATTTGTTTTGAATAAGTTTTTAAGTTGATTCCACTTATTCCAAAAGCCTTGTAATCTAAATTAATTTCATTTGTGGTACAAAAATGTCAAAGGTTCTATAATAGGCAAAAAGCACTGAAAATGACTCGAAAAATCTTTGTCTGATCATCCTAGTCCATACGTTACTTCTTTCAAATAGAATTTTTCAAAGTTATATTTTTTGAGGAATTTTTTTACAATTCTTTTAAAAATTAAGAATACAATTTTATTTGATATTTTAATGGAGAAATTAACTTGAAAAATTAACAAAAAGTTAAAATGCTTACCTAATTTTTAAAGTATGCAAAAAATATATGTGTGTGTGTGATATCAAAATTAAGGTTGGCTTAAGAAGTATAATGAATAGGTAACTACTAATGGATAAGCTTATTTTTATGGCACATAATTATAAAAACAAAATTAAAAAAGAGACTTAAGAATATTATACAACATGTTAGTTATTCATCCACAGAGTGAAGCGTCTTATAACAATGCATACAATAACAGTTTGAAAAGTAGAAGCATTGTGTATTTTAGAAATTCGTTTTAAAATTAATATTCTGTTAAAACATATATGTATCTAAAGCCTTGCTAATCAGCATGACAACATAAAATGTTGAATATAAAAGGAAAATAAAAGTAACAAAGAATTTTTATAAATTTATAAAATACAGACAAAATAGTTTCTCTCAAAGTGATATGTTACAACGAAATTAAACTTACTCAGAATTCACGCAAAGAGAAGGTTTTGTCCAAACATTGCTATAACTTTTCATGTATTCCTTCACTGTGCACACTGAAATAGTCTCACTCTTTGTATCCAACAATTTACAATCACTTAATGACAAGTGTTGAGTAGATGCTGATCTTACCTGAAAATTTACAAAATTAATATAATATATTATAAATATATATTATATATATATATATATATACATATTATATATACATACATATTATATATATATATATATATATATATATATATACATACATATTATATATATATATAATATATATATATATATATATATATATATAATATATATATATATATATATATATATATATATATATATATATATATATATATATATATATATATATCAGTAATATTTTATATATTATAATGTTTTTATGCCTCAGTCGAATTACTTGCCAAGGCCACTAAAGCGTAATGAAAATAAAGCAACGAAAGTGTTTCGATCGTTGAATTATCACTTAATAATCATTTTTTGCATGCAGAGGGTTATTAAACCATAACATACATCATAAAGTTGATACCGAACCACTAAAAAGATTCAAGTCCAATGTGTTAATTGAATGCGCAAACTGTTGAATCGCAGATCTCAGAGTGTTATAGCTATTATCCTGTCTACTCTGCCCTCTAAAGCTATGATGATTCATTCTCACTAATGTAGAATATTTTTATTAAAGTATTCTATGTAATATAAACTCTAAAGTTATCGCCACATTTTTAAATCTATGTACAGTCACTGTCAAGTTTCCAAATTATTCAGACATTGTATACAAAATATGCATAATTTTCCTAATTGTTCTAGATAAAGTTAAGCTTTAATAACTTGTTATATAAAGATAATGTTCATTTGAAATTATTTGACATAATATTGAAACTATTAAAAAATAACTATTTATATTATGCAATGATAATATGCACTTGGAAAATCAGGAAAAATTTAATAATTTTTCCTGATTTTATATAAATATTTGAAAATTAGTAAATTTCTGTTATCTGACTATAATGCCTAATTTCATTAACACTGAAAAAATAAACTATAAAATCACGTGACTAACTAAATAACTCTATGTAAGTTTAAATGGAGAGAAATGAACATTCTTATAATTTTAAGCAACAGCCTTGAAATTAATAATGTATTGAATTAGTGTAAAGAATTATATTGTTCAAATATTAAATGCATTTAAATCAAAAAGAAAATTTAGACCATATTTATAACTATATATTCAATTGAAATATGACAATATAGACAAATTCAAAATCTAAGAACATAAAAATAAATGTGTGTGTTTCTTTTCTTGATGAAATAAAAATTCCGAAAGTGTGCATTTCTGATCTTTTCAATATGCTTTTGTTCAAAATAAACATAACATGCACAAAAGTGAGACATTTCGTCAAACGAAAAGCCTTATCCCTGAATATTTGGTATTATCTTATGCTATGAGACAGGTTAACACTAATAGCTTTGATTCTAGGAATTGATAGTTAATGTAAGTTAAAAGGCAAATCAGAATAATTTTGCTCCTAGCAGGATGGACCATATTACGTATTTTTATTGTCTTGTCATAACTGTACTTTTTATTCCTCCTTGTAATAAAAAGTGTAGCAACCATTCACAACTTTTGTTTAATACTATTAATGACACTGTGGATCAACGATTTTGATTGCAATTTCCATCCTTTTTTAATGTATGTAAGGTTCAAAGAGGGAGAGATTGACATACAATAAGTGTACGTAAAACATCACACAAGAAATATTATATAAAACTGAGATCTTAGATTTGACTTGTCACAACTACTCTTTTTTTCAGATGATCGTTGGCAGGTGTAACTGTATAGTCAGATATTATCAATCCTTAAAACAAATTTATCTCCCACATTCCTTAAAAGGTAATATGCGCTACTCAATAATTTCATCTCTCTAGCATTCTGTTATTACTGTAAGAGCATAGAAGAAACAGATGTACGCCAGCCCAACATAATCTTTTTCACATGGATTCCAATAGCACTAAAGTTAGCCTTTGATGTTTTTAGGAGGATAGTGTATTTCAGGCTTTCTCTGGATGAAAATTCGTCTGGAGTAACTTTGTCTACTAAATTTTGACTTGTCGAATAGTACATGGCGCCATCTTGATTTGTTCAAGAGTGTTGTTTACGAATCCAAGGTTCCTCTTGAGAAATTGAGAAATCACACTATTGATCATCTAGGGGTCTCAGTTCAAGTCTCAAGGTCCCATGAGTAGCTATATACACGCAATCTGTCTCATTGTTCCGGACCCAGCAGACGTTTTAAGACCATCTCCTACTCGTCATATCTCTATTGTGTATGCATTTGAAGTCACAATGTAGGTTTAAATGCGTGGCTTATTCTCAATCATCTGAAGCGGTTGAGATTCTTAGGTGAATTTATCAAGCATTCTTAGTGATTGGTGTTGAAGTGCTGAAACTGTTGTAATAATCTGGAGATGAACATATGCTACACTAGCCAATAAACTGCCTCTTTATGATACTTCAGCTTCTAGCTTATCAACGTCTTCCTTTCACAATTCATCGCTTAAGCAATATGCTGCAGTTATTTCAACTGCAATATGTGCGTATTGAGAAGTTTTCTTCAAAAACGTAACTCCATACGTAAATTCAATTGTTTAAAAAAACATCTATTTTTCAATTTTGTCTTTTAATTAAGTTTTTCTTTTATTTTCCTGAAAGTTTACCACATTACATCATACGTAAGTTTGGTTATAAGTTTTAAGAAATGATGGTAAACATTTCTATTTATGGCGAAAATGTGCTTACAACCTAATTTATGACACAAATATAATATTTTCTTGATTAATTTGAAACATAGGCACTTTATTGTTAAATATTTTTCATACAGAAGTCTATACCCAAATATATTACTGAATTAATGAAAATTTCCTTTAAAAGTATGATTTTGAAAATATCAAAACATTTTACCTTTTTACGAAGAGTTTTTATGAAGTGGCCATATGTGTAGGCTAAATGTGCGTTAAAAGTTCTCCAAATACTAGAAATTAAATTATTAAACAAAATTAATCAGATATGATTTTCGATATCTTTCATGTTAATAATATTACCAACCCTTCTATCATTCAAACACATTCCTTAAGAATAGCAGTTAAAAAGCCAACTGCTGTCTGTTGAGAAGGTTGAGAGAAGTCACCGATATATTTTTCAAAGTGAAGAATTCCCAAATCAATATTTTTAATATTTGATCTCAATATCCTCCTGGTGAGAATTCAATATTTATATTAATTTTCCATTGTGAGTTCTTATCATTACAGTTATTTCTAAACAGATAACAAAAAATAGAGAATTCAATTTTATTGATTTTACATGCAATCTTCAATTTCTGTTAATTGTGAGCAATAATGAACTATAATACTCAAAGTGTTTAAGACTCCATCAGGGTCTCTTTAATTTATCATTATTACGTTTTAAACTAAAGCTATTTTTTACCAAGATATTTTATTTCCATAATTTTCCATCGTGTGCTTTTGTATGATTTCCCCATATGTATTTTGATTTTTGTGCCAGAAGTAGTTATTTCTTTCATAATGTTTTTCATGATGTTTTCTTTTCTGATATTGGCTTAATACTAAATGTATAGGTTACTTTACATATCACTGTTGATAATATATTTTTGTTTGAAGAAACTTTCTGTTGACATATCCATTGCAATAAACGGATTTTCCATAATATGATCTCTTTTTTTTCATTAAAAAATACAATTGGTGCATTTTTAATTACATTTCTTTTATTTAGTTTTTTTCTTCCATTTTGGAAATAAGTTTCTAGATAAATATATTTTTAGCTATATTTACCTCCCTATAGCTAAAGACCTATGAAACAACTAATTTTTAATCTAAATCATAGCAATATTTAAATTATTGACTGTAAAATGATACAATAAATGCCATATTTTACTTTAAAAACGAAGAGTTAGCGAATCATTTTCAAAAATTTTATAGTTAACTTTCACATTATTCAAGTTTTCAAATCTAACTAATAACCCAAATTAATTCTTGTAAAGTTTAGCATAGGAGAAAATGATCATTTAAAAATAATGGATTAATGTTATCATATTCTTATTTTACTTCAATATTTGACCAAATTAAATAATTTATAAGAAATAAAGAGTGAAACACTTTGCTGACATTTTAATGTCATTGAGAATTGTTTAATTACATAAATATTTGTTGTAAATTACTTCCTCAAATATATGGCATTTTAATTGTGTAAATAAGACATAAATGGAATGTTAATTAAGTGATAACTTCATCATTAGCTAAAAATGTTTCTTAGAAACGGTTTGATATCTTTTAATGCATTAAAAATGTTATTAAATTATTAAAGAAAAACTTTCCCAAAATGTTGGAAAACATTTCTATAAACTAAATTTTAAAATTAAATTCCAAAAAAAATTCATACAATTTGGGGAATTACTTTAGTTTTATAAAGATATTTAAATGTTCATAAAACAATTTATTTTCTCTATTATAAGATGTTAATATTTTCATTTTGATAAAATATAACCAGTTATTAAGAATAATATTTATCTCTGTATATAATATGTTATATGAAAAGATTTAGTTAACCAGTTTTGATACATGGACTATTTATTAATCTCTAAATACCATTTGTGAATAAGACAGATTTCCGATTACATATTCTAAGCCTAGACTACCAACTATCGTAGAGATTTTAATCATATATTTGTAGGCTTAAAGATTTGAAACAGTTTTCGTCAATACTGAGAAATTCTATCGAGTTTGCTCAGCGGGGAATTTAAATCTAATCAGACTCTCATATTTGATCCACTGTGTAGTGGATCAAACTGGAAGAGATATTATTTGGCGCTTAATCGCCAAATAATCTTTAGAACTCTGACTGTAAAATTAGCTACTCAGCACACCTTGCCAGTTGTTTACGTTCACGATTCACTGGGAACATGATTGAATATTTGGGGATTTTATATCTGATATATGGATTGATTTAAGCTTATATGCCAAAATAAGAGCATGTAATTATATCACAAGGATTCATTAGTTGATCCGCTAGTGTTTCGTGACAAAGACATTTCAGTCTTTGTTTCACCTATAGATATATAAATATATATACAAGTAATTCATTTAAATAAATCAGAATTTTATGAGATTCAAAATTTTATTTTTGATTAAAGACAAACGCGTAGTTTTACAATTATAAGAATTGTTTAATATTTCATTTGCTTTTAAATAAGATTTACTTCGCACACACAGTTGATAATATAATATAAGCTATAAATTATCCTCAAAAAGTAGCATAGAGTTTAAGAATTTGTAAGAAAATATACGAATTATCTGCAACTCTACACTGAAAAAAAAACAGCTTTTATCACGTAAAAGTAATAACATGTGACAAAAATTAAAATATATGCACAGTATATATTATTCAATCAATGCATAATAACTAAGAAACTTTCCAAATGGTTAGTTTACTTTTCACATTACCAAAACCTTTTGCACATAATGATAAACTCGACAGAGAGGTACAATTTGAAATTGATTCCGAATAATCACATTTGAGTCGTTGGGTTTCGAACCTGCAAACTGCTGAAGGGAGCATTTATAAGGAGTTTCGATAAAATGATTTATCTATTATAGTCTATAAAACTATTATTTCATAATTGAAAAAAATTATAAATTAGAAAATAGTATAATATGATGTATAATAAGGAAATATAACATTTAATATACACATGTATATAACTTATAAAAATAAAATCTTTATTCTGTTTGTTCTCCGAATTCTTGTCCAGCATAAAGTATTATAAACATCCATAATCGATATGAAAATAAAATCAAAGAATAAATATATCAATAGGTATAAGACTATAATTATAAGTCAAAGATTAAAAATTAGTTGACTTTGACATGTTGGTTAAAATTAAGATTATATATATATATATATATATATATATATATATATATATATATATATATTATTATTGGCATTAATAATTGAGACCAATAGCTTATATATATAAGCTATTGTCAATTTTTTTAGCGTTACTCTGATAATTTTTCTATTCAATCTGATTTTTTATAAGACAGAAAAATATAAGCAAATAATCCATGTTATAGAAAAGATAATTAGAAAAGTTAATTTTATTCACGTTTATAACTTTATTAGCGTTTTGTAACTTTTTTTCACAAATAACTTAGATTGCTAACACATATTTCAAAGAATTGTTTCGAAATTACTTTTTAAAAATCGACTTTTTCGCAAAAATTAAATTCTTAAGTCACTTTTTTAGAAAATATATTTGTTCATTTTAAATCCCTCGTGAATGTAATAAATTAAAATTTTGCTGGCAGGAAAGTAATTTCAGTTTTACAAATTAACAACTCCATGATATAAAATTTTGTTTCCATTTCGAAAAATAACATTTTATTATGTGCAAAATTTATTTCTAAGAGTTTAAAATATATAACGATTCAATGAATGGGAAAGAGATACGTGACTAAATCTTAAAAACTAAGATTAATGTGAAATGATATACGACAGCAATAAACGGTTGCGTTAACAAAATTTGATGCTTATTCTTTCAATGTATGGTTGTACAGTATATAAATAATAATAATGAATAATGTTGAAGTACGGTTGTTGTTTGAATCGTAATCTTCATTTTCTTTATAGAGCGTTCTAATTTAGTTCAATAATAGGAGATTCAAATCAGTCATATTTATGCATTTGAGATTATGTAAAAATATTTTGTTTAAAATTACGCTTAAGAGTGGTATTATACTCTGTTAACTGCAATATTTCGCTGATACTGTTCAAAAAAAAGTTTCCAAACTTGTTAATTTGACTATTTTCATGATGTTAATATTGCAAAAAAGCTTACATTTACTCAAGAAATCTTTACTATGTCAATATTTCCGCTGGTTCTAATGCGATGTTGTTCACACATCACCTAAGTACTGAAAATAAGAATACATCCACTGTTTCGTTTTTATTTGAAAGTTCATGAATACAAAATTTGGAGAGAATAAGAATTAGTTACTATTAAATAAGCACTTTGCTTACAAAAGACATATTTTAAATTCATCAAATTATTATAAAATAGAAATATGTGTTGGTTATTCTATGTCGGCGAAAGAGACCTAAATGAAGGAAATTGTGTCTAACTACTACTTTTTTATTAATGCTAAACCATTGTGAGGATAAAAGGTTTTATTCTTACCCCATTTGACTGTGACAATGATTTGTCGAAATGAGAGTGAACACAATTCCCTTTCCTCTTCTTTATGTGTTCCCCTTTCACTTCATATAGGACTTCACAATTACCCGATACTCCAATCTGAAAATAAATAAAAGATATTGCAAACAAACTAATATTTTTTAACACACGCAAATTTTTAAAAAAATTATCAATGTTCTCATATTACCTATACATAAAGATTTGATCAAATAAAAAATAATTTCGATGAAGAGATGTAGCAAAACAATTGTATTATCTAAATTCAGTAAAAAAAACTATATTTAATAATTATTCTATATTATGTTGTATTAGTTCGGTACATGTTAAACCGACATTTTTTTGTGTATTATTACTATATTACATTAGAATTACACATTGCTTTGTATTATATTATTATATCACATTAGTATTACTTTGCATTGCATTATAACATGATCTGTGCGATTCTTTTTTTAAAAAATTACTTGATTAATAGTGCTCACAAGTTTAAAATAATAACGTTAAAACATTGCATCTTATTTTTATGCATAGATCGATGGCTGACTGGTTAGCGTTCCTGACTCCTGAGCTGTTGGTCCCGGGCTCGAATCCCGGTTCGGGTGTGGATGTTCCTGTGTTTTTCTCTATTCTTTTGTCCTTCTTTTTGGTTTGATGAATGAGTGTGACCCAACCTATAAATGGGTTTATGAGGGAGTGACATGGATAAGGATATTCATCTCCATGACTTGGTTCACAAGTGCCCACTAGATAACGATAAATGAATAGCAGTTTCCAGCCTTGTTGTAGCAAAGGGTTAGTCGTCTAGTACCCATCCGTTAGGGGGAAAATATTTTTCCAAGCAATTACTTCCCCCTCCCACTTACAGTTCCTTCAGTCTATCTAATTTTCTTTAAATCATATGTTAATATAAATTTAACAACATACCTTAACTGTTTAATTGTAGATGAATACAGTGGGATGAAACTGATTTATGAATAGTATTATCAAACAAATTTTATTATTTGATACGAGGATTTAAACATTATATATAACATTCCAAGTGTTACAAATGAAATTTAAAAGTTAATACATTTGTAAACATCACCAAATTAATATATATTTTGAGTGTGATAATTAAATTTTTATTCATTGTTGCAGGTATGTATAATTTTTATAATATATAATACTTAAGATTTAAATCTATAGTGAAGAAGCATTCAACAAGGAATTTCAAATTTTATTTGACGCCAAAATTCTAAGTTTAATGGTACTAATAAGAAACCAAATTTTCTAAATATATTTCCAATTATATTTTAATTGTCATTCCGAAATGAGAAAGGGAACTCAGTTTTTAAAAACATTTTGGTTTCACTATTGAGTCATCTGCTCACAAGTACATTTTTATAGGAGTGAAGTCTGTGAATAATCAAATATGTGATTTATTTCATTACAGAAGTGTAAATATTTGGATCATTTCAGTCAATTGCAACATAATCCACAATTTTGTATTCCGAATGGAAGAAAAGAAATGTTTCAACATTAATCACAATATATATATATATACTAAATACTAAAATACTCAATGGTATTGCAGATTAAAATTTTCACGTCTATCAGTGCAGTCTTCACCTAGATTATTATTGTATGAAATAAATACCTCCTAAATTTATTGAGAGACAAGGAAAATTTTTATTATAAGGATTTCTGAAATATAATTTTCAACTATTACAGACACCAAATGAATACTTTTATTAATGATTATGATTCTTCTTATTTATCATTCATTAACATACTTTGTTCCAATACAGCATATTTTTTTTACAAAATAGATTTTTCTAAAAATACCATTAACTCTCTCTATATCTATTATATTTCTTTGGTTAAATTTATTTTTAAAGTTTTAGCATAATCCACTGGAAATTTTTTTATAAATTTATATTAAAGTGACAACTGTTTTAATTTCAAGAAAATACTTGTTAGAATATTGATAACTTATAAAAATGCATTCTAAAAACGCTTAGAATATTCGCACATAGTATCTCTCCTTACAGTCACAAAAATTATAAATTAATCATTACCATATTCAAGAGATTAATTTTTTATTGTATACCCTACATTTCAACATCATTTTTTTTGTTACTTTTTATGGATATTTAATAAACGGTTTATATATATATATATATATATATATATATATATATATATATATATATATATATATATATATATATATATATATATATTTCAAAATAACGCTTCAATTTTATAATTTAATTTAAATTTTATTCACAAAATGATACTGCGACATTAAATAGCTAGTTTAGTATTGCTCCAAATTATTTCCATAAAACTTTGTTGTACATATTTTGTACAACAAAGTTTTATGGCAGTCAGAGAATAATTATTATAGAAACTCTGATTTGAATAAAATCTAAAGAATTTTAAAATGGATCCAATATAAAACAGCTATGAAGTTTCAAAACATTTTAAAGTACAGAAGAGAGAGTACCATTTATCAACTGAAATTTTGTAGCAATAATTTGGTTTGTTTGACTCTCAACGGTCATTCTTGCACAAGCGGGCTAATTAGACAGGAACCTCTATGGTTTAAAGTGGATTCTGAACCACTACAAACACCCGTGTCAAAGATGGGATCTGAACCCAACAACTGTTGAACCGAAAGCAAGGGTCTAACCATTTTGGCTGCCAATTCTGCAAATTTTGTAGCAAGTATAGGATTTCAACTGATAATCAAAACCTCTGCAGTGAAATTTAAATTAAATTTAGAACCACACTCAATAAATTTTTATAATTCTTTCTGCAAAATATTAAGTAATCGTAAAATTTTTCATAAGTAGATCAAAGGTAGAACCAGATTTACAAATGTTATGAAATCTTATTCTTATAAATGTTATCTCTTATTTAAAATTGCTAAAGTAGCCACCAAAATTTTAAAATTTTAAAGTTCAAAAAATGTTTCGATTATACAATTGCCCTTTGTTAGAAGTTTCCAAAGAGAGTTGATGATAATACTGTATATTTAATAGTAAATGAAAAAGCGCTAAATTTATAATTTTAACTTAATTGATTTAAAAAAACAATTGAATTAAAATATGGCTTTCTGATTTTGAAAACTATCACGAATTTCATTTTAAAAAGCCTTTTCATCTGCTAACATTTCATATTAATGTAATAATAAATTTTTATTGTTTGTCAATTATTTATATCTGTATGTCACCAAATCCTACTAATATAAATAAGTTTCTATAAGATATAGGAAACTTTATTTTTTCCATCTGAAATTCATTAACTATGTTATTTGAGTAATAAATTTAAAATTTAGTTTAACATTAGTTTTGTCATTATTAAGAAAGTAGAAAGTATTAGTTCATTATTTAACGATTTGAGTAAAAAAAATTATAGGTAAAAAATTCAAGAATAAATTAAACAAATAAACATGTCATTATACTTAATTACAGCACAATATCTCTACAAATTCACTAAAAGTTAGGTTGCACAACAATGTGTTTTAAATTTTATGTATTCTCATCAAGCTACTATGCTTTAATTTTCAAAACAAAAATGGTCATTATTTTTAAATTTTGTGTGTTGTGTGATGAACTATAAAACTACATTTTAATATAGATAAAATCTTTCCTTCCTCATTAATGCTCTAACATAACTATTCATTTTACTATTCTTTATATACCTCAAGTTATTAAAGTGCAGATACTATATTATAAGGAAATTTCATAGTTAACTCTTAGGAATGTTAAATTGCATTTCAGTAATGTCTTAGGGCTGATTCAAATTTACATCAATTTCCTGTCAACACGGAAGCAATAAGGAAATGCATTTCCTGAAATTCTAAACCTGATTTTGTCTTATACATGAGATAATCAAAACTATCTTTCGCCTGATAATAATTTTCAATTTAAGCTCTGCGTAAAAAAATCGGTAATTTTAATATATTCTCTAACCATTTATCTCTTACTTGATTTTCATGTTATATTATAACTTGCAATTTTTTAAAATTTTACAAAACTTTTACACTATTTTAACATATTGATTGATGTTAAAATTCATTTTTCTTTTGCTCTTATATATTTTTATACAACAAATCACATGTTACCAATATTTTCATCAATTTATGGTGATTGCAAATGTAAACGTTCCATTTACACTTTCCTTTGTAGTATCGAATAGATTTTTAATCTAAAACTATAAAAGTTTTAAATATTAAATTTTTTAATTCATTATGCACTTTTAATAAATTTGAAATACGAAATATGCTATGCAATGGAATTTTTAGATATAATTTAGACACAAATATTAATTAGTTGAAGCAAAAGAATAATAAAGGGAAGACTTTTTCTTTGAATAAAATTTTCTTGTGAATTTTTAGTGAGTGACCCTATCATAATACTTTCAAGACAGACATGTATTTCTTGATAATTATATGATATTTCTAACTTTGATCATAAATAGTATCTTCTTTAAAAAACTATGTAATCATACCTTATTCCAGCATTTTGTACTTTTAAAAGTAAATTAGCTTTTGTATTTTGAATATTCATTCAAATATACATAGTTTCATATATAGGGGATAGTTTGGAATTCAATTATAAGAATGCTTGTGAAAATGTCCATCAAGATTAAATTAAATGTCATTGTGAGCAATATCTACGTGAATAAATGCAACTTTCGTCAATATATTTATGGAGATTACGTATATTTATCAACATTCCTATGGATTCGAAGCAATACTGACCACATCCATATTTTTCCCAAAGAGAATTGGTTAAACATGATAAAAAGCTTTAATCGAAGTGCTTGAGACCTATGGTACCTTCATGTTACTATTACGTAGGAAAATATTAAAAAATTAGCTACTAAAAACACAATTATGTTAATGAATCAATAATTGCTAAAAAATAATTAAATTGTTGTGATTTAAAGTGATCTGAATAATTTCAATTAAAATAAAAATGAAATTATAAAGTAGCTGAAGTTGCAGTAACAAACATTTCAATGTAACAGCAATCTGAAAACTTATATCAATACCTCTCTTATATCTTGGTCTCCTTTCTGGATTTGCAGAAGACTTGCAATTCCCCGTTTAATGTTCCGAATTGTGCGGTGTTCATTTGGATCATCCCAGATTTTCAATACTGATCCTTCCTCTCTCAAAATATAAGATGCTCTTGAAGAATAATTATCCAAGTCTGATGAATGAGAAACGAATGAAGATTTTTTCGGCACTAGCAGTTTGGGTTCAAAGACCTGAAAGAAAATCATATTCATCGAACATTAAATCGATACATTTTCATTGATTTACATTCCAAATAAATTAATAAATAAACAGACTTTGTAAATGAAAAATTTTATGAGTGAAGTACAGAAATGCGAGATTATGTGTGTGTATATATATAAATATATATAGTATATATAATATATATAAATAAATATAATATATATGTATATATAATGAATAAAATATTTCCACTGAATATATATAAGCTCGGGAACTTTTTTGTCGGTCGTTGAGCAGCTACTATGGGTATAATGGTCTGGAGAAAATTTCCTTCCTCTCCACATCAATGTCAAAATTGAGGGAGTGGACCCTCAGGTAGTGCCCTTTATCGGAGGTGCTTAGAGCAAAGTCTTACTTTCAACTTCGTGGTGCTCTGGTTAAACGAAAGACGCGCTCTACGGACTTAAATTCACATAGCCAACGGCGTAACGAGCTTGGCTTCTCACAATGTCATAAGTAACAACAACACAACAACAGCATAATAAAATGAAAGCTTTTTCTGCATGAGTTTTTCTTTCGTTTAATTTATTTATTTATCGCATTACCATTATTTTTTCTACAAGTGAGATTGTTAATAACGGTTTTTAAGTAGATTCCGAATTTCTACAAACATCCAGCCTTAGATGGGAGACGGTAGAAGCTGATTAGTTAGCTCTCTCAGACATATAGTTTAACAGTTCGTGAGTTCGATTACTATCTTAGACTTGTATTTTCGTAAGATTCTTAATTTACTGCGAACTGTAAGTCCAACAAACTCCCACGTGTGAAAAACAATTGTAGAGCATAAAACCAAATCATGTCATCAAAAAAGACATGTGTTAATTATTCAGTTACCAATTCGGTAGTTATAAAGGATTATATATATATATGATAATGCAAGAAGAAGAAACACTTTAAATATTTAGTTAAATGTTCAAATTTATGCATTCTATAACTGAATAATCATATAATTTCTTTATAAATATATTTGTGTTTAGGAAGAAACTAAAATGTAAAACATTTTATTTTATTAATTCTCAGAAAATAGTCTATTTTATGTGAACTTAACTAAAATTCATTAAATTAAACTGTAGATTCTCTCTTATATTAAAAAAATTGAACAGTATGGAAATTTAACTTTTTTTGAAATTTTTATGAAATAATAAAATTTTTTTCTCTTTCAAAAGTAATTGTACTTGAATATTTTCTTTAAAAGAAGGAAGAGAAAATAATGTATGATATTTTAATTAAATATTTGCTCAATAGAGGCTAAAGAAAAATATTGAATAATCCTCTAAATATTTAACCATGAATAATTTCACTGCATTCCGACTTTATTACCGTTTTATTAAAAACTTTTGTTTAAAATATCTCTATTTCAAATAAATTTATTTTATATTTCGCTTAAATACAAAAAAATATTAAACATTTTTTTATGAGTCTGAAATTATTCGCAGCGTAATACAAAATCGTTCCTTATTATTCTCTTCATTTTACTTGTATATACAGATATGAAAACAGTGGTTTTAAAAGAACACATTTCTTGAAAAAATAACCTCTATTTTGATCAATTTCTGAGAAGGATTCTGTGCGCTCTTCCAAACTGCAGTTAACAAGATTTTGGCTGTCAAGCGATGTCCGATAAAATTATCTGTATCCTGACCCAGGCAATGCTCGTCCAGTAAAGTTGTGGTGACGTAAGAATACTTATATATACTTCCTGTATCATAACCAGATGCAATCACTGGAAAAAAAGAGTTTATTTACATAAGTTAAATTGATAAATATCTCAATTTATATTCCTAAATATAAATTACATATATAGTAAAATATATCATCTGGATTATATTTTGTAATCACTAAGAATCAAATCATGCGCATTCTGATAGAAAATAGAATTAACATGTGCGCTCAATAGATGGCAGTAGTGTATAACTTTTGTTTTGTGACTTGTATATTCAAAGTACGATTTCAAGATCAAATAAAAGGAACTATTTCATGCATTTCGCATACCCATTTTAAATCTCATATATAATACCAGTAATATCTGATCCCGAAATTAAAAATCGAATTCGATATTTAAAGACAAATGGAAATGTTTTATTTTGAAACAGTTACCGTAAAGTTATCATTTTGCATCAATAATAGGGCAATCTTTAATAATTGTATTATTTTACTTTAAATTTTACTATAAATCATTCAGATGATATTTTTAAATTAAATTAATGACATTTTTCATTAATTTAATCAAAATGTTAATTTAAATATTTTTGGTAAAATTGAAACATTTTTAAAATTTGAGAAGCTATTTTATTTTTTCCTATCTAACCATGAAGTGTTGTAATAAATTATAAATTGTTATTTAAATAAAATAGCTTTAATATATCCCATTGTTGAATGAAAATAAATAACTAAACCAAATACATTATTAAATTAAAGAGGCACAAAATTTGAAGTTTGGAAAGATAAATTCTTATCAATATGAATTACTTCTGATGAAAATGAGGAGAAACAATGTAATGGTCAAAATTTAATTAAACATAAAATCAGAGCATTTTCAAAATTTAATTAAAAGCTATTAACAAATATGATTCTTTTATGCATGCTATATTTAATTTTTTTTCGCACAATAACCAATTTTAATGAGAAGTTTTGACAAATTACTGAAATATAAAATATATCCATCATAACAGCTTATACAAATAAGCTAATCCAAACAAACAATTTTAGAATGAATAGAATCATTATTATTCAGATTTAATCTCGTAACATTCCATAGAAATCAAGCTTTATGTTTGTAGATTTAACTCAATTCAATGATACGCAGATAATGATAGATACTTCTGATAAGGCTTTTAAACTAAACCTGAAATCTAACAAAGCTATCAAGTTGAAGCCTGCTCATAAAAGCTAATCAAATATTTAAACTGCGGATGTTATTTCCTTTTAGAAACTTGATGATGATTTGCAAACTGCGTAATCGTACTTAATGTATTCCATAAATGATTTTGATTGTTAAAATATGCCATTTTAGATTATTCAAGCTTAAACTTCAATGCATCATAATTTTGCATTCTCCTTGTTATTATATGCGTGTGAAACACTTGCTTTTGATGTATATATTCATGCTGTGTGTGTATAGTCCAGGCACTTATTTTCTTATAGTTTTTCTAGATATTAATTTCAAACTACTAAGAGGAAAATGATCTTAACTATTGAAAGTGTTTTGAGTGACACATTTCTTGTTTTGAATAATAGTTATGTAATAACTGACGCAAAAATAGAATTTACTTCCAATATTGTTTATAAGTAATATTAGAAGCAAATAACTCTTTTCCATTCATATTTCCTAACATAAGGTGCTGTAAAATTGATATATAATGTCAGGTATAAAATATTATTATACAAATATAATATGCAAGAAATTATTAGTTTTCTTACTGTAAATATTGAAATACCGAAAGGCCATTATAGTTATCCAGATCAAACTGCCATGATTTTAGTTTAAACACAACCGCGGTTAAAGTGAAAATATTTTTGATATAATATTCGCAATAAAATAATTAAATGTGCAATGTTAGATAGAGCTAGAGTTTTGATAAGAACATTCTATTATAAAGCTCCTTTGGAAATTCGATATTCTGTTTTCGGCAGAGTAGAGATTATGTCGAGGTAATCTTTTCTCGTAATAAATCAGTTGTGTATTTTCTTGTGACCTGTGACTGTGCCAAGTTTGAGGAACATTATAAGTTTGAGGAATGTATAGACATACGACAGATATGTCTATGACGTTTCTGATGCATTAAAATTTTGCATCGATGCATGGCAGAAGATAGATATAACAGCATGTACTGCCGCCCGCCCTGTCTAGTGGTCAGAGTCCCTGACTTCGGATAGGGAGGTCCTGGGTTCGAATCCCAGTTCGGGCATGGATGTACTATCTCTCTCTATCTATCCTGTCTTTGTCCTTTCTGTGTATGAATGTGTTGTAAATGGTTGCCTACCCTATAAACGGGTCCCTATGGCATGTGTACTGAAGAAGTCGGACTCCACACCAAAATATGGTTCAGTTGAAAAAATGGAGCAGCACACCCCATATTGCCAGCCTAGCTGGCACACGACAACAACAACAGCCTGTACTAATGATATGCCTTATTTATAGCTTTTTGGTTAGTTTGTGAACGTGAGTTGATCTTTGATGATTTTAAAGATTGTGCTTGATCAAACGAGTTTATAAATACTGATGTTAAAGGTTTTAATTCCTCCAAAACTCAGAGAAGCCATGGATACAAGTTATGAATAAGTCCCACAACTAACTGATAATGGTACGATAATCATGTGACCTGTTTTTACACGTCAGGAATTGTTCCTCTTTTTGAGTTATATAAATTTCTGATTGGCAATGGTAAACGACAGAATTTTTACCATTATAAGTCCCATGCTTCAAAATCCAAGTGATTTCCCAAGATGAAAATGTCATCTTGGCTGAAGCATTTTGTAATCAATTTGAAAATTCACGAAGAGTTCCATAAAAAGATTTGGTCACCTCATGTTCCATATATTAATCTTCTGTGCTTGATATAATTCAAAGTCTTTTTCGATCACAGAATTTCGCACCGACAAGACTTTTGCAGTTACAGCAGTTGTAGAAGTAATCGGTAGCATATTTCTTTAGGGGACTTCTGATGGTTCGTTTATTAACTACATTGTCACTTTAGATTGCTAGGATTAGAGAAGTTTTGCAAGATAATTTGAAGTATCCCATGATTTGTAAAACATTGGTATACATCAAGTTAATATTTATATTTAAAATTTAATTAAATTTTATATGAAATATGATAAAAATGCATATTGCAAACTAAATTTAAAATCAATGTTTTATGAAAACTAAAAAAATTTGTATTTAATTTTTTTTTTTTTAATTTCTCGAACATTTATGATTTTAAAAATTTTTAAATTATCTTAAATGAATGCAATTGACATCTTGAATTAAACATACAGAAATGAACAAAGCATTTTCTTAATAATTAATAATAATAAAAAAAAAAAAAAACATCAACCGGTTTAAAAATTTTAAAAATATACAGAATCTTTTTATAAGTACTTGTGCCTACATGTTCTTCATTTAAAGTTTTCTGTATATTAAATCCTGAACTATTTTCAGTCGCATCTCAAGCATTATAATTTACAAAGAAAACCAAATAATTGCAAGAATATTATAAACATGTTAACATGATATAATAAACATATAATAACTTATAAACATAATAAATAATATTCTTTATTCTGTTTGCATTTAATTACTACAAAGTTTTCGTGAATTCAAATCAAAATTACCTATTAGGTAAAATAGAATTATATTAAATAAATCCTTCTAAAAATGATACATGCCACAGATGAGAATTATTAAATAAAATAATTTTAATGATAAAATTTATTTTCAATGTGATAAATCTTAGCGAGTAACAGATCTAAAATTTAAGTCCAGTAAAAAGCTAATGGTATCATTCTGTTAGGCTGATATCAGCAATAAATCATTAAATAGTTTATTTTACTTGTTGGCATTAGTCGCCAAACAAAATATCCTCATTTGCAGTAATATAATTTATAATCACGTTTTAACAAACGGTTCACAATTTTATTTTAGTTTTACAATAAATATGTTGCAACTTAGAGTTTTAATCTTTTTTTCCTATGAATTCCACGCGAATTGCTAAAACATTTTTCATTCAGCGAGATTTTCACCATCGAAATGCCAACAATACTAAAATTTAAGGGGCGCTCCGTGGCTGAGTGGTCAAAGGCATCAGTGCTAATCGCTTGAGAGCGTAGGAGTGTGGGTTCGATTCCCACAGTGGCCCTGGGTGTTTTCTTCGTTATTCTTCTGTGGTTGTACATCTGTCATTGTGCTATTTGTCCTAATATCGACAAGACTTACAAGCGGATCTCAAGAATCAAGCATACAAGTCTGAATATATGTAATAAATAAATAAATAAAATTTAAGTTATCAATAAAGTTTACTATAACTATGTCACATATATACTTGAATTAAGTGAAAAAGCCTTTTTATTACTGCACTTTTATGTCAACCCAGCATTTTATATAGATTACTAATAAAGCCTTAGTGATAGTTTTGTAGTCTATCTTCATTTATCATCAGCTCAATGTCAACTCAGTGTCATATTACAATTGATAGCATTTAACCATGACCTTTTAGACATTATCAGTAGTAATTAAGAGGCGCCAAATATTACAAGAATTACTCATTCCTTTCGACAGACACATCTATGTGACATTAAGTTGAAACTAAGAAAATATAATACCTTTATTTCAATTTAATTTTGCGTTTTAAAATTAGTAAAAGTTTATTTATCAAAATAGTAGTTTTGAAATTAGTTGCTTGTAAATGCTTCCCATGGAAGAATAAAGTAAATTGTACACGTATCTGAATAATGAGTTACAATTTTCAGCTGAAATTTTGAAGTTAGTGATACATATTATATCTAAACAAAAAAACACACACCCTTTCTATATTTTAATCACTGCAATGTAGTTAAATTAAACTATTAAAGTCACATATAATATTTCATTGCATATAATATATTCTTGTACATATGATATTGTTAGCATTTAAAAAGATTAAATAATTTTAAAATTTTTAGGTACTTAAATTAGTAAAAATAATAAATATTTTTGAAAATTGTAGACCATTTAAATATTAATTTTTAAAACATCCATTGTGTTTTTTTAAAATATCCATTGTTTTTTTTTAAATACCTATTGTTTTTTTTTAAATATCCATTTTCTAATAACCATCCTGGAAGATTCTATAAATATAACTGGGATTTACGTCCCAATTGTGCCAAATTTCAAAAATATTAAAATCTCCAGATTATAACATTTTTGAAATATAGCATTATATTTTCAAAACCTTAAGAAACCTTGTGCATCTTAGAAGCAAAATTATTTTAGATTTTCTTTCAAACCTTCATTTGTCCTGAACATATTGCTGAAGCTGATTCGATCTGCTATTGAAACTGAGTTCAATGCTTTTAAGTAGATTTAACGAAACAAAATTACGTTAAGTGTGAAATTTGTATTTATTTAAAACTAAATTTTGCTTAATTTGATCAGGATGCTGCAAATTACAAGAATCCTTAAGCTCACATTTAAACACTTTATTGTCGTTTTGAAAAATTAACAATACAAAAACTTTATCATATTATGATACATATAGACTCATAAATTACAAAACTAATGGATCAAATAGTAACAAGCAGCAACAGAGCAATATATCAAAGAGTAATGTGACAGATTAATATTTTTTCTTGATTGTAGTACATAGCTAGAATATTCTAATTTCATGAAATTCTGCAAGACAATTTAAAAACTTCTAAGGAGTTCATAAATATATGTAAAAGTTTCTTAAGTGCCTATGTCGGCTATGTAGTTAGGGATGAGACATCTTTCCTTGAATATAGTGATTACAATCATTCTATAACTGAATCAAAGTCTATTAAAATGTGAGCATTGATTGAGCATTATGGCAGATTCATGTTTTTGTATATACAGAGTCACATGTTAGCAATATTTGTAATTGATTCTGAAATAACTGTATCAAACTTTATTTTTTCGTTTGAAATTGTATCAAATATTTTATCGACTATCATCTTAGAGTTAAAAGAGCTAAACTGAATATTGGATAGGGATTTCATATATCCCATATCAATTATTGACTTATATAATGAAATATCAAATATGGCATGGGTACATATTCGAAAGCCACGTGCAGTGAGGTTTTTTGGAAAGTTGGGGAAAGTATTTCAGAATTCTAAAAATATATTTGCCGACCAACTTGTCTAGTGGTCAGCGTACCTGACTACGGATAAGGAGGTCCTGGGTTCGAATCCCGGTTCAGGCATGGATGTACTTTATCTATCCTGTCTATGTCCTTTCCTTGTATGAATGAGGTGAGAATGATTGCCTACCCTATAAACGGGTACCTATGGCATGTGTGTAGAGCAAAGTCGTACTTTCACCTTCATGGTGTTCTGATTAAAACGAAAGACGCTCTCAATCGACTTAATTCGCATAGCATAGCGAGCTTGGCTTGTCCAAGTGTCATTAGTAAACAACAATATATTTATAATTTATTATATTTATATTAAAAATAAACAACACAATAGTTTTACTGTAAATGTGAAAATCATAAATATCATTACTGAATATAAGAGGGGAAGAATATTACTTTGCATGAATTCATTCTATATAAATTTGTATAGAAACACTATACAGTTGTAATTAGTATTTGATTAAAAATAACAAAAATATCTCTTTTGCCTTATTCAGAGTGATTTGTGGAATGACAGTTAATTCCTCACAAAAATTAAGAAAAATTATTTTTTAAAAATTAGAATAGGAAATTTTCTAGAATTCATATCATTTTTTACATAAAAATTTTTTAACATTTACTTTTTCTTATACTTATAATAAAGCATTTATAAATTATTCCTTAGTCTAAAATTATAATTAAATTTGAAAGATTCATGCTAGAGTTTAAGTAATCTGTACACAGTTCCAATAAATGTAGTATCATAATTTTCCACATGTAAATAAAGAAATTAGCTTGATTTTTTAAATTTTTTATAAAAATGTTCAAAAAGCTCTCTGTTGCAGCAAATCTTAACTCTGACATAATATTGAAATTAAAAATTCAACATGTAATTTATCTGTAGAATATGTACTGATAAGTATATTATACAGGCAAATTACGTATAGCTACAGGCAAATTGCATACTGAGAAGTTATTAATGTAATGTAATAATAGTACTTTAAAAATAGAATAAATATTCAGTCAAGTATATCGAATTTTAAACTTAGAAAATCTTAATCTTATAAAATGACATCAAATACTCGGATTTTCATAAGAAAAAAAAACATTCTCCAAAATGCGAGAATAAATCATTATTAATATAAAAACTATCTAAAGTTTGCATAAAATAATCCAAAAATTATGACTAATGTAAGATCACAAGTGTCGCGACACTCGAATGCAGAATAAACTACAATGAGAATTTTCTTATCTGAAATATTTGTATTTTCGAATGTCAACTGATTTTTATTTTCCTTGTTAGAGTGATATAAGTAAAATACAATGCAAATTCTTTCTTGGAAATAAACGATAGTAAATTCGATACAGTCTCTCAAGGAAAAAATAAAAATTTTTATGATTAGACAAAGTAGTTGTAATGAAGAGAAGTGAAAATATACTACTTAAAATATTTTTAATATTTATTACCGCAGAGTCATATATAAAAAGTGTGAAATTCTATATATAAAACTTAAATTTTCTATATATTTATAAACTTTATTCATTACTTATTATTAACTATACATAACTTCACAATTATGAAATCAATTTTAGCAAAATATTACAACATACATTTAAATTGATAAATAGTTCAAACAATTCTGCTTCACTTTTTTATTGTTTTCTATTTTAGGATTTTTTTTAATGTACATGAAAAATAAATTCCTATATTTGACTTAAAATATAATTTAAAATTTATAAAATTGTTGCTATGAAATTTGTATTTTAAATTTGAAACTTTAAGCTCTCTGAAAGCAGAATTTAAAGTGAGATTGTTTAGAAAAAAACCCTGGTTTTAAAGAATATTACTTAGTCATTTTCTTACATAAAATTTAGTAATAATTTATTGTGTAGTAAAATTGATTATTTGATTTTATTGATGGAAAAACTTAAAAATAATAATAGTAAATAAATAAATGTAAATATTTTATGACTAAGAAGATTTAAGCATTTTAACCGGCTTCGATGTTTTTTATTTATTATTACAAGTCTTTTTCGTATAATTTATTTTTAGGCAAAATGTGTTTGCATTAAAACACAAAATCATGTAATTAATAACTAAAAATACACACAGCTCATAAGTTAAAGAAAATAAATTAAAATTACTTACCAATTGCCAAAAAAATGAAAAGTATTTCTTTTCCACCCATGATGAGGCTTCAAGCTCTCTTGAAAGACACGTAGTAAACTCACGAGAGCCAACCGAGAAGTCCACGTCGGCTTCGAAATCGCCTACCCCTTATCGCCGCTGACCTCTGACCTCCCTAATCGCAATCTACAGCCTCTTTTGCAACAGTGCAGTCCGTGGAGAAAGTACTCTTGGATCACTGTCAACGACTGTAGCTCCCATATTCAATAAAATTCGCGTTTTATTTTAAATTTTACATTCGGATTATACACCTGTAGGAAAACATTCAGCCCTCGCAACTACACAGCGACAAGCATTTTCCATGTATCCAATTCGAGAGGAACAAAACAGATCAGTGAACATGATCAAAAGTGGCGTGCTTTTCATAGAAAATAAATAATCGGGCGTTGTTTTTTTTTTTTGTATCTCGACTTAGCTTTCTTTTTAATTGTGTTTTTTTACCGCCACGCTTCCGGAAGGCGTGTAGGTGGTGCTTCGTTTTGATCCGCTGCTTTTGTCGTCTTTTGTTGTCAACCAAGTAAATAAGTGCTTCCAAGTGCATGTTTTTCTTTCCAACTTACGTGTATATTTTCAAGACTCTTAAAAAAGATGTTGAAGCAGATTATTTTGTTTTTCTCCTCCTTTAATTTTGATTCACGTGTCCAATTATTTATGATGCAGTGGCACTTTTTAATTTTTATAACATTTTTCCTAGGAATCTGTTGCCTGACAGCAATACAAGAAATATCATTAGTGGTGAAAAATGTATTCATATTTTCTTTTTTTTATTCTACCTACATTTTGCACCATTAAAATTTCATTATTCTATTAGTAGCTCTAAATTTGATTCTCAGAACAAATAGAAGGGTTTTGATAATATATGATGATACTTAAAAATAGCCTTTAGTTATTATCTCATATCACATAGTCACTAATATGAACGCTTCTATTATGGCAAATTAAATTTGGTAGGTTATTGCAATGCATCTCAAATTGATTTATTTTGCCGATATACACAGCCAACTGTTTCTTAATTGTTAAGCCACAATCAGGTGACGAAGTCGATTACGGGTTTGGAATTCTCCTATCTAAGGAGATCATATTAGCTAAAAAACAGTAAAATCTATAGAAAATTTTGTGTGTATAGGCCCTGTCATCACAATGGTTTTGGCTGAGTTAAGTTCAAACCCGCAAGTCCGTTGTCGCGAGATTGACACTTTTCCCTATCACGCCACAACGGGCCTCTAGAATGATATTAATTTACTAATTAAAGTCGACATTTCGTTAAATTCTCTCTATCTATATTATCGATACATTCTATTAAAAGTGAACTTAAGTTGCGAATTAGTCTTTTGATTAGAACTTGCCATATAGTGCATCTAAATAAGTAAAAAGTATCGAAAATATATGGTACTAATTAAAATCAATGTCTGAATTTGGAATCAAACCTACGCAATTTTAGTCTAAATTCTTCATTCATTATGCAAATTGATGTATTTAAAACATGATACATAATTCTTTGACAGCAACGGTTTGGTTACTTGCCTTTACTATATTTATACTGAATTAGAATATCCCAAAGAGCTATTAGCTTGAAATTTTTATACACTAGAAACATACATAATACGAGAGTTACTCAGAGAATTTTTGAGATACGCGCAGACGAGAATTTACAAAATAAAAATAACGGTTTAATTTTAAAGTACAAAGTATTTTAACACAGAAGATGATTTTTTACTGACTTACTTCAACTTGTTTAGCGTGGAATAAATTTTAAACAGAAGAGAAAATGGAGTTGACGCGAGAACATTTTCGCACTATGATTTTCTACGATTTCAAAGCAGGATTAAATCAAGAAGAATGCGTTCAACGGTTGAAATTAGCATTTGGTGATGAATCTCCAGCTCGTGCTACTGTATTCAGATGGTTTAGAGAATTTAGAAGAGGTCGCAATTTTCTTCAGGATGAAGAACACACAGGAAGGCCGCCGTCGGCAGTAATCCCGGATTAATGTGTCTGCCATACGAAAAATGTTAATGGATGATAATCGCTGTACCTATCAAATGATGCAGAAGGAACTTAACATTGGATCCGCAGCCATACACAAAATCATTCATGAAGAATTACATATGAAAAAAGTAGTTTGCCGTTGGATTTCCCCATAATCTAACTGAGCATCAAAAAGAGGAGCGTGTCAGAATCAGTAAAGAAACTCTTAATATGCTGAATGATGGTGGCCACTGCATCATTTCTAAAATTGTAACAGGTGATGAAACGTACATACCGTTTTTTGACGTTCCAACACGTCAAGAAAGCAAAGTGTGGGTCTTTGAAGATGATCCCACGCCGACAATGGTGAAAAAACAACGCGCACTGAAAAAGTGATGTACGCCGTTTTCTTCAGAAAGTACGGGATTGGTCAAAGCCATCAAGTTGGAAGGACAGAAGACAGTAACAGCAAACTGGTATACCACTAAATATCTTCCAGAAATTCTACAAGAACTGAATGTTAGGGGACTAATGTTTCACCATGACAATGCATCTTCACATACAGCCGGATTAACAGTTGAGTTTCTTAAACAAAAACAAATTAAAGTGATCGAACATCCACCGTATTCACCTGATCTAGCTATGTGCGACTTTTGGTTATTCTTTAATCTAAAAAAGAACTTACGTGGACGTCGTTTTCATTCAGAAGAAGAGATTGATGTGGCTATAAATGAATATTTTTCATCTATTCGAAGAAATGAATGACTTGAGGCATTTAATCTGTGGAAAATTCGTCTACAAAAGTGCATTGATGCTGGAGGAGACTACTTTGAACACATCTAAAATTTTGTAAGTATAACTTTAAAAACCTAGTTGTATCTCAAAAATTTCAGAGTGACCTTCGTATTAATTGAAACTTATGACTTTGAATTCAGTTTTAAATGCAAACTAAAATCATTCGGATTAAATATTGCTTATCATTATGCTGTAGCGGCGTTTGTCTTACATTAAGTGCTTGATATGCGGAAATATTTATTGATATATATCCCCTAGGGTATGGTTAATTCATTAGAATAAAAACGTAATAATTGTAAATAAAAATTTCATATATTTTAATAAAATCAAACATGTTTTCGTTTCCTGTTTCTTTAGTTCAAACATGTCATCAACCTTATATATATAGCAAAGATATTTCATAAAATATGTGAAATTTTACAAAGTAATTGCGATTCAGTGAATTACACTTTTCTCTCATTGATTACACATTATTCATCTTGTGAAAAAGATTTGATTGAAAAATAGTTGTAATTATTTTTGACGTATCTAAATAATTTTGTGACTAACTTTGTACATATTACTTTCAGATGAAGTACGTTTCACATAGTGATAATTAAACGCTTTCGCTTTCTTATTCAAAATGAAATATCTTAAATCCCTGCATATTAGAATCATAGATTTTGTAGTATTAGTTATTAATATTAATTTATTTCATGACATGTTTACAGTTGTCTGTTTTTGCAGATTGCAGTCCTTATAGAAAATAAGTTTGTAATGAGAACTATGTTTACGTGGTAGGAGTCAAACTTAAGCTGTCAGCTTTCACTTCAAACTTATACGCCACACAAATGATGTAGCTTTAGATTCCACAAAGATTCAAGTGCAATGACCTTTCATCTTTTTTGTGTCTTTCATTTCTGCCTTGTATCGAACCCACTTCCTCCCAGAAACGAAAACGATGTATTTTTCCACTTGAGTTACCATAAACTGAGTTTTGTAACTTCTTGACTAAGAGTTTAAATAAGGCTACAAGATATCTAAATAAAATTTCGTATAAATAGTCTCCAGTAACTATCTATGAAGCTCTTATAAGATGTTAAAGTAAAAATTTTTATTGTACATATTAACTTCTCAGCTCCTAAAATCTGGTGACTGAAAAGGTGACCGTTGGCTGAGTCCGTCGCGTTTTTCACATCGAAGCATTAGATCCCGGGCTCGAATCCTGGTTCGGGAAAGGATGTTCCTTTCTCCCTCTGTTGTCTCTTCATTTTCGAGGTGTCACACCCACTGGGATCACACCTACTGAATACGATGCCATCACAATCACTCCTTATAATGCTGAATAGGATTATCCCAATTGCAGCCGGACATTACAAACAAAATTTGATTGAAATTACAAAAGAGCTGTATAGTTTTTTTTCCGAATTGGCGTATTAGTAATTTAAATACGTATTAAAAGCCTTTTCTGAATGTGAAGCAACTCTTAGATACAATTAAAAGTTTTACAATCAGCACCTTTGCTTTTATTTGAAATTCAAAACCAGATTTTATATTAAGAAAAGCAAAATACTAATTTTATACCTATACTATCAAATAAGTCGCAATTTGTATTGATAATACGGTGAAAAATTATAATCGCAGAGTTTATGCATCATTTTTCTTCCAGACTGAATTATGAGTTCCTGTGGCTTGAGCAGCTACCAGGTGCGTCGGCAGGTGGTGGATAGCCGAATGTCCTATAGAAATGACAGGATAGCCTTGAATATAGAATCAGAGGCCGTGAACCAGCTCCCGTAAACCCTGGTGTTATGCGACCCATGCCTAGGGTTATTTGGCACCGCGGTAATGGTGTCTTAAAGGAGCCTCTAGTTGCCTGGCGAACTTCTAGAGTAATTTCCCTTGCCCAGTAACTCAGGCAATGCTGGGTGGACTGTCATATTACCTGAGCTTATTAATTGTTATCTTGTAGTCTGTTCAGCCACAAGATACAACAAACCTTTCTGCATTTGTAGGTGAAGCCTCTGAAGTAGACCTTGCTGAAAAAGACAAGGGAACTCAGAGGCAATCTAGTGAAGGGGCAGCAATGAATCCTTCACAGGAGATAGAAGTGACCTCCAAATCATATTCTTCTGGTGAAAGTCAGGAAGCTATCGCTAGCATGACTGACTCTCTGACCAAAATCATCTGTGGATCATCAGTGAGGATTGCCTCTGAAATTCTAAGATGCTCTAGGCAGAAGATACGTTTAATCGTAGGCTTCATAACTGGGCACTACTATTTCAGAAAACAGCTCCATAAAATGGGACTGTTTCAGCAAGACCCTATCTGCAGGAAATGTTATACACAAGAGGAAACAGCCAAGCATATTATTTACGAATGCGAAGCTCTTACTCCCCCCCCTCCCTAGATTAACTTCTTTAGGCATTATCCATGATAGAGAGTTACACCTAGACTCCATTAAAGGGTTATCGGACTTTATTAATAAAGTGGGTGACCCGAGTAACTGGAACTAGGGAACATTGGGTTTGGAGTTAATGGTACAAAATGCTGATTAAAGAAGAGGTGACAATGACATACAAACTCAACCTTAAGAAGAAGAAGATTTATGAGTTAATGGTATTGGTTTTGGATTCACAACCAAAGAAAATACTAGGAGATAATTTTTAAACATGATAGAAAGAATTATAATACCAATTAGACTCTGACTTTTCATACGAATTTGTAATCTAATAACAATATAAATATTTTCTAGAAAAATATAATTATTTCTTATTAAAAACTGCATAAAACATTTAAAGAGATTGTAGTGAAAATATCTGTAACCTTTCTTACAGAAGCATTAATTATTCTTAATTGTTTCTTACAATGGACTGTTTAATTATTTTCCTGTGCATTCCCCTTTTTTATGGATTTTCCGTTACGAAAATTCTTATTTCCTCTTAGTCAGCAATTTATTTCCTATGCATACCTATCACGTTTAATGTTAAGACTTTGTTCCGTTGCAGGAAAATAAAATTCATTGCAATAATTATTTCATATATTTCTATGAATACGATTTACGATGCATTTTTTAAAAATTTATGTTAAATATTTCAATGCAAATATTACTTTTCCATATTTATTTATAACTGTATTTTCATCTAATAAATTGGAAAATAACAATAGATGAAACAATTAAAACTGAATAGATAAATTTTGCGTACTTACATCTCATTAAATTAGTCAATGGATGCAACTGAGATAAAGATCAGACTCTCAAAGGCATTTTTAAAAACCTCTATATTTTATAATTATGCATTTAGTGATTTGTAATAGTAGAATAAGGAAATTTGGCTATAGCAAGTAGGATAATTAGTAATTTATAAATTTGCTTAGTCTTAAAGATAATAAAGCTCTACCGTGATATGTTTATTCAACATATCACGGTAGAGATTGCGGTGAATGAACATATGTTGAATAAACATATCACGGAGTATAAGAAACATCACCTTATAACTTTGAAACAAGACTTGAAATTAACACATGAGTTAATATGTATCTCTCTAATTTCTATTTTTAGAAATGGAGAAATCAATAGGTTGTTTCAATCGTTGTATTCATGAGTTTGTACAACACAACAGTCTTCTGTTTTTAAGAATCCAACTTTTTTGTGCTCACAAAAATTAGTATTTCAAAAAAACATTGAGATAAAGTTAATGATATTACATAAATTCAGAATAAAACTTGTTTCAATAATTAATATTTGCTTACTATTAGCATCACATTAAGGTTAAGCAATGGAGTATAAGAAACGGTCTTAAATACTCATTATGAAGTATACAGTAAAGTATCAATTTTGAATTAATGATAAGGTGAAAAGGGTGACGCGATCAAAATTTCGATTATTTGAAACTTCCCCATCACACCAACGGAGGAATATACAAGCATATATAAAGTACATAATCCTCGCCCCCTAACAACAATCTTTGAGCCTTTAGGATAAAACTACTGACAGCCAACTAAAAAAAATTATTTATTTTCAAAATAGACCACCATAAGATTACTTCAAAAATAATAAATTCCATTAACATCATATCTTTTAGAATTTCATAGCTGCTATTACTTTAGTAGTACTTTATTTAATTTATTTTTGGAGGGAACGTACTTTTATGTTCTCATATAAAATTCACTAAAATATGTTATCTTTATCACTTTTTGATACTGCTTAGTGGATAGTTATACTACTGAAAACTGCTTTAAGGCATTTGAACATCCACGGCGTATCGTCTATACTTGTCATTAGTTATTAGATGCCATTGTTATTAGACTTGTCTTTACCTAACTTGTTAATTGGAGAGTCATATTCACAAATCGCAAAAGAGGGAAATTGAAAAATTCTCAATTATCCACCTTGACTGATGTGACCATAGAAAGCACCTATCTTTCCTTCTTTAGTGAAGGCTGGAATCGGACCCATGAATCTCCAAAATTTTAAATGTCTTATTACAAGCATATGTTACTTAAAATAAATTTTGCATAAACATTGATAACAACTGAAAACCTTTACGTGTTTAGTTTACTATATTTGTAGAATAAATAAGTATGTAAGTATATATATATATATATATATATATATATATATATATATATATATATATATATATATATATATATATATATATATATATATATATGTATATATATATATATATATATATATATAGATAGATATATAGATATATAGATATATATATATATATATATATATGTGTGTGTGTGTGTGTGTGTGTGTGTGTGTGTGTGTGTGTGTGTGTGTGTGTGTGTGTGTGTGTGTGTGTGTGTGTGTGTGTGTGTGTGTGTGTGTGTGTGTGTGTGTGTGTATGTATGTATGTATTTGTATGAGTGTTATTGAAACATTCTTTAGACTAAAATAATACAGTGAATAAAAATTTTTGTTAATTATAATCGTGTTGTCAAAGACACATAATCAACAATGTCTTCGTATATGTTAGCAGTAAATACCATCTTAGTTTTCTGTTTCTGGATTTCTTATAGAATTTGATGCTTTGATTATGCTAAAAATAATAATCTTATTTTAGTATAAAATCAATCTGCCATTTTAAAAATTTTACCCACGATTACGAAATTGGATGAATAAATATAAAAGCCTTCACTCATGAAGAATGTTTCTGTATTTTTCATCAAATTTAAAAAAATCTAACAAATTATAATTTCGATTATTTAAAGGACATTCATTTATATGTTCATAAACCTTATTTTAAAAATATTACAAGGTATAAATTAGTCAGTTAAAATTTCTAAAAGTTACCAATATTCCTAATTTAAAAATAGAGTGTGGAAATCTAACTAAAGAGACCTTTTTATCGATTAATCTGCAACTATTGTAATAAAAATTATAACTGCAACAAATACAAAATTTAAAGTATTTATAATTAATGAATCCCAAATTATTCGATTTTAGTGATAAGTGTAATGTTCGCACATATTTATATTAATGAATCATAATTCGTATAAGAAAAATTAAATATTTTTGAAAAAGCATTAGCAATTTACGATGCAGTTAAATCAATAAAACCCATTTCAAAGTTAATAAAAATAACTGAATATGTTATAAAAAAAAGTCAGTTGAAAACCAAGAGAAATAGAAAAGTAAAATATACTAGAGTACTAAGGAATAATTGTGTAAAAAGTAAAAAAAGTGAGGCAAGTTTCATATTCTTCAAAAATTTATGAAACATAAAGATTAAGAAAGGAACACTTAAATGTTAACCACTAAATTATATGGAAAGCAAATGTCCATGTGTAACACAACCTTATAAAGCTAATATGTTTCATTTGGGTCGAAAACACGTGTTTACTGGTAGAAAGTAGTAAAAAAAATGAATATTCTATTTCTTATTTTCTTATGCATACTATGATTTTATGTAATTTCAGCGTTGGAAAAAAACTTTTAGAAATTAAATTAAATTAGAACTAGATGTGGATTCAATAATTATATTTCCATACCCTGCAAAAAAGGAAAAAAATATTCTTGTAGAAATTTTGGAAGAATTTTGTTTGTTTGTCATTCTACATTCATTAATTTTATTGTATGAAATCCAACGGTAAGGGCAGAGATTAACACGCCTTTAAAATTCTACTCATATTTCCAAAAATCATTCGAAGTAAGAAACACTAATAAATTATTTTTAAAATATTAATTTCATTTTTATGCAAATTCAGCAAACTAAATGTATTTCCAGCAAGATAATGCATCTATTCAGGCAAATATGACACTAGAATGTGTCTGGAAAATAAAATGATTGATGCTATAAACAATTACTATCTTCTGAAGACATTAATAATATTGAAAATGTTTGACGAGCACTGTTCATTGAATTTATAAAGAAAATTGAATGTTCAAATTACTATATTTAAAATTGTTAAAAGGCTTAAGTATGTTATGGTTGAAGCTTAAATGAATATTGTCGATTCCTTGCTTTAAATGCTTATAAACAATAATGAAACTGTTGATTGTTGCGACAAAAAAACACATTTCATCTTTAAACATTTGAATAAAATATGTTTTTACCAAACTTCAAATGAAACAATTAAAATGTATACATATATGTATGCATGTATGTATGTGTGTATTTATGAATAGAATGTTATGATCAGATATTTGTCTTCCATATATAATAATTATAATCATAAACTAATTAAATAAAATATTCAGTGGCAAAATTAAAATCACAAACAATCACCAAATATAAGGAAAATTTAACAACTAATTTAAAAGTCAGAGTAATTAAATAATACCTAAAAAATATAGTAATTTTAACAACAAAATATTTGATGACATTATGAAAAATCACTAAAAATGTTTCTAATTAAAAGAAAGAATAATTTAACGAATGGTTTATATAAATCTTTCTCAGTTTCCAATATTCTCTTGTGAATTCTATTACGAAAAATCTATAATAAAAAAAATCTTTAATTTAAAAAAAATAAAAATAATAAATCAAATATTTTATTTCACTTTCTTAACTAAAATCTAATTTGTTCTTAAAGCATTTTATCACTTTTTGCATGAATTAGAAACATAATAATACAAATCTCATCAAAACAATTTTTCAACAACAAATAACATTGACATCTGAAATAAAAAAAAACATTCCGTAATTTCTGTCAAATTATTGGTAAAAAAAAATGTTTTTAAAATCCGCCAGTCAATTCTTAAAAGTAAAGGAATTCTTGAATTTTCTCATCTCAACTTCATTTATAAAAAAAAGTCACTCAAAGGGGAAGGAACTGGGAGTGGTGAAAACTATATTAGACAATAGAGAATGTTAACAAGGGAAACCCTTAAGTGTTTGGATACTTTGATAAATTCGAGAATCATGTCAGCTGCAGGTTTTTGTAAAGCCGTCTCATTTTCTTTCGCTATTCTAAGTGGCATATAACAGCCAAAAGCTTATGAAGAAAATGCTTACATTTACAAACAAAACCTTCTTTGATTACATTTTTTTTATTCCTTCCTTTTCTCAAAGTTTGCCCTTTTTACATTTTTAAACCTTTATTTCTATAACTGTAATCCCTAAGCTCTCTTGACATTCTTTTGTCCCGCACTCACTCTCGTTTTTTCTCAAAGGACTTTTGCAAGGAACCCCTGCAGCGAGGAGAAGAAAGAAGAGTCCTTTTGAAGTGTTTTGTCGGGAGCTTGCCACATAATTAGTCGGAGACGGGTACAGCTAAGGAATATAACACTCAAAGCTTTTTCTCGGAATAAAAAAAATTACATTGCATAAAAAGATACTGTCGAGCTTCTCTTTTGTTGAAAATTTTTCCAGGAAGTTTTTCTTTCTTTTATTTACCAACAATCCCTCTTTACTTTTTTTTATCCTGTTTTTGAAAAATGGCATGGGTCCGGTGAACGTGGGCCACTTTTGAAAAGCCTCTCTCTCATTTATTGGAGTTGTTCGGCGTCAGCTGTTGGTGTTAGGTGTTTCTCGTCGTCATGGCAACCGAAGGCGATTCTTCATTTGTGGCGAAAAGCCTCTCTGCACCATGCTAGAGTTCAATCGGAAATCTGTTGGAAAAGTCGACAACCAGGCATCCCTCTCCACGTCCCTCACAGTGGCCACTCGTCTGTTTTGCCTGCCTTCCACCCTCCCGCCCACGCATGTGCTGAGAAAAGGAAGTTAGAATCTGGTTGCCGGATAATTGAGGTCCGGACCTTGTCATTCTTCCGGATTAGTATCCTCTTTCCATCCTGTGTTCGGAGAGGATGCGCTTCATTGATTGTCGCCTGATCCCCCACCCTCTTTTTGTGAGGAGGCTAAAGGAGTTTTGACGGGGGAGAGCAGATCATCTCCATAGCTATACAACATCAAGTTTAGAGAGGTTTTGATCCTAAAGGCAAATACCGGAGTTGAAAGGAAGTAATTGGAAAAGGAGAAAAAGATTTCGATTCTAAAACTTTTTTCCAGAAACGGGAATTGGCATGCTTTGAAAGTCTTTTGTTTTCGATCCTCTCTCAGAGAATTTCTCTGAAAATACTTTTGTGTAGTAACTTCAATCAAAAAGAAATATCCTATATTTTAAGAATTGTTCTTGTGCAAAAGTATTTTTCCCTTAATAATTTTTTCGATAAGTAAAAAAAAGGGCTTTTAAGCATTCTAAGGATTTTTTGGAGCACGCAATTTTTATTGGTTTCTTTCTAGAAATTGTAAACTTTTTCTATAATGTGGTTCCGTAGTTACAAATTAAATCAAATTGTTAGTAAATATCTGCCTATATTTTAAAAATATCGAGTTTAAAATATGACGTTTGTCATTTTAGGACATTTTTTTATCCTTATTCCAATATTTTGCTGCATTTGTCTGACACATTTTGAGCCGATCGACTTAAAAGGAAAAAATTTCCTCAAGACTTACTTAAGTAAAACAAAATAAAGTAGAACTTATAAAGAGATTAAATTTAATAATGAATTATTCAAATAAAAAATTGTATTTTCGAAAACTATCGCAAAACTGGAAATGTTGAATTAATGCAAGCTATGATTTTGGATATCTTCTTTTAGATTATTTCACAAAATTCTGCAGCATATTATTATTAATGTTTTAGTAGAAAACACAGAGAATGGAAGAATTTCCCATTCATTTAAATGCATTACTAAGTGATTTTTAGTTTTAAGAAAAAATAAAATAGAATTCACAATATATTTGATAGTATTTCACGGATTTGATAAAATTATAAAAATAAAATATTTATTAGAAAAATGCCTATAATATAAAATATATGAATAAGAATTTTGCATATATTATATTCCTCAATTGCGGTAATTTTATATCTTTTCTTTGTGTCTCTCGAAAACTTTCAGTTATCCTTAACATATAATATATATATATATATATATATATATATATATATATATATATATATATATATATATATATATAGATAGATAGATAGATAGATAGATAGATAGATAGATAGATAGATAGATAGATAGATAGATAGATAGATAGATAGATAGATAGATAGATAAATATGTATGTATGTATAAACTACTTACGTATTTTTTTGTCCCTATTAAAAGATAACCACCATTTATTTTCGGGTAATATTTTTACTTCATCAATTTAAAAACACATAAGCAAAGTATTCTACTTATTTAAATATGTCATTTTACTTTCAATAGATTTCTGATATTAAAATTTGCTTAGTATTTTTGAATGTTATTATATTTTAAAAAATGCCTTTCCTAAAAGCGAAACAATTATGCGTAATCATAAAGCAGATTAATTTAGAAAATTTGTTTTATAATATTTATTTTATAATTTTAAGAATATTGTAATTTTTTCTTTTTCGTATAAATCAGCCTTGCTGAGACTCATAGGTATTATTAAAAAGATTTTCTATTATATAATTTGCATTTTTTATTATTTGCTTGCCTTACTTCTCCTGATGCAACATTTAAAAAGTAGACAATATAATTAGGTTTAATATATGAAAAATGCTTAGTTTTATCCAGTTAAATGTTAAAAATATATAATATTTGTTATAAAAATATAGAATAAACCTTTTATTACATTAATACATAATAATTTGTAGTATAACTTTTCCCCTTTATTGAATTCTTTTCGTATTTTTTTTTCTTTTTTTAGTGATTTTGTTACTTTTTAATCCTTTATTTATATTTGATTTATGCTTTTTTTATATTTAGGTCTTCTTCAATGTAATATGCTTTCAAACTGATTAACGTTTTAAATTTTAATAGGGAATCAAAGACTGTTCGAATCTAAAACTTTATCAAATTTGAACCCGAAACAGGAAATGTTTCTCGGAATACGAGCAGAATAAAATGAAAACAGAGAATTTTATAAAAGTTCTTAAATGAAATATTATTTAAAAATCATTCAAAATGAAAATGTAAAAAAATACAGTTTTCACTCTGCGAACTTTTCTTTCAACGTTCTTTTTTCCAACAGTGGAACATTCTTAAAAATTCAAAAGTAAAATTCGAGGATTCCGAGAAAATTGTAAGCATACAAGCAAAATTTAACACACACTTTCAAAATATTGTTGATGGACGGTGCAATATGACTATTAAGCCGATTCTTCTGCAGTTTATTGAAATAAATTTAATATAAATTTGTAACTATGTAATTTCTAATCGAAAAATTATACATATGCTAAATAAGCATCACATGAGAGTTAAAAGTGCAATAGATTTCAACGCGCAATATTGTTGGGTGCACCAAAGAACACTATTGTTGTCAAAATATTTAATACAATTTTAGTCATTTTACTAGAATTTAAAATACTTAAAATTAAGAAAAATCATTAAAATTTCGTTTTTTTGATTATTTTTCATAAGTCTCAGTGCATGGTTCAGGCAATTAATATTCCCGTTTCTAAACTAAATTGGCTTAAATGATATAAATAATTTAAATTTGTAAAATTTACTAATAGATATAAAATACTAAGAAAATAAGAAGATTATTAGTTACATTTTCTATCACATTTATTTTGAATTTTGAAGAAACTTTTATTAACTACGAATATATATATATATGTATATATATATATATATATATATATATATATATATATATATATATATATATATATATATAT
The DNA here is from genome assembly GCA_037975125.1 of Latrodectus hesperus. Classification (NCBI taxonomy): domain Eukaryota; kingdom Metazoa; phylum Arthropoda; class Arachnida; order Araneae; family Theridiidae; genus Latrodectus; species Latrodectus hesperus. The sequence continues at coordinate 109,091,127 of CM075853.1, forward strand.
ATATATATATGTATGTATGTATGTATGTATGTATGTATGTATGTATGTATTCCTAATTATTCAATATATTTCAAGCTATTGTAAAAATACAATCAATTATAAATCACTTTTTTTAGATTTTGGTGTTAAGGTATATTATGTCTTTTATAATCATAAAAGAAATCCTCATGAATAATCAAAATTTAAGAAAAATACAAAGATAAATGATTATAACTAAAAAGACTGTTTTGATTTTTATATTTTCTAGAATTCATTTTCCTATTTCATTATTTCAATTTTCATTTGAAATAATAAAATAGACGCAGTTTTTTTTATTTGATAAAATTAATTTATTTTCATTGATATTCGTAGTTAAAATAATAAAGAAAAAAATGAAGTCTCTATTACGGTAATATTTCCGATTACATAAAGAATTTTTTTAATTAACTTAAATAAAGTATAAGAAGAAAAATATTAATATTGTTTTTCCATCACAATAAATAACTAATATTATTGAGTTCCTCAGTTACACAGAAAATCAATTTTCCTCATTTGCGTTCTCCTCGATTTTCTGTAAAGCAATATTTTACCTTTTCAGTTTCCACTTATGCGGAAATTTAATTTCAGGAGTATTTTTTCTTATTTGATGATTTATGATATATGTATATTTAATTGATAGCATAATTTGAACCAATAGAATTAAGATTGAAATTTTTAAGCAATTTTTTTAAGCAATTCTCTCAGAGTTTCCAAATAAAGCAATTAAAAGGAATTTTTTGTTAAATTATAATTTTTTTATGATAAGCAAATAAAAAATTTTACCGAGAAATTTATTTTCTAACTTTGAATAAGTTTCATGTAAAATAATAATGATACCGATTCTGTCAATTTTGAGCATTAAACTTAATATTGTGATATGGAGAAGGTATCATAAATTAATTGTTGTAAATATATGATTGTATGCGTGTTCCTGTGTATACGCGTGAGAGTGCATATGTGTGAGTGTGTGTGTTAAATTATACTTTTCTTTGTTTCAATAGTAGTACAACTGCTAAATAGTAGTAAAAGTACAATTGCTTACATAAGCATTTGTACTTTTTTTATAGTTTATTGTTTTCTTAAATATTTTAAATAAATTGGATTGTAAAAAAACATTTGTTTACATATAATACCCGATATAAATTTATAAGTTTTAAAATCTTGTTATTTGCGATTCTATTAAAATGGAAATTATGTGCATAAGTATGACTCAGTTTAATTACTGTTAAAATTTATAATGTTTTTTCTGTTTCATATGCAATGTATTTTTAAAAATGCTTATATATAATATTTAAATTATCAAATACAAAAAACTATTTAATAAATTATAAGTAAGAGTGTTACCTAAATAATCTGTGTATGCTAAATAGTTATGTTGATAAAATGGGAATATAAAATGAAAGAATGTCTCAGCAGGCATTTTATGTATATTTTAAAATACGGAAAGCTATATTTAATTTTTCTTGATCATATCCTTAAAATGTAAATATTTATTTCGTTAAAAAATTGAAGTATTAAATTTATAAAAAAGCATTTAAGTTCATAAATATTTTCCTTTTCAATTTATTTCAAACTGTGCTTTCTCAAAAAATATAATTTAATAACATTAAATTATTCAACAGTTTAACTGATAACAGATTTCAATAAATTATTATGATTACCTTATATAAATTAGATATGCTTAGATAAAAATGTATATTTGATAAATATATATATTTTTTATTCAGAAATATTGATATTTGAAATCAAATGATGAATACATATAACCAATAGAAGCAGGTGCTCTTCTGTGTCTTGCTCAAACTGCACAAATATGATTTAAAAAAAGATTGGTGTTATGTAATTTGAAATTTAATATTTTTAGTGACTTCTTTTGACAATTTTGAAATTGTATAACTCGGTTCATTTTTGTTTGAACATTTTCTTATGGAAGTGTATAATTGTCAGATTTCATCATGAAAGGAATAAATGTGTACCACTATACTTAGACAGTATTAATTTTCTCTCTAGAATTTCTCAAAAATTCTACAACATCCTCGGGGATAAAGCTTATTTAGTTAGCAATTAGTATTCAGAAAGCCATGCTTATATTCATGATCAGAATCAAATTCAACATGCTATTGCTTCAAAATATACTGATACAAGCCAAGTAGACTAAAATTCTTAACCTAGTAATAAGACTACATTCTTCGGATGGAATATTTGTGATTTGGTTCTGTTTAACAATGGAAGATGTTTGCAATTCTGCTTTCTGCACAGATGTCTGTTGCCTTAGATAATTTTGATTTTACCGAGTTTATTCTCTTGTGACTAGTGAATACAGCTCTTTATCTATTAAAATTTCTTCAAGGATATAAGAATATATGGTGGGTGTTAAAAGCTTCAAATATTGAGCTACCTACAACTGTCATAGTAACTCATGATCTCATGGCAGAATCATGTTTTTCAAACAGGAAAATCCGCATCCGATGTCAATCATTAATAAATAACAGATGACTGTATTTCTGATTTCTGTATGGAGATATATCTTCTTGAAAGCTTTCTGGACTTTTCCCTTTATGACATTTGAATTTAACCTATTATCCATGAAAAGTTCTCCTGGAAGTTAAGATGATATTAAAATGACTTACAACGGCTTTTGACTGCTGTGCTACATGATATCAAAGTTTAGGCGACGAATATCGCTGGAAAATGTGTTGTAAATATGAACATGTTTACAGAACATGCTTTTAATAAAGCTTCAAATGCAGCCAAATAAAAAAAATATTGCATACACACTATTGATAAGTTTGGACATTCAAAACGCTTTTCACTTCTTTTAGCCAAGTTAAACAAGCCATTTTATGAATACGATGCTCAACAAATGTAACACACTTAATTTCTAGTTTTTAAAAGACAATTTAATTTTAAATTATGTTGGTATCCGTAACAAAGAAATATAATCGAAGATGCCACCAGAGATCTCATGGTCTGCTAATATTTTGAAATATGTTTGTTTTACAAATTCCTTAATCATGATTAGTTAAACCACACTAAGCATATTACCTATAATGATGTCATCCCATTTATGATAAAAGGTGACACTAAATTGGAGTTAAAAAACAACAGTAATATAGCACTACAATTGTTCAGAAAGCTGCGATAGGGAAACAACTTATTTTCTCCACAAAATAACACAGGGCATTATCTTAGGAAAACAAAAGAAAGCTTCTTAAATTCAACCTCATCAACAAATAGCAAAGTTAAATTTACTAACAATATCAAATGATTAAGTATTGATTTTGACAAGAAACTTTCTTTTTTGACACATCAAAGAAACCTTTAGGCAAAACAATTTAGTCATATAAAGTCTGAAAAAAAATGACAGGTAAATCATAGTATTCAACCAACAAACTTTTAAAATTTGCTTTTTGATATTTATTTAAAATTTTAGCATTTATTTTAAGCTTCTTTGGAGCATTAATGTGTACACAACTTGTAAATTAAAAACTCTTTATTAAGGATTCAAAGAATGTTCTTCATTTTCATCAAATTTTCTTAAATTTTATTTACAATAGCCCCTTTAACTCTTGCAAGAATACCTTTACTCCATATTAAATCAGATGAAATTGCCGTTGAAACCATAGTTTTACAAATTAAATGTTCAACTACTAATAATTTCATAACAGGTGTATTAAAATACTAACTTAGTGTTAATAAATAAAAAATCCAGTCACCAAAAATGGAGCAGGAATACAGATCATTACCCACACTCAAAAAAAGAAAAATACTTGGGAAATATAGAACCTCAGTCAATAATCCTAATCCTCCTACAATTTAAATTTTTTTACATTAGCGATTCAAATATCAATAATTGTGTAGGAGTAGTATTCACTTCGTTTCTGTGAAGAAAAAGAAATATATTATCTTCAAAATCAAATTTCATCCATATACTTTGGTAATTCAAGCAAAAGCTATTGCTATTCAATCAACACTAATCCATGCACACCATCATAATAATAAGAACCTTACAATCTAGAGAGGGACTGGAACTCAGTAATACAAACTATATATAAGCCGAATCATTCTTCTCCATTGATTAACGATATGCAGCTATTATTACATCAACACATCTCGAAGTCGAGAGTTAAATGGATAAAACTATATAATACAGGAGAAGAAAACGGAAAAATTGACTTGTTAACAAAAGAAGTAGCAAGATAATTTCATCATAAAACAATTGAAATTCCATGGCCTAATCACTTTAAAAGACTATCTTTAATAAAAAAATCTATAGTTTGTTGAAAAGAATTCTGAGACACGCCTGAACGAGGATGATGAATATATTCCCTAATATTAAAAATACCTACAAGTTATTATTATGTAAATGCTTTCCAGAATTACATTATTATAGTCATGGACTATTCATCACCTTCAATATTTGCAAAATGCAACACACTTCTGTGCTCATGCTGCAAACATGCTGCTCTCTTATTACTACCACATAAACTTTACTAAACGCAACTCTATACAGAATATCCCATTACAATTAAATATCATATTAATTTTGTAGACACTCTCTCTACCAACTTACCAATTACCTAACAACTTTAATTTTATATTAATCACAAGAATCATCAATACACCAAATTCTCCTAGCTGTTAAAATTCAAATGAGTGCATATTTTTTCGTATATTTTTATTGCCCATTTTCATATATTAAATAATTAGAATCCTGAGAACATATTCAATCTAGAAAATCTTTTATATATTTCAAAAATATTGGTCTAAAAATCTTTTTATAGAGCATAATATACTCTGATATAATATATATATATATATATATATATATATATATATATATATATATATATATATATATATATATATATATATATATATATATATATATATATATATATATATATATATATATATATATATATATATATATATATATATATATATATATATAATAACTATGTAAAATATATAGATCTTTAAATACATAACTTTTGAGCATACTTGATTTCGATGTACTTCATTACATCAATTTATCTGATGTAATGAAAGTAAAATGTATAGAACACTAAAACTGATGTCTTATTAAGTGAATATTTATGTGAATAACTAACAAGATTTCATAATTGAAATATTTAGGAACTGATAGTATTAATCTAAATAACATTTAAAAAATACTATTCGACATTTTCAGATGAGATAAAGTTTATCAATTCGTAAAATTATAAGTAAATACAAAAGGATTTTTAAAATAAATATTCATATATTTAACAACGTCAAATTCTTAATTTACTTGTGACTAAAATGAAGTCATTTGCAAATTTCTTTTTTAACAAGCAAAGTACTTTAAGAAAATGTTGATGCTATAAATTTATAATAGTTTTATGATTTTCATTTATGTTTATATATCAAATTTTTTTCTCCAATTATTTTATCACTTCATTCTCTCTAATTTTTTTGGTTAAAAAAATTACAAATATCTTTCTTTTCAATTTTTATAAAATGGGTTGCATCGTAAGTTCAAAGTTTATTATTTAAAATTTCTAATTGTCATAAATTTTGTATTAAAAGTTAAGTTTTTCTTTCACATTTCCTCCGCATTTTCTTTCGGAAACTTAACGTTTCAGACGTTACTTCACGTATCACAAGGGAGTAAACCTAGAAAATGCCTGAGTAATTATTTGGATAGATAGATAAACTGCATATAGCACATACGTATTATCAATTTTTCTTTTCTCGAAGATGAAATTACTGTGTTTCATTCTGAAAAATATAAGTTACAGGCAGAATGAAATCAGGTTTAAATTGTAGTTATTCATAAAATGCGTAAAAATTTCTAAAATTTATAACTATAATCTAAATAAAAATACATTTGATTATAGTTTTACATAGTGGAATTATCTCCACAAATGGTTAGGTAAAATATCAAATCCAAATAACCATATAAATTTTTAGCTATTGTAGGTTTAAGTCTTTAATTACAATCCTAACAGAAGAGAAGTTAATGTTTTATTGCATGTTTTTTTACAAAAATAAAAAAGATATCTTATAAAATCAAAATATAACGTTGATATTAAGATGTATTCATATTTTATTTATACACTGGATAAGAATTACACAGCTAAAAGTTTCAAGTAAACATGATAACTTATTTTGAGTAAGAATGTTTTTATTTTGATTTATGTTACAAATTTCATGAAAATTCTTCTATTTTTAATTAGCCTACAGGGAAAATCGCATTTATGTATTTTATAAATAATAAAAATTGTATAGAATATTATCGAAAAAAATAAGTAAAGCTACTAAATATTTGGTAGCAACAATCTTTATTTTAAATACTACGTACAAAAAGAGACGACACTTATATTTTAGAAATGAAACTCTAAAAATTATTACAGAAATCCAAGTACAGGAGAGTAAATACAACATTAAAATCTAAAACAGTGTAAAACATTTTACATGTAAATGTTTATCTTTCATAGAAATGGATATGAAGACAACATGTACATTCATTTTGGCACATGTATTGAATTTACCAACTCAAGTGCTGTGTTTCAGCTAGATGAATATTCATTTATAAGAAATACAATAGTTTTTCATTTATTTCTTACGGTTTTAAAATAAAATCAAAAGACCTAAAAATTAAAACATACCATGTGATTATTTTTTGGTAACAGGAAAATGTGAATTATAATAATTTATCATAATAGCTGTATATTTTATAACTGATGAAATGCCCTTTATTTTATATAAATGCTCTCATTTTGTTAGATTACCCTTAAAATAAGTTGTTTGAATTAATCAAAATAATAAGCTATAGTTGTTGATTAAAGTAAAAATGCTTATAAGTAATTAAGTTGTTTAATTTAAACAAGACTATTCAACAAATGTATTCAAATTTTCCTACCAAAATATAGAAATGTATAATTTTAAAATACGTCGAACATATTTTCTAATAAGTTGAGAAAAAGCAAAATAAGTATTTCATCATAAATTTTTCAATGTTTGTTTATTATTATTCTTAATTTTAAAAAATCTTTCATATAAATACTTACTACTAAAAAAATCTTCAATTTAACAGTTGTAGATAAAATTACGAATGAAACAAAAAATATTATTTTTAGGTTGCTTATCATATTTTAAAATATGTTACAAAATCGCATTTATCTGCCATTTTTTCCTAAAAATAGTAACAAATAAACAAGTTCGTGAAATTAAAAATTGAAATAGAATACATTCATAATCGAGAAAACTAATATTTTGTTTACTATAAGCGTATTCTGTTTCTTGATGTCATAATTTTGAGATAATTTCAATTTTTAAGCACTTTTTCTCGTTTAATCATTTTAATTAGATTTTTAATTCACAAGTAATTGTAAGCGATTAGAAAATTTGCATCATTTCTTGAATTTTAAGATTATAAAAAATTAATTTTATTAGATACGTATTAATGCTATTTAAAACTATGAACACTTTAATTAATTTTAAAAATGAAAAACTAGATATAAATATTATTTTATGTTTATTACATTCAATTGTTTATGGAACTATTCAATTTATAGCAAATATTTAATACCACAAAAAATTATTTTTAACCAAAAACACATACAAAATTGATTTATCTGAAAAATTAAATTCTGTGTGCAAAGTTTTTTAATTTAACATTTTTTACCTATTTCTCAAATGTTTACAAATGCTGCACTTTGAAAAAAGAAATGATAAAATGAAATATTAGTTTTTAACAGACTATATACATAATTTAAATTTTTCAAATTAAATTCATTCAAAATTAATAATAAAACCTTTTATTATAAATTATAAAATAAATTTCTATATAAGTCGGGTTTGAATCATCATTTTTTTTAGGTCAGAGAAAATATATTTCGAAAATTCATGAATCATAAAAAGAAATTTACAATTGCATTAAACACTTAATAATAACACTAATAGTATAAAAATCAACGGAATTATGTACAATCAATATTAAAGAGAAAAAATCATATAATTTTCTATTCTTTTTCTCTACTTTAAAACTGTTATTAATTTTAAAACATATTAAATGTTAAAATTTAAAACATATTAAATGTATTTAAAATTCAAGAATTTACAATATTATCATAACAGTCAATGGATTTCATTACCATAAATATCGAGAGTGTTTAATTTTGCATTGGTGAATGGAATTACACCATTCAAATAGTTCTATAATTTATAACTTTCATTAAGTTACAAAAATTATTAGAATTGGTATCCCAAAATATATCTAATTCATACTTACTCTTGATAAAAATTTTTCAATAAAAAATCCTCGTACAAGTAAACTTATAATATATATTAAGAATTTTGTTAATTAATACACATTTTATAAATTAACAAAAAAAATTTTAATTTAACTAACTAACACTTTAATAAATTGTTTAATTACATTTGATACCACATGTGAAGGATATCCTAAAAAGGTTTTTGTTAGATGTTTGGGATCAATTACTTAAATACTCCATGCAGTTGAGAAATTAAAATAGATAGTTTCTAAATAAATGTGAACATGATGATATATTTTTATAAATGGAGCAAAATCTTTTCATAAATCAGATTTCTAGTTATAATTTTGTCCAATTTATAAAATATTAACTCAAAGAGTACAAAACAATTTGAAACTGAATGTATTCAATAGTTTGAAAAATGAATACATAAATAGATAACAAAATCATCACAATTCCTTAAATTACTCAATGTTTTTCAACTGCTTACAGACGGACCTTCAGAATCAAGTATTAATATGAAATGGATTTCTAAGTTCTAGTGTTATCGATACTAAAATGCAATATTTATATTTGATAAAACACAGTGCATATAAGTTGTCTTTTATCTAAAACAGTACAAATTTATTATTAATTCTGTTCAATGCTTTATATATTGGATTCTTCTTAAAATAAAATTTAAAAAATGATTTTTATGTATATGAATGTATAGTGTATACTTTTTCATTACAAACGCATATTACCGACGACGATTTCCACTAAAAATAATTTTAAGCGGAATTTTTGATATAAATAATTTTAAGCAAAATTGCTTTTTAATTAAAGATAATACTTGTTACATAATTTTTAATTGTTATGGACTCCTAATGTTCCAAAGTACACAGGTTGAAAAATATTATTTTGGATTAATACATGAACAATTTTGAAGCAAACAGATAATCACGTAAAGTCTATGACAGAATTATATTACTCACAACGTCAAATTTCATTTGCCAAAGTATATTTATTCTAATTCAAAGATTTTAAATCCGGTTGAGAGACACTGCTTTTGGAGGTAATTATTTCTTCTTTGAAATTATGATCGACTGTTGTCTGTTATCCCCATATCAAAACTGTTGCTAAAATTTCCTTTCAATAAATACTCTATCTATCCATAGAGGATAAATATTTCAATAATCTATTTATAAGCTATATGCCTTAAAAAGTAATCCATTCTGGAGAACTCTGTATAAGATAGAGCACTCTAGAATGAGTCCATATCCCAATAAGTATGAATCAATATAATAATTTTCAGTTGAACCTAAAATGTGAGTTCTTCAATACTGCTATGAGAGAACTATACAAACTGATTTCATTATTAATCAAGAAGTAAACACAGTCCAATCTCTATGAAGTGCTGAGTGAAGAATAAGTAGTTTGCTAATTAATATGAAAATTTCATGAATGTAGATTAGTGTAAAACAGTGGTAAGAATAATATTCAACGACATGAACAGCTTTCTACGCTCATGTCTGGATACGTTTTGAGGATGACGTTCCTGTTCTTATCGTAGAACATGAGGGAGACAGGGTTGAGGGACTGAGGTACGCAGCATAATCCTGGTACGCCTTTCTTCAATCCTAGAGAATGTGCGAGGCTTTGGATAACAGCGTGGTTCGTCGACTGCATGCTCTAAGAAAAAATATATAAATAATTAATGAAAAACAATAATTTAATATTTGCTTCAATGAGAAAAAAGTTTCAAATATCGAATCCATTATTGTAAGTTTTTAAATTATTTAGTTTGTTATTCGTAAAAAAAATGTATGATTGTCTAGACTATATAATTCTTGTTTCCTTCGAATGAATATTTTATTTTATTTTCTCTATTCAAATAGTTTTACATTAACCCCATATACATTTAATACTTCAGTGATAAATAATATTCCTTTAATTGTGGTAAATGAAGATTAAAAAAATACATATAATGTACTAAATATTATAAAAGTAAATATTTATATAATGTATAGAATAATTTTAGCATACAAATCATAGAAAAATATACAAGTATTGGATAAAATAATAAGGACTCCTATTTAAAAATGGGACATGCTGCAACTATTCAATACAGTTTTACCAATTTTAGCAGCAGTCTGCCACCCAGGGATGGTAAAAAGGGCTACTGTTTTTGCACCAGCCAGGGGCTCTACCAAACAGGGATGAAAATGAATGTGTCATTTAAACATCTGCTTATGTAAGATTTGTATGAAAAAAATTCCATTGCCAATAAAATGATATTATGTTCGATCTACCTTATGTGCAAAGAGACATAATTATTTTTTTTCTCACTGGAACTCAATCTCTTGAACAACCAATATCGTATGTATTCCAAAGTTCATTCTGTCAAAATGCATGACAACCTATTCAAAATTGGAAAAAGCATCCTTTGTAAACTAGAAAAATGGTTGAAAGGCTGATCGATTAGGATAGATGAGAGTTAAAGAGGATAATTGCTCAAAAATGTAAGTTACACTTCCCCATACAACCTCAGAGTTGAAAACCTATCTTCAATACTCTGTTCCCACCAAATTATTCAATGACAGTTGCATGCTGTGAATACTTAAAACAAAGTAGCCATCCAAAGCCATTATTGTCAGTACAGAATGCTACGAAGCGACGTCAGAACTTCTGATACCATCAAAAACAACTGGAACAGATAATTTGGGAAATCATAATTTACTTTTCTTTAGACCATATAACGTATGTTCATCTGGCTAACATCAGCAAAGGTATTTCATGTTGACTGTCTGGTTCTTACCGTGAAATATGAAAAGAGTTCTGTGTTGATACAGGAAGTAATGTCTTATCATATTCCGTGGTCGGTTTCCTCCTCCACGTAAACTACTTGAACTCGACATCCCTCAGAGTAGGAATGGCTATTAACTTAGTATGCAATCTTTAATTGTTAATTCCACGTCGGATGCATATAAAAATCACATATGATATTCTTCAAATATAACAAATTTCTATAAGTAAAACACGTATGTGCTCATTCACAAAGTTCTGCAAATGAAACACCACATAGATTCGAATGAGTTACAAGATGTAATTAAGACCCTTGGTGGCCTAACTCACGACTAAGGAAGTTTTTCATAAATGAACATGTTATTTTTCATAAATAAACATGTTATTTTTCCGATACATATAAACAATTCATACGAATAATTCTTAAATATAGTTGTAGCTCGTATAGTGTTTAAATTAATTAAATTATGATTACAAAACTAGACAACAATTAAACGTTTAAAGTAGACTTTACTTGATGATTGTTAACTGCTTAAAATGCTGAGTCTGTCAACATTATTTAGCTTCAATGATATGAAAATGTTTTTTCTATTTTTGCTTAGCAATGTGCACAATTTTCAACTGATGCAAATTTTTTGGCTCCAAAAACATATTAGGCAAGAAAATAATACTTCTGTACTTGATCATTTCTACATTGGATTGAATCTTTGATCAACAACTGATTCTTGTTTCGCATATTTAACAGAATTCCGGAATCTTATTAATTATCAGTGCTTACTAAATTGAATTTATCTTCTTTCCTGAGAAATTAAAGTTTTTTTAATCGTATTTCATTATTTCACCAAAATTTAATCATGAAAAATCTCAAACTTTGTTTTTATAGTGAACTTTAAGAAGGATATTTATTTAAATAAAGTGAAATGTAACTGTGATTAAATATATGAGAGTATTTCTAAACTTTCTTTTAGAGTAAAGTAATGTAATTAAAATCTGTGTTTACATTTAAGCTAATTGTATCTAATTAATTATTTTCTAATTAAATATAAAATTATTTTGAAACTAAGAATCTTTAAAAATAAAGAGTTTGAAACAATTTTTTAGAAAAGAATAAACATTACTTGGTTTCATGAAGCATGTATAACATTTCTATAAAAATATGTGGGTTGGTCATTTTAAAAATAAAAACTTGAGTTAGGATGTCCACCAGTAATTAAAACAATCGTTATAAGGGAACAATATATCATGAAAATGCTTTGGAATATCTAAATATGAGGAATACACCAATCATTTTAATTTGTTGTTGTTGCTTGTGACACTTGGACAAGCCAAGCTCGCTTATGCTTTTGGCAGTGCGAATTTAGTCAATAGAGAGCGTTTGGATCAGAGCACCACGAAGGTGAAAGTACGACTTTGCTCTTTTTAAGGTGCCTCGTAAATTTGAACCACGGTCAGGTGACGAGGCCACACCTGAGCTGGCACCCTCCTCTCCATATCCACGCCACACCAGCGGAAAGACTTTGGACGTCATCCCCAACCCACGGAGCTCTAGCAACCCAGTGAAGGAGAGTACACCGTGGTCACCCTCCCAACCACTGCCCGCGGCAAATGATGCTTCACTTTGCTGAGCTTACGGGAAGCGGCGTGAAGCTACTGAGCCACTGGAGCTCATTTTAATTTGTGTGTGTGTTATGCTGCAAAACAATTATTGGAACCATTTTTATTGATAAATTCTGTTCAAAATAATAAGAACATATTTGCGAAAAAACAAAATTACCTTATAAAGTAAATGAATTCTCGTATTAAATGAACAAATTCCAACTGTGACATCAAACTATAGCTACATTCAAGAAAAGCACATTTATATCGGTTTAAAATCTATCACCAATTAAATATTTCTTGTAATAATTTAAATTAAAATATAAGATTATACTTTTAGATGAATGTAGTGAAATTTAAATAGTTGGTAGAATTTAAAATGTCAGTTACAAGTGTTTCCTTGAGTATATTTTTGAAAAAATTTCCTTATGACAGTGAATATATTTCCTGTTACCAATCTCAAATATCTGATCAGTAATGAGATCAGAATTTGGAAGAACTTAATTAAATTATGCAGATGATATTCAAAAATCAAGTTGAAAATTTATTTCATACATCGTATCTTATTCCTTGCTTACTTTTTTTAAAGGATGAGGACACACTCCAGAACAATAAGATGCATCAAATGTCTTGGGTGATATGATCCATTCATTCCAGCCCAGTTCTGAGAAATTGATCACCATTTTTCTCTTCTGGCATAAAGTCTGATCAAATGCTGATTCATCATCAAGGTAATCTTCTTCTTCATCTCCTTCATAATCTGGATTGTTTTTCAGATCTTTTTTAAACCAGCCTGTGAAATTTAAATAATTTACAGATTGAAATATTCGCTTATAATTTTTAAATTCATAAAAGAAAAACAGTTCAAAGCCAAATTTATTGTATTATGATTAAATATTTTTATATTTTAACTGAAAATTTATTCATATGCTTTACAGTATTTATTAATTTTGTTTGATTTATATTTTTTTGTTAATAATTTGTATCGGGTAAATTTAAATTTTAGTACGATTGCCCCTATTCTATAGAAATAATTTAGCTACTAAGATCTGGAATTTATATATAATTTATGCAGATCAATGTACTAAAACTGCAACATTTGTGATGATGCGAATTTTTTTTAAATTTCTGATAAATAACTTGAAGAGTATTAATTTTATAATGGATTAATATTGATTCAAGTATCACACTTTCAGCAGAGCCCGATATATAACAAAATTTTTCAACTTCAAATAAAAATTCAGTTTGAATTTTAAAAAATGCATAAAAGAAACATTTTTAGCAAACAAATAGTAAAATGAATCAGAATCCATATAGCAAATATGCTTTGTTCTTTTTAATAGTGTTTATGTAGTCTGTAAGTATCATTTCATCCTTCATGTCTCGAAAGTATATTAATGTGTCATTATGATTTCAACCAGAAAAAATGGTTAAACTCGCTTAACATTGATTTGCTTAACTTATTTTAAAAGTTGGACCAATAACTTAAAAATGAAAGAACTAATTTTAACTAATAAAAAGTATTTTGTGTGCGTATGTAGGGATTTCCTACTCATTATTAATCTTAAAACTATATTGTTGATGATAAAAATTTTGGGTGAACTTTCTTTAACAAACTGTGAACTCATTGTGAATTCATATGGTGCGAATCTCTTTAAACCTGAATTTATGAAGAATTCATAAAAGAGTTATCTTTTATTATTTTAAGAAAATTGACTATTTAGGACAGTAATACGATAAAACACCAAAGTAAAAAGAGCTATCTTATAAAAAGAAGAATAATTATGAGCAATCACATACAGGAAGAGTTACTGTGAATAACTATATACGTAAAGAGTTATTTATTAGCAAGAAGAACTTTTGTGATAAATGAATGCCGTAAGGAAATCCTTAACACATAAAAATGATTTAAAGGAATTAATGGAAAGAAAAAACAGAACTGTTCCTTGAAGATAATCCAAAAATTACAAAAAGTAGCTGGGAAAAAAATAAGCACTTTTATTGTTGAAATTAAAAACTGAATCAAGTAATTTTAGAAAGAAAAAAAGATAAATTTGGTAGAAATTGCATTTTGAAAGCAAACACACAAGTTCATGTAATAATTTTATACACATAATTATATGCCTTATGCGATGCTGTAAAGAAATATAAAAATGTCAAATGTATGCATTGGCTAAAACTCAGATGAAATGTAAATTTATTTGGAAGCATTTTCCTATAATTTCTCTTTATTGGTTGTTACCAAATTTGCAATCTAATAATTATTGAAACTATAAAAATTCAATAAGATGTTAACAAATTAATTTTTATTTTAAATAAGCAAATCTTTTTGCCAAGTTGAAGTTCTAAGAAAGTATATAATATCCTTATATATAGTATGAACGAGATCTCTTATTGTTTTTACGAAATCTTTAGCATTTTCAGTAAAAATGCCAAATTCAAATGTCATTCTTAATAAAAAATACTAAAGAATTGATAAAGCTCGCTTTAAATTTACTAGACTGTTTGGTATTTCAGTTGTTGAAGGGATTAAAGGAAATCAGAAAAAGATACTAAATGGGTTCTTAATTATTGTTGGGACTCATTTCATGTTGTGATGTTAAGTTTCTTTTCACTGATAAAAATTTGTTAAGAAATAAGAAGAGATTTGAATTTAATATGGCATTTTAATTTGGAATTTTTACAAAAAATGAGATAAAGTTTGTCTTAAACTTACTAGGCTGTTTAATATTTAAGTTGTTACAGGGTTAAATGAAATCAGAAAAAGGTACTAAATGGCTTATTAATCTCTGGTTGTTCTTTTCTATAATTTATTCTTTAATATGAAATACACTTTATTTAAGCTTTATAATTTCCACATGGTGATTGTAAACATAAAACATCAGTTGAGTGGATTTAATAATCCGATATCCTCAGTTTAGACAATCAAACAGAGACTTCGAACCATTGGATTACAAAAAAAAATTTTTGTCAAAAAAACAAGTTATTTCTATGAATAATCGCAAAAAGTATCTAGATTTGACGATGGTACACTAAGATTATAAAGAAAAGATTGGAAAATTATACCCTATAAAGAACAAAACAAATTCATTATTATAAAGACAAATTACTGCAAATCCAGTCTTCTCAAAACACAGATATTCATCTCAAGAACCAAAATGCTACAAGAAAGTAAGCATGAAAACAAAGATATTAAGATATAAGAAAGTATTACTCATATTGAATAATATATTTTCAGCAAAAATTGATGATTATAAATCCTTTTTAGTATAAAATCGCGTCTTCTAAACATAATTTGCTTGTAGACACTCAATTCTATAGATAGTGGCTAAATTTTCTACACAATAAATTATCTCAATAGCCGATACAAACATTGCAATGCTTATTTTCTGGTCGTCACGAGATTCTTTTTGCTGATAAAATAATTTGTTGGGAGATAATAAGGGATCAGGTTGATCATAAAGAAATAAGAGCCAAGCAGAAACTCACTTCCAGAAAAATGCAAAGAATGTGAATGAAAATTTCAACCAATTTGTGCAAGAATGACAGATATTTTCTTTCGTTCCCTCGCCTTTATTCACATCCTTCTTGTGATTATTCTTGATAATTTACTTCGTAAGTGTCTAACGGTGGCTGGGGAAAGAAATTAGCCCTGAATCATTAAAACATCATTGTATATATTTTCCACCGGTCTTCATTTTTATCTAAATCTAAAAAGTTTTAATATTATATTTCTTTTCCGTTAAATATCTCTCACTCTAATTTGTTAATCTTATTCTCGAGTTCAGCATTTGAATATATATATATTTTCTAATGAAAATTAGATATTTCTACAGGTATTAGAACTGTACATAATATATTTTACTTTTAAAATAACTAAAAATTTTCTTTGTTTTTTAAACCGAATTATTAATTTTTATTTTCTATTTTTAACCTTTAGTACATTTAAAATTTATTTTTAAATATACTAATATAACAATCAAATATTTCAGTTATATTATACATGTATTTAACAAACTGTTGAATCCAATTTCTTCTTTACTGAAAGATTTTTACCGTGCTTTATTTAATATCGTAGTTTTAAAATTAAAGGTCACAGAGAAAAAATGTATGCTGTTTTAAAAAATGATTACTGTTGTAGAAAAATGTTTTATCTTTAATAAACACATTTATAATATTTTGTTACTTAAGAATATTAATACGGCCCCAAAATAAGAACTACTGAGTCCACAGTCCCATTATAAATAGCCTATTGAAGGAGATAGCCTAGCACATCTTAAAGGAAATTGTTAACTATTTAAACATCAGCGAGGTGTTACTTTCCGAAACAACATTTCATAATTAATAATTCCTATCCAAGGCAGGAAACTTTGAAATTTTCTAAGCGAATGTAACTCTTTTTGCTTACAAATTTTTGCTTGTGTAAATAAAATTATTACATATAATTGATTGTCAGCAAAATTATTGCGTTACAAACTTTTGATAGTAAATTTTGCTTTAAAGTAACAACCGTAAACAAAATTTTGTAAATGATGTTAATTAACTTCATTCAAGAATTGAATGAATGTTGCAATTACTTTTTCCCCATGCATATGGTAACCGCTTCTCCTTCCTGCGTCTACGTCGTCTTCTTTTTCTGTGCTTTTCCATTGCAGATTGGGAAACCTTACGCGCTTCTGGGCGAAGCACGGCAGAATCTAAAGGTTTGTATTTAAGACGAGCTTGCACTTCTGCCAGGGAGCCATCCACTTTTTCTGATGCATAGTCTGGCAACTCGTTATCTAAAATCTGGGGTAAAGAAATGTGACAATTTGTAAAAACAATATATAGGATAATATTCCATGTTCTAAACAATTCATTATTAATCAGTAACTATCCTATAATAAATATATAAGAATAAAAGTCTTTAATAAAAATAATTCGCAAAAAAGTAACAAAAATTTTTAATTGTATTTGTGCAAGTAATGCAGTCAACAATATTTTTTTTAAAAAAAAGTAATACTAATATTCGAAATTAATAGAATTTGCAAAGTTTAGGGAGCGTTCAAAATGAATTGAATAAAACGTAAAATTATATCTTCAAGATGATGATACAAATCTTGTGTGGCTAATACGTAAGTATACATATGTATTTAAGAGGAGCTAGTGAAAGAATAATTTATATAAACATGAAAGGCGAAATTCCCCTTCTGTCCTTTTACATATTTTGTCTACTTTCTTGAGGTTTTTTCAGATATTTGTTGAATTTAAGCAAAAGTAGAGGAGAAAATTATTGGTACCACTAACGTTTAGATTATAGAGGGAAATGAGTCATGCAGAGATAAAAACAGGACCCCTAATAATTCCTAAATGTGGGTAATTTAATGTAAGTTCAACATCATATTCAATACATAAAAACCACTTCTATAGCATCTATCAAAAGAAAAGACTAAGCAAGATCATCCAAAAGCCATCATGGAAAATTCTGTATTTGTCGATCAAAATGAATCGCAAAAACTGTTATGTTTTTATTTGGTTCATAAATGCATCATCATCGAGTAATCTGTATGTCTAGACTTCAGAGGAACGTCGATAACTAATATCAAAATCCCCATCTTATCTTACAACAGAAAAATAAAAGTTCTCATTTCTTTTCAGAATGGTTTTCCACCAAGAACAGAACTGATTGATCGATTGAATTGACTGCTGAACAGTTAGCACTCTACCCTTCAGTTCAACAGTTCGTTGTATCAAATATCGCCACAGGTTTAGGTCTTTGTAGTGATTCGGAATACTGAAACATATTAAACCTGAATATTGCCTAGTAAACAGTAGTTCCCAATCTAATTAACCTCATGTTCATGAAATGATCATTGAGCGACCAAACCTACACAATAAATTTTGAAATGGAATATATATTATTAAATTCTAATTTCTTTTTCCATTTTTAATAATAATATAAATTTAATCAACAAATAATAACTAAATTTATATTTTAGGATCTGATTAACGAAATATTATATAAATATTCTAAATGGGACTTGAAATTTTAAATTTTGTTCTATTTTTGTTATCAGAGAAAATAGAATTTTTATAGGAAATGTTTCGAGACAATCAAGAGGTTAAAACCTTCAAGCAATGGAACAAATAAAATAGAAAAGAATTCCATTTTCTTATTCCTTAATTTACAAATAAAAATATTAGAAAATGAATTAGTATTAGTTGATGAAGTGCATTTTAAAGAAGGATTCTCTGTGTCATTTTAAATATTTTTAGGGCGAAATATTTTATTTTGAAAATTAATTGTTTCATGTAGAGAATAAGCCTTTACTTCTCTTTTAGATCGGATATTGTTCATGTCTCTATCTAGTTCTTCAATGCTCAGATTATCATCATCCTCGGAAAAGAGAACTATGAAAGGTTGAGGAATGACGTCAGATACATCAGAATTATCTGGACCTCGCACAGATATGCCAATCAAGTGATGCTGCTCCGCATCTCCTGAAATAAAACGTCAAAATAAAAAAGAATGCCATTTTTCATATTTTATCTTTGAGAGAGGTGTTAAGCATCAAATATTTCATAACTTATAATTAGAAAATAAGCTTGATATATTTATTTAAAACAATACGGGTGTGTAATATATACAAGTTTTTGTGTGCATATATATACTTATTATACATATCTGTATGTGTATCTGGGTTATACCAACAATAATATTTAAATTTTATTTTGTATATACTTGCAATTCAGCTTAATCCTTCTTGTGTAGAATGATCAGCAAATATAATCAACAAATTCATTTTACTTTAAATAATGAATAAATATTTTAAAACCATATTATAAAATTTTTGTACGTGATAAAATTTTAAAATTTATTATCTATACTTGATATCTTTCCTTTATTCAGGCACTCCCAGATTTTCATTACTAATTTTATTCTCATTTAATTTATACTTAATTATCATTATATCATAATTATGAACTTCAATTTCACATTAAATTGCCATTAGTATATAAGTATACACATATCGTGTTGGAAAACATTACCATCGATTCAATTTACAGATAATTAATTTTTAATAAATGATACAAGTAGTCAAATAAAATTAATAATCTAGCTGAAGGAGACCTGTACAAAAACAAAAAATGTGTATTGAAATAATAGCTTATGTTGTTGTCTCTATTGCTATAAATCACGTGTGCCAATTGTAGATACAAATAAGGTAAGATTTTTTTCTCCAGAGGATTTACAATTTTTAACTGTTATTTACTTTTATTTTTGAAGAGATCATTGTTTTGTTACACACTTATTTCGAATATTAGTACCATTACTCTAAATTTTCTTTAGTAACGCTTTACTTAAAGAGTAAATTCAAGAGAATATTTCCAGAATAATGTGTTCTTAATTCAGTTTTTAAAAAATTTAGAGATTCTTTAATGGTTTACTTTAAGCACAATATCAGTTGTTATTTCCAATGATTAAAAGTTGTACTTGATAACATCAGTTTGCTTAGTGCAAATAGTTTGTTAATAATCATATCTATAAATTTCAATTTTTAATCTTTAGTTTATTGGGTTTTTCGACAAGAAATTTTTATAAATACTGTGCAATTACAGCTAAATTTATGCGTAAATTATATGCAATAGTTTGCAGCAAATACTAAGAAAAATTTTAACATGAGTTTTTCTTCGGTGAATTTGCTAACAGCTAAGTCTAAACTCCACATCCCAAAACACTAGTTTATTCTAGATTTTAAAGCAAAGATATTGTTTATGTGAATTATTAGTTATGCATCTACCGTAAGAAAAAGTTGACTTCAAGTAAGGTTGATAGATATGGTCCAAGAGATTCTCGATTGGGTTCAAGTCAAGTGAGTTTACTGCCCAAGGAAGAATGATAAACTCATCCTAGTGATCTTCGAACCACTCACTTACGCTGACAGCTGTATGACACCTCGCTTTATCCTTCTGGTAAATGGTATTATCCTGAAGAAAAATAATATGTATATAGGGATGGACATGGTCCGCAAGTACAGATGCGTACTTGTATTGAGCATTCCTTCGAGCATTCCACAATGATGAAAGAACCCAGATATTGTCAGGAAAACATTTCCCAGACCATAATACTTTAGCCTGGACCGTTTCAGCAATGGTTGTGTGCCTTTAGAGGTTTCATCTATCCGATGAAACATAAAACGTGATTCATTGGAAAGCGCTATCAGTTGCATCTCAGTGAACGTAAAGTTGCAATACTTGCATGCAATTTCCAGGCATGAACTAGCCTTTGGTTCAAGAGGCCCAGACGCAGCAACGTTCGCTGAACAGTAGTTTGGGAGACACTATTAGCAGTTCCTTGGTTCATCAGGCCGGTGAGTTGCTTCGTTCACCTCAGTCACTTATAGCCCGTAGTGCACCACAATTGCCATGCCTCTGATTTAGACACTGCACGAAATACTTTTATTATAGCTGCACGCAAATAGTTCACAAACTAAGCCGTTTCAGATATACTTCCACCCTTGGTTCAAAAGCCAATGATCATGCCCTTTTGAACGTCAGATAAATCACTCCGTTTCTGCATTACGCCAACGATTGCAATGTTTTCCTTATCCTTCACACACCCTTTATAAACTCTCAACAGCACTGTGTTGTCATCTTCTTTCTATGGCTAGTTATTTAACATCGACGTCAAAATTAGGTGGTGACCACATTTATGTGACTGGACTGTGTATATAGGTTAATGTATTTTTCTTTATGCTCCATTTTAATTAACGAATAATGTTTACAATAAATACTGATTCATTGTTAGTTTGATATCAGTTATATTTTACTCTTAATTATTTGCAAAATCCTCACATGGTCTCTACTGTATGCATTAAAATACAGCAAAATTTTTAGACATTGATTTTTAAGTAGTTAATATTTTTATATAACATACATAAAAATATTAGATTCAAATAAATGATTCAGATTCAATTAAATGCAAAAAAATTTCATTTCAATATTCCAAATATTGCAAATGTTGCAAAAATAAGGGATTGAATAATTCTCAATTTTTCTAAAGAAAATGCGTTAAAATTCAAATAAGATTATTGAATGCGGAAATCGGTGTTTGTAAATAAATTTGTATGATCTACGTGCTATAAAATACAGAATCTTTGCAGCATATTTTTATTCAAACATTTTCCGCCGTTAAAATTATTTGTTTGCCGACGATATCATTCTTTGTGTCCACTTTTTTGTATTAATTTTCTTTGATGATTACTCTTTTAATAAAGAAATTGAAAAATGATAAAATATTATACGACGTTCTTTATAAAAAGTGCTTTCAAAAATATTTAATCTGGGAAAAGCATTTTTTAAGGCATTAGAAACGTATGGAAGATATTTAACGAGAAGTTTTCCAATTTGCATTTTAAACATTACTCATCTCTCGAGGCAATACAAATTGAAATTATTTGATCAGAATTTTCACTATAAACTATTCGATCATCATTACTTATATGTTTTCAAAGAAAACTATAACTTTTTTTCAATATTTAGTATACTTTACAATTTATTGTTACGACTCTCTGAAAATTTGCATATCTAATAATCTAAGTAATTAAGGTTGCTAAATAAAATATTGCATACATACATATTTACATAAAAACTAATATAATAATAACTATCTGAAATACGTTTTCTATATAATTAAAAAACTGTTAAATGATCAATAATATTTTTATTTCAAAAGTATAAATAAAATAAATAAATGTATAAATAAAATAATATATAGTGTATTCTTAAAATATGTTACATCAATAAATGAAGTTCAGTTATAGATGGCATAAATTAGATTTATACCTTTATTAATTTGGAAGAATATTCAAGAATATATATTTAGAAGAAAGAGAAAAATATTATTATATTAAAACGGAAGTATATATTACATTATATAATTATTTTGCAAAATTTTTCTACTAAAAAATACCTTGTCAGAAATAAAATCCTTTTATATGTTGCAAAAAGGTTTTGCAAAAAAGGACGGTTAAAAAATATTTTAAAAATTAGTTATTTTTAATTATCTTTCTATTCTTACGACACAAAACACAAAATATTATGTATATCAAAATTATTATATGTATTTGTTGTTTTAATTTTTTCAATTATAAATTATAATGAATTTACATTGATACAAACGTAATTTTATATTATTAATAAGCTTGAATGAAAATATTAATATAAAATATTTTGGATTATATTATAATATTTGAACATTGATGCAGTGCTTTTTCATATTAATACAGCGAGCTTTATGTTGCTATTGTTAAGAAAATACAATCAATAGTAAAAAAAAATAATTGCGTGAATGCGAAACATTTCATAAAACAACATATTTTTAAAATAAATCAGATAAAATACAAATGCTCATTTTCAAATCTGAAACAGTTATCCGAAGTATCTGTTTGCATTTTGATTTTCTGAGGGAATTAGAGCATTTTGAGACTCCATATAATGTAATGGCTGACTCCGAAATCATACTTAATTGAAATTTATAATTAACTTTTATCTTTGCTTCTATTAAAAAAATATTTGAACTAAATTCTTATATTTCTGGTGATAGTGAATGCATGTAATAGCCAAGTGTCTTTCAGTTTGAGCCACTTAGATGATTAGATGACAGGGTCTGTTTATGACATCTAAGCTGTTCTGTCAGGAAGATAACTAAACAATCCCGCTTCTTTCCAAATAATTACATCAATAAGAAAATATCAGTTCTTATTTCTTAAGAAATATAACTTGTATTTTTATCATCTTTTTTAAGATTATAAAAATGCTGAAAGTAAACTCAGATAAAATACTAAATCAAAGTTATGAATTATAATATTCATATTGTATGCGCATCAGAAACATACTAGATCGATATCTAGAGAGATTTTATTTACACACTTCATTTCACTTGCAGAGAGTACAATAGTGCATAAGTATTTATGTTTTTTTATATACTGAGCAGAAATTATGAAGTGCCATAGACTCAGAAAAATATTGAATGAGACTATGAAATCAATCATGATACCTGCTTTGTCTACATAGATGGTTCCAAAATCTATAACAAAGTAGAATGTGGGTTATTAATCTTCAAAACGAATATTATTTAGAAGATCCAGATTTATTTAAACAACGATGCGTCTTTGAGGCAGAAGCCACTGCCATTTTACAAATTTTGAACCTAGTTGTTGAGCAAAATATTGAGATCTGATACATACCAATTTCAGGTCGGTGCCATTGACAGGGTTTAATTTAAAGGAGTCTCCGGGAGATTACAATGAATATAAGCATGACACGGATGTTTTCATTTTGCATTGGTTACAGCCCACATTGGCATAAAACTAAACGAAAAAGCGATTCAGTCTACGAAGGAAGCAACGGAATTCGGTCAAGTTGGTGCCAAATTAACACTCAGCAAGCAGCAATTTAAAACGCTGATTGCTAAGAGAGAAATCAAGAACTGGCAGACTCAATGGAACAACTCAAATTAACCGTACGATTTTATTCCTTATACTCAGAAGTTTCAAGCAAAAGATTTTGACTTCTTTATCAAACATATTCTGACAAGCCATGGAACATTTGAAGGTATAGAAAAAGATTCCGTGGCCGATCAGACTTTTACTTTTATAATGACGAAATTCAAGAACTTGATAAGATGGTTTTTTCATTGTCAAACAAAAGAGGTCCATCAAAGATTTTTTCCATGAAACTTTGCGAATATGAGCCTCAAAAAACTTCTCAGCTTTATGAAATTTAAATCTGGCCTTTAAGAATAATCAATCACAAATGACTTAACAGCTATTTTAGTTCTTTTTTTTTAATTTTACTTGTAACAACTTATACTATTTTATGTAATTTTTGTTTATTTCTTTGCTAATTATTTTGTTGTTAGTATAATGCTTGATTTATTGCTTTTGTTTTGACATGACTTTTATTGTTTTGTACTCGCTTTAGTTTTAATTCATGTATCTCTTTTCTGTAATAAAAGCCGAGTTGACCCGCATCTTCTACCAAGACAAGATTTGGTAAACCGCAGTGTAATCACCTTTCGGACAATTTGGCACTTATCGCATCCTTGCTTCTTTTTAATTGACGCTTCTTGAGTTTCCATAGAGGTAGCAATACCAGTGGCATTTTCGCGTCATATGTACTGTTCATTTTCAGATTATAACCTATGGCGTTTCATCTTGCCGTATACTTTTGGATGGGTTGGTGATACATTGACTAAAATTATTCTTTGTGTTATATATTGAGCGGAGTATTTGGTGAAGTCCAAATTGTTCCTGGGAAGAGAGATGCCTTTGGTTTAGAGTAGGCATAGTTTTTCTGGTGTGGCACTACACACATACATAACGATGCAAGGGAGGCTTGAATTTACTAAGCTTAATGGGCTTGGAATACTCGCCAAACACCAAATACCTCGTAATTGTGAACCACGTCATGTGACAAGGTTGACGTCTGAGCTGGCACCCTCCTCTCCACATCTACGCCCTTCCAGAAGAAGGAATTTAAACTTCACAGATTAAGTTTCGCATGTTCTCAACTCACGGAGCTCCAGGAACCCAATGAGAGGGAATGGTGTCACACTTCTAGTTGCTGCCTGTGGCAAACAATGCTTCATTTTACTGGTCGTATTGGAAGTTGCAGAGAGCCACTGGGATTAGGTGTGGCTCTATACTACACAGTTGGCTCAACAGTCTGCTACCTGTGATTGCTATGCAGCCGTCTGTCGTTGCAAAAATAAATAATATCATCACAAGAATATAGATTTTATGGTCATGGTGGACTTCGGTTGAGTTCCAGGAGACACACCAGGAGTTTTAATTTTCTTTACATGCTGAGAGCGTTAAATATTTATTTCTTAATGTTGTTTAATTGTTGACTGGAAATATTCAACAAAATCAATCTAACAATTTTAAAATTGAAAAAAAGTCTGAAAGCAATAATATGACCTTTCCGTAATACTTCTATTCGTAAAAATTCATTTAACTACATAATATTGTAATCATCGTGTTTAAAATATATGACATTTCCTATTACTTTTATTTTCTACCTAATTTGATTCTTTAATTAAATATTTTCTACTTATTATTAGTTGAAAAGCATTGCTTTTGCTTTGTTTATGGAATTATTTTAATTGATGTAATCAAAAGTAATCAGAGCGTACATCCCAAGAATAAAATGAATACTAAAAAGCCAGATAATAATTATCCTTTTTATAAAACCTACTTTATATAAAACTACTAAAAACCTGTGCATGCAAAAATAGAAATTAAAAATATTTTTCTAAAAGAAAATCTCACAAAATAAACACATTGAATAAAATAAATTGCATTAATTTTTAATTTTAATCAATTTATAAAACAAAATTTTAAATTATTAAAGGCATTTAAGTGTATGAATTTGTATTTAAGATTCATATTAAAAATATCTAACGACATATCACATATGTGTATATATGTTTGTATGTATTTGTCTAGATATATGTATACATATTTGCTTATTACATATGCATATTTGTTATCGGATACCATTTATATTTAAAAGAATTACGGATAAAACATAGCAAATATTAATTAACAATTAACAGTACTCAATTGCTTTTCATATTATTTTAAAATTTACTGAATAAATTTGGTTGAATAAATTAATAACTAAAATAGAATATTTTTTGCTTATGTGAAGTTATCTCACCTTCTAGACAGGAGATGATACTATCAGTAATGTCCAGCGTTTGCCATCCTTCGGTTTGCACCCTAGATAAAGGGATGGTGGCTATTTTCGGCCTCAATGGTCTGCTCAAATCAAGAATATCTACTTCCATCTGCGACTTTTTTTGCTCGAGACGGGAGATCTTCTTGAACGGAGGCCTGGATTGAAGATGGAAGTCAACTCGTTCAACATATTCAGAAGGATGCACGCCAGTCAAGTTAAACACCAAAACATCATCGTTACCAAGTTTTCCTGTAAAAAAAAATATTCAATTTTATTGACCATAATTTATGGTTACCAAACATGAATAACTGCACCTTATGATTATGTATACGTTTTTTCATGTATTACACATGTACGCATGTTTCGCAATTTGCATCATAATATTTATTTATCCCGTCATATATATGTTGCTCTTCTATCTTATATTACAGAAAAATGGTAAAAATAGAAATTTCGAATGAGACTCTATTAAGGAATAATGAAGATCTTATTTTATTATGAGCTTATATTTATTTTCGATGCATAAAAAGGTAGAAACACGAGGAATTAACTGAAAGACCCAAAATTCAGAAATAAAGAACGGTTTTTTGTACTTAAACATTGACGAATCTTAATAAATTAAATATTTAAAAACTTACACCTGAAATTGTCTCAGCACTAGAATTCTATCACGTCCTTTGACTTAGTTACATCCTAAAAATATTTAATAAAATTCAAACATTATGATTCCGTAAAAGATTAACAGTCGCATCCACTTCTTTTTGACTGAACTCCTTTGGAGATACCCATTAAAAATGCAAAACATTTAACTAGACTAATTTTAATTTCTATTTTAGGTGGTCGAGTTTTAATTTTTAGTTTTTTTTTATGCAAGTAGGATTTTTTTAAAAATTGGTCACATCCATATGAATCCAATGAATGTAGTAGTTGAGTAATTATAAATACATTAATATAGTTGGAATCAAACAAAAAAATATTAAACTCATAATATCGTTACATATGATTTTCTATTCAAAATAAGGAACAACAAATAAATGTTACTTAGTATGGAATATGACCTCTCTTCGTATTGCAATGGATACTTCGCACCGTCTCTCCATCTCAGCAATAGATTGTCAAACAATTCTTATGGTAAAAGTTCCATTACTCAATTAGAAATGTTTCAGTTGTTGGGTGCTCACTGAAGTATGTATTCTTGTTACAAGGGGTTTCCCCAAAGCATCCCATACGTGTTTTATGAACTTTAAATCAAGAGACTACGTGGAAAATTCATTAGAGTGATATCTTCCCTTTTCTGTAACTACTGAAGAGTAGGAATCTGATATGGTGTGCATTTTCATCCATAGAAACGAATTCTACTCCAACGGCATTTCGAAACAAGTGCACATGGGAAAGATAATTCTCCTTACAATAGTGATCTCCGTTTTTAGAATCTCTGTCGAAAACGATGGACTTAGTCCACCCTTCAGCAATATGCCTACCCAGACAACAACTCCAAGAACACTTTAACGATCTTTTTCCATGAATTACAGGGATGAGATCGTACCCCTTTCTCTCCTCGAAACAACTATCTTTGGCACTGAAACGATTCTCGTCCATAAAGAGAACACAACTGCATTGATGAGATGTCTAGTTTTTTGTTTTTTTTCACTAATCTAAGTGATGGCGCTGATGACCAGCTTTCAAAGGTATGTTGAGTTTAAGACGGCTCGAAAAATTCCCCCTTTGTGAAGGCATCTAGACACAGTAAACCGCGATACTCGTCGCTCCGTTTCTGTACACAGTTGCTGAGTAATGGAGCTTGCTGATTTATTTTGGGCTCTTTTAGCCTGCAGACTCATATATTGTCAGACACTGCAGTTTTTTACCAAGTGCAGTCACTATTAACCATTCCAACAGAAGTAACAACGGTTTTGAAAGCTTTTCCAAGAGAGAGAAACGATGCATTTATTAAAACCGAATTCTTCTGTTACACTGATCATACTATGTCCCTTCTCTAGCCCAGGTGGTTTCTTCTAACCATAATTCATTAATGAACTTACAGAGAATATTTTCAACTGCGTGGTTGTCCATTCTTTTATTGTAGTCTTGAACTGTGAGGGACGACCACACGCGTTTCACATACGCGCATGTTGCCTATAATATTTCGGTCCCGACATTTACATACGCAGGTCCTTTCTACTGAATTGTATGTTTATCATACTGATCAAAAGAACCTCTTTTCTGCAATTTCATCGCTCTCTACTTAAAATTTACAGTGTTGCTTAAATTTTGCATTGGTATGAGTTACGATTGAGGTTACAAATGCAGTGACTCTTATTGTAAATACTTTTTTGATAGACAAAATAACCACGGTTCCTCAGTAAAAAATGACAAACCAATTAACTTTGAAAAGTTTAAAATTATGACAATAACAAAAATGTCCAAATGTAGAATAATGTTCCAAAGCATAGGACAGATAATGTCTAGATACAGAAACATCATACAACACAAAATATTTCCGATCTTCTTAGACATAAAATTATAAATTTAGAACTCCTATCTAGAAAACTAAACTTGATAAAGTAAAAATAATGAAGCATAAACTACAGGTTTGCAACAATTTAGCATCAAATAGTTCCTCGAACATGTACGATGAAAATAACTCGTACATAGAAAATTGATTTCTGCGCATGTTTCAACTTTGCTATGACATGTAATGTGTCAAAAAACGTCAGAAATTGATAAATACCTTTGTCTTTATCTAATCAATCTTAGAATATGTGATCTAGTGGAATATCTTGGGCACTGAAACATTTGAGTTATACATCACTGATTACAATAGATTCATCGCTAATCTTACTACATTGCTCCATAATCCCTTTTTAATTATTAATAATATAAATCCTATATATATATATATAACTATATAATAAAATATAAAAAAGTAAACATAGTGTTTTTTTTTCTTTCAGAACTTTCATAACGTATGAACTAACCCGAAAGCATTGCTAGACTTATTACACTTTATAAAAGACATTCGTGCTAGCCTGTCACCTGACTTGCTGGAAATATAAATCAATAAAATTAGCTGGAGAATTCAGATGTGAATTGCCTTTCCAGAACCAATGTAAAATAAGCCTAGTGATGATTATTTAATCTTTTCAGTGTTGCAACTTGGCCACAAACCATGCAAAGAACAGAATGTGTTTTAGGGATTCTGTTTCCCGCATTTTTATGCAAAGTTTCGCTTTAGTGCTAAATTACCTTATAACTTGTTAAGAATAATCAATATCTTTTCATATCTCGTTTACTTTTCGATATATGACCACTAGCATCTGAATTTTACTACAGGAGACTAAAATTCATATATAATTTTGCACTCATATATATTCAATGATTGCTAAGAGAAGCGTTGTTTTAGTCTTTAAAATAATAATTAATACAGAAGTTTTTTTGTTCTTGAATTTAAAGTAAGCGCATTTTCAAGTAATTTTGAATTAATAAATTAGTTCGTCAAAAGTTAACAATTGACTTAGGTGTTAAGATTTATTGCTTTACCTACTTCAACGTGAGATTCTGATATTAAAAAGACATATTAATGTAATATTATATCAATAGAGGGCGACACTATCGCTTAATGGTTACAAAATCAGAACTTAATGATTTAAGAGCTTTTTAGTTTTATTATGTTTTAACACCGCGCGTAGCGGACAACTCTTAAAGGCCGTGGGACATAAGGCATTTCAGCATCTACAGCATCAATTGCCTTTTATTCAATTATATTTAAAAATGTGATTTGAACCATAGGCTCCGTTATAACTAGCCCTCATATGCAAAAAAATTACAGTTGATTGACAAACAAACAAAGAAACCAATCTTTAAAAGAAGACCGTTCCCACTTCTCGCAGGGGGAAACTCCCAACCATTCACTCCGACAGACATGCATGCATTGAGCAGAAGAATGACATTTAAAGTCTTGTTGCTGAGACCGAATCCGAGACATTTCATTCTGAAGAATGTTGTCCCGTCTCTGGGTCACGGAAGCGCCAATAAAGTTGGCAAATGAGATATCGAAGAGTGTTGAAAAAAAAGAAATTATGCTTGCCACTTTCAGCTATTCCAGTATGCTCACAAATTTTTAAAAATTCATTAGTTATTAGCTGATTAGGAATTTTTTACAAAAGTCCTGCACATTTTCCTTGTAAATTTGAGTAATGAATGTTTCAAAAATAAAAAAAAGTACTAACTTAGGCTGTTTGTGAATAAACATTTTTAAAGTTGCAATCCTTTTTTTTTAATAATATTTAGTTCTAAATAATTATTCAATCTCTATATTTAATGGATTATACTTTGGTCTTAGCCAAAAGGCCGAGAAGCGATTGATCGAATGGTACTCTTCTTGCATCCTTTCCTTACTTAATTGATTATTTAATTTTTTACAAGTAATCAGCAATAAGATTAATGCAATTCGATAATTTATATATTCTTGAAATTGTAATTGTAATTGTTTAAATGTAGATGCAAATTGAATTTTTCTTCCCATTGTTACACATATTCCACTTATTAAACAAAAAGCGTTTTAAAAATATTTTAATGCTTAAACTGAAATTTTTTTCAGATATTTTTGAAATTAAAGAATTGCTATTTCTTCTTCAAATATTCTTTTCGATGTTGAAAGTTTACTAATGCTAGTAGTGAAAATAAAAAATTTTAAAATAACGACGTTCATAACCAAAATCTGAAAACAGTTTTTAAAAATTTAACATCTTGCTCAATCATTTAAAACTGACAAAGCAAAAGTCACTCAAGCTTGAGAATGGGCAACTATTCAAACCACTGTTTCGTCCAATGACCACTATGCATGTCTACATTCCTGTGCTGGTGTCCAATAGAAACGCTTTCCTATGCTGGATCAATAGCATATGAATAAGATTTTCAAAGGTTGTAATATAGTTCCTGAAGACATTACTTTTTTAAAAATGCTTCGCGTGAAATTGTTAAAATTCCAATGTCTCAGCACGCCACGTATACTACGGATCGACCATCAATGCTGTACGCAAGTAATAAATTCGAAACACCTTTCCTTTTGTCATTATTCTTCTGATCTAAGTAGAAACAAAAGAAAACACCTTTTTATTTAAATTATACTTTATCAAAATAACGAGAAGATATGAAGTATTTATATGCATTTTTTGTTTAAGTAAAAATTTAAAATAGAGTGTGAATTAAGTTTTGCAAAGTTTGTTTATATATTCAAGGTTTCTTTTTCTTATTATTCAAAATTTTTCATTTTTCCAATACTCTCTCTCTCTCTATTCCCTTAAAAAATTTTTTTCATCAACAAATTTACCATAAATATATATATATATATATATATATATATATATATATATATATATATATATATATATATATATATTATATTATATATTTAGTAAATTAGTTTAGAATGTCCTATATACAACCTAAAAATTCGGAGTAAATAAATAAGTGTTAAATATAAGAAAAAATCTAAAAAGTAGGAGCATTTATACTCTATAGTAAAGTCATAAATCAAATTTAGAATTGAGGACAAAATACCAAGAAAAATCCTGATAAAAATATTTTCTTCAATATAATGTTGTGATAAAGTGTCTTGAAAGATATGGCCCGGAGTATATATATTTACAGATATTATTTCTTTTTCTGAACCAGTTTCTCCTTTCCTAGACAAATCGTGGGCGTGACTTGGAGACCAGGGTCAATTCCCAAAATGTATGGGCTGTCAAAGACAGAGATACTGTGACTGAAGCTGATGGACCTTATGACGAATGACCCTACTGAAAAACGTACCACTGAGCTGCTGGACGTATACATAATTAGTAAGATGGAGCTTATATTCAGCTCAATAATCATTTATTTTAACTAGTACATATTTTTCTGAAATATACAAATATAGTTAGTTAGTAGGCGATATACAGTTTATTAGTTGGGCAGAATATTCAATAAAATTATGTATTATGGTAAGTATATATATAAAAATTTATTGTTTGGTAATTTATATATCATTAAATAATGATAAATCTTATAGCAAACAGACTCATCGTATGTAAATAAATGTTGCAGTAAAAATAAATTTGCAATAAATAATTTATGAAAGATCTACTTGTTTATTTTTAAGCCAATATTTATCATACTCGGTGACATATTTGACATTTTAAAATATCATAACAGACAGTGAAAATTTTCAACGTAAAAAATTGTTTGCTCACTATAAAATATGATCAAAAACAGGATTAATTTAATGTAAAATGTAACACAGAAATAATTTATATTAAATTATGTATATAGTTTTCATTATAACGTTTATGGTTAAGAACAATTGACCCCGTTTTGTGCACTGTGTACATCCCGAAGGTCCACCGCGTAATTGCTTTCCGGGAAAAGATTTCATTGATAGAGGTCAGCACTCACGCATCCCAAAGGAGGAAACCAGGAAATATCGGTGCGGCAGAGAGTACTTATCAATTTTTCATACACATTAATTCATTTTGGAACATTTGAACCATTTCATTCAAGAAATACTGTTAATTATACCCAAAAATTGTTTCTAAATTTAAAGATCACTTTACATTTTTATATGAAAATGTAAATACATAGCTAGGTTTTCTTTTCTTTGCAAAATCTAAACCACTTAAAACTATATTTGTCAAATAGAGAGAGTCATAATATAGAAAAGGAAATTTTTTTAACAATTTATGTTTTAAAAACGACCACAGTTTGATTAAAATTTTTAAATAACTAGAGAAAGAATCATAATTTTTTCCTTTTTAATCAAGGTAAACCTTTTTAAATTCTTTTTTTTACTTTTAGGCTTGGCTTAGTGTGGTTGTTTTAGTTGTCACTTCTATCAGTGACTATGTTATCCCCAATTACAATGAATTGAAAAAAAAATTGATACAATTTTATGATTTCTTATATATATATATATATATATATATATATATATATATATATATATATATATATAAGAAATGTAATAATTGTAATTTGAAAGATGAAGTGCACTGAAATTAATTATAAGTTATAAAAGATAATGTTGCGAAAAAGTCCTTGTCATTTTCATTTTACTCTTTTTATAGCTAAATTTCTATTAATCATGTATTTAATAAGCCCTTCTTTCAAAGCTGCAATAATAACCAATAAAGTTATTTCAAAAACCACAGTAAAAATACATAAAAAAACATCAAAAACATAATATAACATACTGCATAAAAAAGAAAAAACTCATATTGTAGATGAAGAAAAGTATTCAATACGATAAAATTATGCAGTTGTTGCAGATGTAACAATAAAAATAATAATATTTAGTCCTTTTTAAATATCAAGTACCACTATTCTACATTGTTGTTTAAACAAATTGTGATTCAGTATAAAAGCTCAGATAACAACTATTGAAAGGTAAATTGTAAAAATTAAAAATTTACAGAAAAGTATTAGCAAGTAATTTACTTAAAATTTATTACCAAATAATTACTCTAAAATAGTACTTAAATGTATACAATTATTAATTAAAAACTTCGAAATAATTATTAAAGGAAAATTAAATCTTTGCAATACCGTCGAAAGATAAGCAATTTAAAGCGTAAATATTTATTTATCAAAAATGAATATTTTACTACTGAAATAATTTCACTTTTTCTTTCTAAATAGGTCTATTTTGGTTTCTGGAATAAATTTCCAAAAGTATTAATTAATAAATAAATTTTGTTATGAAAATCCTCTCTTTCTTTGTCATTTGAGGAAAATGCAATTAATCATGTAATGAGTATCTTTATGTTGATTAATCTGTTGTAATATATATGTAAGTATTTTATTTTACCTAAGAAATGAAAAGTTTCAAGAGATTAATGAAGACAAACTGCAGAATTGATAATTAATAATTTTATTTATTTTACATATGCAATACTCTATATAAACTCATTTTGAATGTTTACAAATGAAATTAATTTTTAGATGAAAGTGTCTCTAGAGTCCACAGTTTGGAATAAAAAAAATTATGGTATTAATGATGATCAAATATTAATTTAATTTCTTATTTACTTTGGATAAAATTTTAAGCACAGATAGGAGAGAATAATATAAGTTTTAAGGGAATAAAATGTTTACATTTTATATTAATCATTTAAATCCTTAAATTATTTGGGAAACATTATCAGAAAATCGATTTTTAACTGTCATTATAATTATTAAATTAAGTTCTTTAATTACCTTGAAAATTAAAAAACAGAAAATTTAATGAAATTCAAAATCTGGTGCTTAATGTTATTTTAATAAATTATTTAAATGGATTAAATTTAAAAGTTAAGATTTATCAATATATTGATATTAATTTCATGAAGAAATGTATTTCAATTCATACGCTTTTAGAATTTCTGTGTAAAGAATTTATTTTCATCTTTCATCTTTTATTTTCCATACTTTATTAAAATTTGTTTTAAATAAGAGGACTTATTTATAATATCAGGTTATTATGTGCGAATATTTATTTTGAATGAAAATAAATTATTAGTCAACAAAATTTCTGATTCATATTTTTACTACATTCATTTTATTTCATCATCAAAACTGGCAACAGTAATTTATTTGATAAATCCTACTTCATTAAAATTTATAGATTCAGAGAAAAAGCCATCTTTATTCTCGGTAAGTTATAAAGCAAACAATACCAAATAACCATCTGCTAGCCTATCTTAACCTAAGCTCTTCTGAACATATCCACTATAATGTAAATTCCCAAAATAAGCACAGATAAAATTATTCTCTTTTTTTCTTTTTATTCAATAATTTTCGCATAACTTGCATTTTAAAATATATTTTATATTATTTCTTTGATCATTTCAATAAACATTTATTTAAAAAAAAAAAAAAAAAAAAAAACACTGAATTTTATGATGTACATATATGATATGAAAGTCCCAAAAGAACACAATTAAGTTTTTTCAGCAGTATTGAAAGGTATAAAAAAATTCCGATTTACAACTTTGGTTAAGTCTTAACACAACAGAATCAAAAATTCTTTTAGCTTGAATTCGTTTGTGTGCTTGAGTAAATTGCATTTATCTACATTATTTCCTTTTTTGCAATTAACTTAATGCAAAAATAACTGTGTCAGATATTTTCCAAGATAAAGACTTATAGAATAAAATTGTGATTTTATAACTGATTTAAATTATCATTTATGATTTTATAACTGAAATGAACTCTCATATGCTTTTTCTGATAGAATTCTTTCAATTTATACCAAAAGTATTAATTATTTAAGTAGAAACATGAAAAAAATTATTTCATAGAAGAATATATTTTTCAAAAACTTAGCCAGCATATGCCTTTTACTATAGATACATTAATAATTTCTTCGAAAAAAGATTAAACAAGAGGAAGATATAGTACACTTTGAATTTTAAAGCATAATTTTTCTTGGAAAATCTTTAGAATTTTTAATAAAATTTATAAGTCTCAAAAAATGTACATGTACTTTTAAATTACCTAAAAATATAATATATTAATCAACTTTAATAATGGAACACTTATAGAAAATTAATATAAATTAACTACTTATAAAAAATATATATTTTAATAATTTTTTTATTCATTAAGTTTCTTAAGCGTTGTTTAAAAAATCAGCATTTTCCTAAAATTAACTATGAAATGCGTATTTTTAAAAAATTGTAAAGCCAATAATAGTTGATAAATATTTTAATGCATTAATATTATGTTTAAAATTAAATGACTTAAAACATTTAAATAATAAAATATAATTGACAAAAAATTGGAATATTTGAAAAAATCTTAATGTCTTAAAAATATTAAAATTCAAAGTATTAAGGAAAAAGAAAAAATTTTTCCTCTAATAAAAATAAAATATTAATATTTTTTTAAAAATATTTTTATTACTTTATTTCTAAATATTTTATATATTATTATATTATTGTACTTAAATATTTAAATTGTATTATATTCTATGTAAATGCTGTTAACTTGATTTCAGTTTTTTTTTTTTTTTTTTTTTTTTTTTTTTTGCCAACATATTTTCAAGGTATTTTTAAAATTTCAAAAATATTCAAAAAATTTATTTCTATTAAAAACAAGAATTTCCATTATATATTTAAGAGGGAATTCGTATAACTAAGAATGAATAAAAGGCATCTAAGAAAATATAGAGTCGAAAAATACTTATACACATTCTAATATTGAAAATATCAAATGTATCCAAAAAAAATTTCTCTTGTTTTGTTATATATTTATCATACAATAAAATCCCGATCATATACTTTAAAAAGAATTTTGGTGACATCTGTAAAAAAAAATAAAATGTATAAAAAAATACCATACAGTGATACCTTTTCACTCTCTGTCAGAAGTGGGGTTCGAACCCACGCTCTCTTTCGAGAACCAGAGCTTAAATCTGGCGCCTTAGACCGCTCGGCCATTCTGACTGAGAAAACGGCGAAAAATAAGATATAAAAGCATGTATTATTACTAAATATTTCATTTACTCTCATTGCATTTAAAAAAAAAGAAAATCATCCTAGACATTATTTTAAATAACTATGTCTAATTTAAAATCTATATACAAAAATATGCACATTTTGATTTACTCATCTCCTAATTTTTGAAATTTTACGATCAACTCGAAACAAAACAAATCTTTTTTCGATAAATTGGTTTTAATTATAAAGTTCAACAAGATTCTTTTTTCAAACTCTTATGACCAATTTCGCACAAATAATAAAACTTTTTCGATAAATTGATTAATTTTTCTATAAAATGTGCAATAATTATACTTTAATTAGTTTACTCGTTTTTTAAGTTTTGAACTCTTATGATCAACTCCAAAGAAAAAATATATCTTTTTCTATAAATTGATTTTAAAGATAAAAATCTATGAATGAAATCAAATAAATGAATGAAGATCAAAAGGAAATATAATAAAATTAAATGAATGAATATGAAGATAATAAAATAAAATGAAGATCAAAAATTGACTAAATTAATTTATAAATTGCAAAAAGTTAAATTGATACTAAAAAAATTAACCTTGAAAAGCATAAAAGTATGTAATGTAATTTCTTATATAAGTGTTTTTATTTTTCATAAGTCAATTGTCTAAAAGTTGATTTTAATCAAAAACTTATCAATTAATAATTGAAATCACCAATAAATTTCTAATGCTAATTATTTTGAAACTAAGAGAATACGCCCTGACATCGACAAAAAGCGTGAGGCACACACATTAGTACATATTAAATTAATGAAATTATGTGAAAGACTTGATTACGCTTACAATCTTTAAAACGAGTGATCATAATTTCTACCAAACCTTTGTTAATTTTTAAATTTTTGCTTAAATTTAACAATAGTAAAAATATTCTTTAAAATTTATCTATTTGAATCATTACATACTTAAACTTTTCAAAAAAGGGAAGTTGATTCTGTTAAACTTTCTTGATCTATAATTATGCACATAGACTTCCAACCGTGAAGATATAACAGCCTTGAATATTAGACTGGTTATTAAATAAATAAAAAGTGATTACTAACCAAGTAAAAATGAAATAAAATACTATAAGTTTTTCTTTTTCATTCCATTTTAAAGAAAATGATTTTTGATAACATCAGCAAGCTCAGTATATATATATATATATATATATATATATATATATATATATATATATATATATATATATATATATATATATATATATATATATATATATATATATATATATATATATATATATATATATATATAGTACCTCGGTTTAAATGTGAAATAACATAATAAAACTCTTTAACCACTTTCCGTGTAAAATATTTAAAAAATTTTTTGCATACTCTCAAGTAAGATGAATACAAGCGTTTCTCAATATTTTACCATCAAAACTATTTTTATAATTACATAAATATATTCACATACTTTTGATGGCTTTTTCTATTTCTATACTATTCCATTGAAGTAGCATGTGTTCAATTAACAACCTAATTCAATAGTACAAATCACCCGAATTCTTAACTAACAGTTTTCT
Organism: Latrodectus hesperus; assembly: GCA_037975125.1. Lineage (NCBI taxonomy): Eukaryota > Metazoa > Arthropoda > Arachnida > Araneae > Theridiidae > Latrodectus > Latrodectus hesperus. Next base: position 109,129,561 of record CM075853.1, read on the forward strand.
CTCAATTACGTATTAGTTTCATCAAGATAAAATCCTCAAATGATTTATCAAACAATTAGACCTCTACAAGATGAAACGTAATGATATTCCCTCCATTCAAATGATCGCTTACGCCCCTGATTAACCAAATTACTGTTTGATTAATGTTTTAACCATTTAAATGAATCGTAATGAGCTATGTCGTTACTCGAGGAAAATTAGGACACAGATTTACAATTTAGTTTTAAGGCAATCATTTCATTAAAGCCAAATGATAGGTATTAAGGAGCAATAATATTGGATATTCAAAGATTCTTTGTCTGGAAAATTAAAAATCAATGTAGATACTTTAAATTTTATTATACATTTTGTTGCAAAATCTGTGGAAACCTGGACAAAAATTAATCTTTTAATTTTTATAAAATCATAACTATTTTAATATTTACATAAGGATTTTTAGCTATATTTCTAGAATTTATGTATGTTCTATATATTTAACCCATTTTTACTACTTATGCATGTAAGCGATTTTTATACCATGGTGTTAAATGACTTAAAATTAAAAACGGTGTAATGAGCAATGTTATGTAAGAGTTGTTTGTTCAGCTCATTAACAATTAATCAACATTTTAATTCTAAATTGATAATTAATCTCCATTTCAGTTTTGCACTGAAGTAAACACTTTTAATTACCTGTGTTTAATGTAGAACAATTAATTTGTTTTAATGCAGAACAATGGAACTTTGAATTTTACGTGATTGAGTCCAGTAATAAAGTGCTATGTTTGATTTGCAATGAAACCATAGCAGTTCTCTAGGAATATAACTATTCACCGATGGAGAAATGATCAAAGAATACAAATGAATAGAGAAGAAATGTTCTCCAAAAAGGTGAACTTATTTAAAACTGTCAATTTGTCAGCAAACGCAGTGGCTCACAGATTCACGACATTGTAGAAAATATATCATCTCAACTGTCTGACAAAAATGAACAACTTGAATAGTTTTCTCTGGCCTTGATGAGTCAACGTTTGTGTCAGATACGGCTCAAGTGTTGGTTTTTATTCGAAGAATAAATAAAAGCTATGAAGTGTACGAAGAACTTCTTGATATTGATAATATACCCGACACTACTGGGGAAGACATTTTAAAAGAAGTTGGCGATGTCATTAATAAAAAGAACCTACTATGGAAAAACTTGAAATCTATTACAACTGACGGAGGAAAGAATATATGTAGTAAAAATAAAGAAATGGTGGAACTTGTGTTAAAGGCAATAAAAAATGATGGTGGTTCAAAACTATTAGTCTTACATTATATCATTCATCAATAGTGCTTGTTCAGCAAATGTTTGGATATGTCTGAAGTTCTAAAATCAGCCATATCAACTGTTAAGATTTCTCAGATTCACTAGGCTAAATCCTTGATAATTCCGCGAGTTTACTGAAGATATAGAAGAAAATTATTTATCATTCATACTGCCAAACGCTGGATTAGTTGAGGAAATGTCCTGCAGTACTTTTTTAAGCTTCAAGTGCAGATCGAAAATTTTTTGAATGAAAAGCATCTCCCTACTACTGAATTACAAAATAACGAATGGCTGTGGGAGTTAGCATTCTAAGGCGATTTGACAAAACATATAAACGATCTGAATTTGAAATTGCAAGGATAAAAGCAGCTTCTTCTTGATCTATACTCTAATATCAAATCGCTCTAGCTGAAAATAATATTGTTTCACACACAATCACAATTACGTAAATTAATGTTTCACACATTTTAAAATATGTAAAATATTCAGTTACACTATTGAGACTAAGATTTGTGGATTTTGCAATTGAAGTTTTAAGCGCTTTGAAGATAAAATATTGTGATACTCATTTCTCAGACTTTGATATTATTGCAAATGAAATTAATGATTTTTTTAAAATCCTTTTGACACTGACATTGGAACCCTAGCCCTGGAACTTCAAATTAAAATTATCAATTTACAGTGTAGTGATATAATTAAGAAGATATATCAAAACTCGTCTATGTTGGAGTTTTATAAGCTTCTTCTACTGATACAATTTGATAATTTACATAAATTTCCTCATGGGCTGTTTTCTGTTTTTGGCAATTGTGTAAAAAAACATTCTCCAAAATGAAGTACCAATTAATGTTTACAGATCTAAGTTAACCAATGAACATCTTAAATCTCTTTTAATAGTTGGTAAAAGTGATCCACAATTATATACTATTGCCAGTGAAAAATAACAATTAAATAAATCTCGTTAGTATTTTTTTACAAGTGTATATCCCTCGGTTTCATTCGCATTAACTTGGCTTTTCGGTTCCTAAGGGATTTTCAGGATAAAAATCATATGTTTGATTCAGGATACATACATTCCAAACATCGATATATACATACATGTGCATTACTGTTTACTCCCAACATAATTACCGATGGTAACCTCGGGATGTTCAATAGTTTATGATGTTAATGGGATTCATTTCAATTGTTTGTTTGTTGTTGTGCTTAATTTAAATTTTCTGCATATTGTGCTTGTCATTAAGCTTTATCTGGACGAAATAAAATAAAACCGAGTTATATTATATTAGCATTTTTTTATTATTTATCTAACTTATTACAGCAACAACAAGCTGTTCACTATCGCGGACCGTATTGATAACACAGGTGGACCAGATTTGGCCCCGCGGGCCGTAATTTTGAGACCTTGGCTTAAAGCATAATTCATAATAATAAATTTTTCATTATAAGTTAAATTACAAATGAAAAGGGAAAAATTCTAATTCTTTGGGTAAAAATCTTGTATTTTTGAAAATATGTAATATATTGCAAGTTCTAAATTTTAAAGTAATACATTTATCCTCTTTTACAAAATACAGCTTTAAGCATAAGCAAAGTGTAAATTCTGATTTCATTATGAAATTTAAATTGAAGAACTTGTCAAAAAATTACGTTTTTATACTGTGACAGAAATATGTATTCTATGTGTGAAGTAATTTTATTATATCATTTTAACTCATTTTCAAAATGCGTACATATACTTGTATACATATGCCTGATTAAACGTCATTTTCAGTATTTATTACTATTATTATTATTGCGTGCTGCAAATAATAAACTTTTACGAATGCTGAAATTTTGAGAAATTTTATATTATCAACAGATTTGCTACCTACGTTAAAATAAAAGAAATTAAATACTTTTTTCAACTTGTCTGAAAAGTAATAATTAATTGTTTGTTATATATTTGACACAGACGAAGAACTTTATTAACATAATTTTTAAAACACCAAAAAAAAACAGATGGTGTTTAATTAATACTTATTTTGTTGCCACAGCTTTGAATTATTGAATATTTTATACGTATTTACAAAATACTATATTTTAATGTTGGTTAATAAGTAAAAATCTTATTATACCTCATGTAATTGTATACTAATATGGTATTAAATTTGCATACTGCACATCCATTAATTTCCTAAAATTAAAGCGTAATATGTTACTTATGATCCTATAATAAAAATTATTCCATCATTTTTTAAATAGGATCATAAGTACCGTATTAATCAACAGTATTTCTCTAAAGGTACATTTATTGGATCAGAAAAGAAAACAGAAACCGCCCATTACTTAAGAGAATAGTGTCAAAGAAGCAGCTCCTGCTATTAGTTGATTAACACAAAACTCAACCTACTGAACATCACGCGTTTCGTTTTTCTCTATTGATAATGACATTGGTCGCACTCTCCTGATTATCCATAGAATAATGTCCATTGGGATACAGGAAAATCTTACAAAACTTCACTCAAAATTTCAGAGAATTTAAATTTTTAATATCATGGATTACATTCATTATCTTACAGAGTACTATAACCACATCAAATATGTTAAGTCAAAATTTTATGCTATTTCATGGCAACAAGTATATCCACCTATCACAAGATAACATCAGTATCAATTGTTGTAATTATCGTAATTATTACTTCACTTTAATAAGCTATAATAACTTCCAAAATGTTGAAATTGTTTCAAATTTTTATGAGTTCAAATCTCACTCTAGAAACAGAGATTCTTAATGATTCGGAGTCCGTTATAAAGCGCAAGTTATGGTGGATTTACCACTCTTGTCCAGAAAGTGATTCTAGAGCCACAAAGCTAACAAACTGTTCCGATGAACAGAATTATTAAACAATTTATGAATACATACAGAAATCATTGCATTAAACTCTTCTTACACAAAATATAATATGACAAGTATCTTAAAAATTACAAATCATGAATATGAACTATCTTTAAGTCAATCCTAGAATAAATTTTTAGCACTATCGAGTATAAATATATTTTTCTCATGTTTCCTTGAAGGTTCTTAATTGCTTCTGCAGATTTATCATGAATAAAGATGTTGGGCTAAAAAGAATAATTTCAACGGGCTTATAAATTTATTCACTAAATGTATCATATAATTGAAAAAGTAACAGTTGTTTTGCCTATACTAGTTTTTAAGCACTTTTCTGCTACGTATCTAGACTGATAAAGAATTTTTACTGTTTTTAGATACGATAGATTTTACTACTGATTTTTGGATGGCCTACACTTTAATATTAGCTTAAATTTTTCCACTCTATGTATGTGTGTATTCTAAGGTAAATTGAATATGAACATTGTGATTTTATTTGAATATAGTAACAGAGTAAACATGATATTATTATTTGCATTTTTTCTTAACTAAAACCAGCATTATATTTAACACGCTTAATATAATCCACGTATCATTCTGATTCTAATATCTGATGTCAATTTGCGGCTATATTCTTAGAATTATTATTTTTCAAAACATGTGCTTAAATTCTGAAAATGGTACTGAGAAAATGATGATTATGAAATTTTCTCGAGATAAAAAATTTTAATTAACAATCATATTCATGAAATTTTATTAATAAATTAAACATTTTTTTCAATATGCAGCTCACGTTCGAATAGAATTTTCGATATCGCAGATTGAACTGTGAAATTCTAATAGTGCAACAATGATTCTTTCTTTTTATTTAGAGATAGGGTGATATCTGTCATCACGTATTTATTTTTGATAAAAAGCCACTTAAAATGTTTCATAGATATTTTTATCTATTCACAATAAACATAAAACTTATCATAAAAGACCCATGTTTGTATTAACATAAAAACCCTATTGAAATCATTTGTAAAATACAGGTTTCATTTATTTAACTTATATTCAGTTTTATGATTTTCAACAATGCGATAAAGTAAATACTATTCTTTGTAATTTCTTTCTGCAACAAATTCATACATCATATATATGTACTATATATATATATATATATATATATATATATATATATATATATATATATATATATATATATATATATATATATATATATATATATATATATATATATATATATATATATATATAATTAATAGTAAATTTTTATAAAATTAATCAAATACTCAATAGAGTATAATACGAAATATAATAAACAGATGGAACACATGTTCGATAGATAGTTTAAAATTTAAAAGAGGTGTGTTAATCATATATTGGCACAAAGTATGGTGTTAATCAGATGGCACAAAGTGTGTACTCTGGCTCCAGACTGAAGTCTTAATGAAGACAATACACCCCAAAGCCACACTAAAAATGTCAAACCAAAATAAAGGAAATAAATGTCAAGCTAAAATATAAGCCAAAATATAATATTTAATCCAATCCAAAATCATGCTGAATGTATTACTAAGCGTATAATTTTTGTATATATTCTTGTATTTTTCAATTTTTGCCTATCATATTTCTGCTCATGCTCATATATTTATATACAGGGTGCCCAGAAAAGGACTCCCTGATTTCAAAATTAAATATCTCGAAAACAAAGATCAATAGAGGAATGCAGTAAACGGTATGTTTATTGTTAAAGTTGTAAGAATTTTATACAGCAGTTTAAAATAATAGTTACAAAAGCTGCTAACAGATGGCGCTGTACGTTGTACAGCTCATATCAGCATACATAAATGAAATCACATCATATTTTCAAAATGTTCACTATTAGCACTACAAAGGTGGCGCAAACGAAGAATGAAATTTGCCATCACATTTCGTAGTGTCTCAACAAAATGGATTCACATGACAGACAGATCGCCGATTCAAGTTCGTCCAGCGTGGCGGGATGCTTCGGGTAGACAATGTCTTTCAATGTGCCCCACAAAAAATAGTCAAAGGGAGTCAAATCCGGCGAATATGGAGGCCAGCCCATGCCTGCACCAGTAAATTTGGGATATTCCAAAGCAATGACTCGATTCCCGAAGTATTCATCAAGAAAGCGAAACACTTGTTCGGTACGATGTGGTCGGGCTCCATCTTGTATAAACCATTCAGTACGTGGTCGATCCTCTAACACTTGCTCTGTGGCGATAAATTGTTCCAAATTTGAAAAGTAACGTTCACTAGTGACCGTTTCTCGAATGAAAAAAGGACCAATAATGCCTCTGCTGCATACTGCAGCCCACACAGTAACTTTAGGAGAATACAGGAGTTTCGCTTCACACCAATATGGATTTTCGGAACCCCAAAATCGCCAGTTCTGTTTATTCACGAATCCATTCAGGTGGAAGTGGGCTTCATCTGTAAACCAGATGCAGCCAACATCAAATCCTTCACTATCAATCATTGTGAGCATCTGATTAGCAAAGTCAACCCGTTGATGCACAGCTCGTAAGGGTATGGCCTGGTGAGTTTGAATTTTGAATGGAAACATGTGAAGGCTCTTTCTCAGCATTTTCTGCGTGCTGGAACAATTCAAACTAGTCTCAGATGCAATTCTACGGACGGATGACATTGGATTTTGCTGAATAATTCCAGAAACTGTGGCAACATTTTCAGGAGTAACTGCAGTTTGCTTGCGGCCAACATTCCCCACTAGATCATCAGTTACGCTGCCTGTTCGTTGAAATTTGGCGAAGAACGTACGAATGGTTTTCGCATCGTTTCCTTTTGGAACATTAAATTGTGCTTGAAAACTGCGCTTTGTTGCCGTAGGACTCTCTTTTAACCTGTGGTACTCTAGCCCCAGAAAAACGCGTTGTTCAATGGAGTGCATGGTTTTAATCTCTTCCTTCTATACGCTACCTCTTTTCACGCTTCAATAGTGGATCTGATCGCTCTGGGCTTTAGATCACTATTTATACTAGGCATTATGTACAGCGCCATCTATTTGCAGCTTTTGTAACTATTATTTCAAACTGCTGTATAAAATTCTTACAGCTTTCACTATAAACATACCGTTTACTGCATTCCTCTATCGATCTTTGTTTTCGAGATATTTAATTTTGAAATCAAGGAGGTCTTTTCTAGACACCTTGTACATATACATATATATATATATATATATATATATATATATATATATATATATATATATATATATATATATATATATATATATATATATATATATATATATATATATATATATATATATATATATATATATATATATATATATATATACAGATAATTACTTCACAAATAACTATATTAAATAATTTTTGTCATATCATTATTTCTATTTCATTGACGTTTAATAATAAATTATAAAAAAATTGTTGTGATTTTCTTATAATTTTTAATAATTAAACTATTTATTGGTTATATTAAAATAAGTACAGTATCTTACATTAAGTAACAACTTAAACCATATATTTTTAATAACCTAATTCCTATTTTTAATTCAAATGTAAATTATATTGATTTTTTCAATTTGTTAAAGAATTTAAACTTAATGAACTATTTGCGATATGAATGGAAGCTAAAAGTAAATTCTTTTTAATCTTTTGAATAATATTTTCCATCTCATATAAGAAAACTATTTAAAAATGTATTCAATCAATTAATATATATATACATATGTATGTATATATATATATATATATATATATATATATATATATATATATATATATATATATATATATATATATATATATATATATATATATATATATATATTAGGTTGGTGCGTATGAAATGTCGGATTCTTAAGTGATTGTATAAAACTGCATATCTTTCTTCAAAAGCTGTTTATTCAATCAAAGTATGCTCCATTCGCTTCAATACACTTCTCCCAACGAGATTTTAAAGCGTAGATGCCTGTCTTAAAAAATTTTGGTCTTTAGAATTAATAAACTCTGATATCGAGTTTTTTAGACTGTCTTCATTTTCATAGTGTTTGCCCCTTAAAAATAGCTCTAAATGCTTGAAAAAATGAAAATCGGTCGGCGAGAGATCCGGTGAATATGGTGGATGCTGAAATGATGAGCATACGTTTAACCGATCCAGCTTATTTCGCTCTGTCAGTGCGTGCGGTACCCACTTGTCCATCTTCTTAACCTTGCCAATCTCAGAAAGGTGTCTGAATATCGTTGTATGGTCAACTTTCATCCTGATAGCAAGTTCCCTCGTGGATACGGACTGGATCCGCTTCCACTAGAGCCTTCAGGTCATCATTCTTCACAGACGTTTTGGGTCTTCCGCGCGGCTCATTTTGCGGTGAAAAATCGCCAGTCCGAAATTTTTTGAACCAACGCTGCACTTTCCGATCGTTAACCGTATTCTCCCCAAACGCTTGGTTTATGTTGCGTGCAGCTTTTGCAGCACTATTACCAAGTTTGTACTCATATAAGAAAATGACGCGAATGTCGGCAGAATTCATATCGGCAATAAACTCAAAAGAAATAAAAAAGGGAAGACCTTCGAGAAAACCTATTTTGCTGAAATGAGTCTCTGGCAATGGACAATACGAGTATGAATGAGGTTATGCCAAATACAAAAGTATAACGAAAACAGGGAGGGAAACGTCCGCATGTAAAGAGAATCCGACATTTCATACGCACCAACCTAATATATATATATATATATATATATATATATATATATATATATATATATATATATATATATATATATATATATATATATATATATATATATATATATATATATATATATATATATATATATATATATATATATATATATATATATATATATATATATATATATCTTAAAATCTATTTTATTTCTATGCGCATAACTTTCAAGTACCATACAATTATACATGAATACTTTAGTATTTGCATTTGAAATATTTAATTAAAATGTGCTTAGTATATAACATTCTCAAAGATAAGTATTAGAATATTCTATCATTTAATATGAATCTTACGTTTAAAATTACTCAAACAAAAGTGAATTTATTCGAACTGTTGAATTAATTGTTAATTCAGTATATTATGTAATTATTTTAAGATGCTTAGAATCTAGCTTTCTCCACAGCTTATTAATTAAAGGAGTATTAAATACTTGAACACGTAATTTTCCAAAGAGCGCCTTAATAAGCGGAATAGGTTGAAATATGAATTCTAGCGTAGATAAGAATGTCAGTGGGGCCCGAGTAGGCAAGAGATGAGTCTGATCTTTCATCTCTAATAAATTCGCCGCTAACGAATCTAGCCTGTTTCCGCGTTTCCGGAGCCGGAATCCTTGGCCTTGCATTAACAACAGAATTTCTCGAGGAATAACACGATTATTTCTCGGAAAGCACCACTTGCATTCTCTGCTGAAGATTCTTTTAATTGCGAATCGACGTTTCGCAACTTAAATTTGTTTCGGAAACTTTTCTAATCTGCATTTGTGTAATTTCCACTGGTAATATAAGTGTAGTACAAGAGAGTAACTTTAATTATATTTTTATTGGTATATTATAAATTTTTGGAACTACTTAAACTCTGTTCATTTATGAGTAATTGATTTTACATTATTAAATAGAAAACAGAATTAAATGTAAGGAAATTATGAACAAAATGAAACTGAAATAGCATTTGTTTTTTTATATTGTTATATTCAAAAGACATCTCATTTGTAATAAAGTAATGTTTATTTCTTGAACCATTGCAAAATAATGTAATATGCAAATTGATTGAATTAGTAATACAATGCAAATAGTAGCTTAGCAATAATAAATTAGTTTGTTTTAAAATTACCTTTCTAATTTTAGTAAATTAGCCTTCAATTTTTTTTTTAATTGCATATGTTTTGAATGTTTTGAAAAATGAGATATATATCATATGTAGTTCTTTTTTGAGTTCAACACAATGAAACAACTGAAACATTTGCCAATTTCTTATTGAAAATTTTTTTAAGTATTTTACTGAAAATGTTGAATAGAGACATCCAATCACATTTCACTTGAGTTTTAAATTCTGTACATTTAGTTAATAAAATGGTACGCAAACTATCATGTTAGTCTACTTCTGATAACATATGATTCTCATTTTGTTACATTTGTTCATTATTAGTAAATTTTTTACCATGTTATTTCCTTTCGCCTCTAGCTGCCCTTCTTTGTTTTTTCTGCTAATAAATTTATAATTCATTTGTTGAAATGATTAAAAATATCACTAAGCAAAAAAAATAATTTTCATACTTTACTTCAACATTAATTTCTTACATATTTTTAGCATAAATACTATCTCTAATTGCTGAAATACTTTTCAAATCCAATTGAGTAAAACATATTTAACAAGTTAATTAATTCCTAAGACCATTCAAAATATGTACTGAATTAGATACATAATAATTAATAAGAAATCATAATGTTAAAAATATCTCAGACTTTTTTCAAATATTTTAAAAATTATTTAAAAATTTAATCGCAAAATATTGTATAAATATTGAAAGGTATAAGAGATAGTCCTTTTTTTATTTCTTATGAACAAGTACTTTAAAACATAATTTCTACGCTTCGTTAGTTTTAGAGATTTTACATAATAAGAAACAAAACATATTCAAATTAATAGCCAAATAAAGTATAAAATAGTAAATGCGCAAAGTTTGGAATAATAGTTTATTAGTTTTCTAAACTCAGTTTTCCTAACTTTTTATATTCATGTTTTTCTGAATTAAATTTTTAATTTGAATTTCTTAATCAATTATTTGAGTTCATTACTATATTATTAAATTAATGTAGCGATTGTATTCAATATAGTTGAAAAATACAACCTTTTCAAGATGTTATAGACTTATTTTGTTTATTTCAAGCTGTTTAAAAAAATTTTCAAGTAGATCTTTTGGCTGCATTTATCAATCGATACCCTACAGAAATACATAGTATTTAAATACTTCAATTGCAAAAAAAAAAAACATTTAAACACTTTTGATTAATTAATTTTAATTTTCTCCTATTTTTAGACGTCATTCAAAAGAAATTACAAATAGAAAGAAGTTTCAAAAGTTTACTATAAAAACTTATAGAAATTTATAATAACTTTTTCAATAAATTTTGACTATTCACACATATTTTCTACAACATTTTTGCATAATTTATTATTAAATTGTCTTTATAAAATGTTCATAACACCATAATAAGTGTCTTTAACCAAAGCAAGAAGCACAATTATTTCATATCAATTTGGATCAATAAAGCAATAATTCCATTAAGTCCTGTACTTTGAAAGTTTTCTTTAGTATAAAGTTCAATATACAATTTGAAGTTTTACTTTAATAATATCAGATGCATGTTGAAACATTAACTATCAATTTATTTTCAATAATCAGATTTACCCAGAATAATCACAGCAATCAGATTTTCCCAGAAAGAAAATATGACTAGATCCTTACTTATATTTACTTTTATGACCACGTGTGTGTTAAAAGAAAAATGCATTCATAATTTCAATCATTGTTTTTAGCATGAATTTTAAGTTTAATTCTGAATCACAATGCCTGATTTTATAGACATAATAATAAATTAAATTGTGTATTTCAAAAATAAAAGTTAACTTTAAAAAAAAATTTTCAATAAAATAATTTTTTCTAAGTCATTTTATGGAATTTCACTACTTTTATTATTTTACCGTATTCAGGTGCAATTATTGATTTTAATTCGAGGAATAACGCATGTACTTAAAACTGATTTTATGTATCGGAAATAAAAGAGTTATATTTTGAATGAAAGAAATTCTTGAATTTTTCAATCATAAATCAAATTATCATTTGCGTATCTCACAAATCATAGGACTGCATAGAATAAAATATTCAACTCATTTTTACACATAAATAATACAAATTAAAAAAATTTTTAAATAAAAATAATAGTGAAAAATGCATTTACCCACACATTAGATTAAGAAACATAGATTTTAAAGTAAAAGCTTAAAATATCAACACTAAATATGAAATATACCTGAGTAAGTATGGTATATTTAAATATAATTTCATCTAGTTAAAACTGCATAAAATAAAATATTCAACTCATTAAAGCTACGATTTTAGATGAGTATTTAATAATTACAATTATACTTTTAATAAAATATTCAACTTATTATAGCTACAAATCTAATGAAATATTCAGTTCATTAAAACAAGCTTTTAATAGAATATTCTGTTAAAGGAGCAATTTTAATAAAATATTCAATTCAATAAGTTAAATTTTATTTTATTCAAATAGGAACGAGTGTTTATTTTTTCAACAACAGTTTATTTTCGCCTAGAACACTATACAGTACATGAGTTTTGATTTTCACGTACACACACAACGCACAATCACTAAAACACTTCGAAAGATTCCATCATAATTTGGCTTTAAACATGCCGTATGAGAAATCTTCATTTCAAACGAGAATTCAAATTAATAATTCTGTTCAATTAGAATTCACAAAATTTTATCTTACTATAACTGTAAATATACAAATTTATAAATCTGATTAAAATTTCATTGATTTGTGATTTGATTTTTAACTTTTTATGCTTTACACTGAAACCTTTTTTTAGTATTCGATAGTTTGACCAAGCAGAAAAATGAATTCTATATTTAAATTTTTTTTGACCGAAGATTTACTTATTTAAATAATATTTATTTAAAAGATATTTAAAAACATCACATTTTATAAACATTATTAGATAGGGAACGAGGAAGCTTATTTGTATTGTAAAAAATTTAACTTTAATTTGTGCGGAGTCTTAAACTTCTCACTTTGGATATTATTTAGTATATATGATATTATAACTACTGGAAATATAAAAAAGCATTTAATTTATAATCATTATTTAGGATTCGATTTTAAAATGTTGTGTAGCATGATCTTATATAAAATTATTTTTTCCAATGAAATACAAAATAAAAATCTCAACTAATTTACATTTTAATTTAGTTCTAAACATGATGAAACAAATATATAGCAATTCATTTTTTATTTTATGTTACAAATAAATTTACATAGATTCATATATGTTTATGTATTTAGTTTTTCTTTTTTTCCTATTAAATTTATCTGGAAACTATCTTTTATTGTTTTAGTAAACACTCATTTTATTATTTTAGAAAATATAAATATCAGATATAAAAAAAATTCTTCAAAAGAAAAAATTCTTGATAAAGTTTTTAGGATAAAATCTTACAATGAAAATAATACTGTTATTTTATAGGCGTTGTGTAAATGAAGAAGGCCTTCTGTACAAGAAGAATTCATTTTCTGTTAATTTATTGCACAAAAAAATCATCTAGAATTTTATTTCCATTAGCAAAATTTCTTAAAAAGCTATTTTTACATAGCAAATTTCTTCCAAGAATTCCAAGCAAAATTAAGTTAATATCATAAGTTAAAATGGTCATGATTTTTAGGAATATTAATATACGTTACATTTTAAAAAATTTCATTTATTTTAGAATCTAAAAGCATATTACACTTTTCAGTATATTTTGTTTATTAATTTGCTTTCTTTAAATTTTAAAATTACCCTGTTTTTAATTTAAAGCAAAAAGAAAATCCAAATGTTGCTAATAAATAAGTGCCTTATGACTTAAATGCTCTTATAACATTTCTCCGTTTTTATGTTCATATAATATTTTTATTACAAGAACAAAACTTAGTAATTTGATTAAAATTAAATTCGAACATCGTTTCTCTAATATAAAATATTTGAAATATAATAATAAATACTAAATTCCATTGTAGACTTTATTAAAAACAGGAAATTCATAATAATATCATGAAATTCCCGCTACCATGAATAAACTTATTAAGTTATTTGCGCAAGCATAACATTTTCTTGAACTTACCTGGTATTGGAAAAAAGCTTCTAACAGTATTTGCAGCACTGTATGGTAGGCGGCCTTTGCGGTATCTGTTGTACAAGTGAACCATGTATGACGGAGGAGAATCAGGCCTTTGTGGTGCAGCTCGTAGCTGCAACATGCGATTTTCCATGGTCCAGAGGTTATCAGATGCGCCGAAGGCAACGCTTAACAATACTGGAAAAAACCACATTTCTTTTTCGATCAGAAAAAGCAACCACTGTTTCCTAAAACGACTTTTCATTTGAATTCAGCATTCTCGTTTGAATTATCATAACCGAAAGTGGCTTTTACATTATGTTCCAGAATAAATAGAATATTCTTCTATGCGGGGCTCACAACTCAAGAGTTAAAATTTTCAGTTTTTTAAATGTGCAGTTATTTTTTTATTGATTGAATAATAATTCCCTGTGCTATGAAAATTTCATTAGATAATTTCAATGCAATGAATTTCTTTCTATCACCACTTGGGGCCCGAAATGGAACAAATGCAAAGACTAATCGTCTGCTGTGACCACGCGGACGATCGGGAGAATCAGAAATGATTTCATTCGATGAATCTCTCTTGTGGGGATGGAGGGAAAGTATTCGCGCGCATGTCAATCGCTGCTCCTAAATGAGAAAACTTTTCCCGTTGGTAAAGAACTTCCAAAATGAAATCTAGAAACTATCTACAACCAATTAAAGGGAGGACTTCTTTATCTCAATTAATCCTCAGTTTGTTTCATTATATCAGATAATATATTTCTCATACCATTTTCCTCAGCCCAGTTAAAAAAATTTTAAATAAAAAAATTAAGGCTTAAAACTTTCACCACATTAATTATTTTATGTTTTTTATGATCTTAATATATTTTAAAATTCATTGTATAATATGATTTTCATCGTTCTAAAAGATAATTGTAGTAAATCGATAATTTTTTTAAAAATTCTATCTTTACATATATTATTTAATTGGAAAGTAATAACTTAAATGCAATAAAAACTAAAGTCAAGCCCTCCTGGAGCTAAGATCTACAGATTCCACATATGTTTTTCATGCAATATAGAGAGTACAAATTTTCTCCTTTCATAACTTTTTCCTTATTTCAAAAGTGTAAAGAACATTAGATAAAATTAAATGATGTGCTTAAGTCTTATTGTAATTCAGCTTCATATAATAATCATTAAAATTTAAAGATTAATATTCTTTTTTATCTGTCATAACCAAATTTAATTATTTTATCAACACAATATTTAATTTTTGGACATTGGTCTTGTTAGTACGGAATAAAATCACCACAATTAAAATTTTAGAGCCAAAAATTATTAAAATTTATTCTTCATCCAAAGTTAAAATCCCATTTAAATTATGACCATAAAATTATGAAAAAATGCTCTATAAAACACCATTAAGTATTATCATGCAAAGTTTTATTTTATTTTACCTACTCTGTCAACGTTTTGTTTTAAACACTTCAGTTTTAAATTTTAAAAAAGAGATCATAACTTGGTTGGTTGGTGTCTTGTCCATTTGATGTTAAATTAAACTACTCCATGTGCCAAAATCACGGCCTTGGTAATGTGTACAATTTTAACAATTCGTCAATGGCATGTAAACTTCTTATGATGGGGCCGGGCAGTTAAAAATGTGTTCCGGCAATTTCTAAATGATTTGTAAGTTCTGATGCCGTCTGTATCTACAGTCACTGGACAGAATTTTTGGGTTCTAAGTCTGGAAATAATCCTGGTAATAATCCTGTCTGAATGATCATACTTTATAAACATAATATAATAGTTTTGATAGAAAACATGTCAATAAAGAAAAAATAACCATTTAAATCTTAAAAATAACTTTAAACACTTTTTACATAGAAGGACAAAAATTTGCTTCGTATAGAAACTGGAATTTTTCAAATCAAATTTTACTTGTTCTGTGTTTTACTGTTCAGGCAGGAAATTTTACTGAATTCAACCTTCGATTGCAAATTCCCAAACAATTATAAAACCAGTACTATAAATATGTTACATTTTTTGGTAGAGTTCAATTGAGGCAATTAAATAGATAATATTTTTATATGAATATAGAAATGTGTAAAACTTAATATATAATAATGAGTTTAAAAATTTTGTGTTGAAAATTTACAAGATAATTATCGTTAATTAAAAATATACATGATTATATTTCTAAGTAAAAATAATTATTTACTTCAATATTATAATTTACAAATATAATTAATTATTTTTTGCTCTAAAAGCATATTCAAATTTCGTTAAATTAGCCTTAATTTAATTTACCATTTATCACAATTTCAAAATTAGAAAATGATCTAAAGCAGGGCTTCTTAAACTATGGGTCACGACCCCATTTGGGGTCACGAGAGATAAAAATACAATTTAACAGAAAATGTTTTTTAACTTGTAAAATTATTGTTATAAAGATAAAATAACAATTATCGTAGATAATTTAGATTTTTGTATGTTTCAAAACGAATTCTAAACTTATATATTTTTATATGTATATGTATATTGTTACCTAATAAATAAATCATCAAAAAATATTAATTTATTTTTCTTTTATATTTGTATGGGGTCGTCAAGAAACTTGCAATCATAAATGGGGTCGTGAATTACAAAAGTTTAAGAAGCCCTGATCTAAAGTATTATGTAATTAAAAATTTCATAAAGTAGAAAACAAAATTATTCAACCAATTTATAATATTAAAAGAAATAAAATAAGTGTTGCAACGTTTAAAATTAATATTTCTGAAATATTTTATAAAGATTAAGATTTAAATATAAAACCAAACAAAATTAAGCAGATATAAAATATAAATAAAAATAAATCATCAAAACAATTATATTTATTGTAAAATTCCATTGAAAAATACTATTTTTTTTATTGTTATATATAAGAAAATGATTGAGGTTAATTCTTCTTCGTGTAATTCCTTTTATAACAAATGAGTTACTGACAATAGATTTTAGAAATGTAATGTGTTATGTCAAGAGCAACAGACTAATAAAGCTAAAGAAAGGAGTAAATAAATTATTTACTTAGTTTATTTGTATTAACATTAATTTACATTTGATGAAATAGTTTCCATACAGTAGTTTGTGAATATCTATTTTTAACTTTGTTTCCATATGACAAAGTTTATTTTAATTTCGAAATTAATTTTGTTTCGATTTCGAAATTTATAACAAAATTTAAACTCAATTAACTGACTCTAATCTAGGCTTTTTTACAATAAAAGATATCATAGCAATTTACGTGCTATTAAAATACTTAATATTAATAAATTCGACATCTTACATCAATAATTATAACTTTTTATGACAAAAATTTTATTTTAGTTGAAGCTTTGTTAAAACTTGGAATTTACATTTGGAAAACAATGGTGCTTATAAGATGGTGGAATAACTCTATTTAGAAATTAATGTATTGATTTGGCCTATACATGTATTACTTTGGACTTCTAATGGTTCTGAAAGTCTGGTGCAGAAAACAGAAAACGTCTCCAATTTAAGAATATTGGTAAACTTATTGTAATAATATAATATCATTATAATTTATTTTGATAATAAATTATACAGAAAGTACTATAGTATAAATACATACACATAGAGAATGAATAGAATCCTAGTGTTCCTCGAGACAGTGTTTCTTTATGCATCGAAGGAAGAAAGCTATAATTAAAGTGGTATAACATTGTCAACTGGATTTCTCTGACTGAAAAAAATTTCATTCTCAGATAAATAGAAATTTGCACTGAAACTCAATGTCACGCTTGTCAGAGTTTGACAAGCAAAATACATTGCCCCAAGAAACCACCGAATATCTCATATTCTATGGTGAAAATATAGTTAGGGGAGGTATAATGTTAGAGTATTGCACCGACTTGTATACTGACAGACGGCTGCTATGACATTTGTAAGACATCGTGATCAAGTCTTATATACAGCTGTAAATTTTACACTACAGCAGTTGGTCTTGCTTTCGTTTAATCAACAATCATGCATAGCCAAGTGGAACTATAATAGTCGAGGATTACCCGGAAAGTGACTGGATTGTACGTATGGTATGATCGCCCTACTCACCTAACTTGAATCCGATTAAAAATCTTTGGCATACCATTGGATGTGTATATATACATATTTTCTACTCATCCATAGACTTTGAAATTGCTCAACAAAAATACGGATGATTATTTAACTCAGTTACGTTCAATCAGTTCAGTTGAGTTATCGAAAGCATTATCAAACGTTTTTTCCTACTGATGAGAAATATATTAATATTAACTTTTATTTTGCCGACCGATTGGCTGAGTGGTTAGCGTTCCTGACTACTGAGCTGTTGGTCCCGGGTTCGAATCCTGGTTCAGGCATGTGTTTCTTTCCTTCTCTGTTCTCTCTGTCCTTTCATCTGTGTTGTTGTATGAATGTGACCCGCCCTATAAACAGGTTTGTGTTGGTATGGCGCGGGTAACGCTACTCGCCTCCGTGACTTGGTTCACAGGTGCCCGCTGGGTGACGATAAATGAGTAGCAGTTTCTGGCCTTGTTGTGGCATAGGGTTCAGTCACCCTTGTGTGCCCGCCATTGGATTAAAAAAAAACTTTTATTTTAAGATTTTATTTAATGAATCTTATAATTGTTAAAATTCAGTATTATTTTCATCATTGTTATTTTATTCCTTGTTTCATCACATAAAATATATTTGCTACGTCCCCTCTTTATTTTTCCTGCCAACTAAAACTACTAATTTAATTTTGGAAACTGAACGTAATATTCATTATAAAAACTTTATAAAACTATCATGACATTTTCAGATTTTTAAAGTGTTGAGTTCTTTGCAGAATTTTACAATCTTTTTGATTTACTACAAAGGAGTTGCAAAACATGTTTGAATTCCGAAATCCTCCTAGTTTACATAAGAAATCAAAACCATAATCGCGTCATTGCTACAATTAAAATTTGACAAGAAAAATGATTCATTACATAAAAATCATATTCGAGCAATGGTTTTTATTTCTAATTTTATGATCTTATTCTACGATCTGTTCAAAATTTCTTCGAACATTTCTAGACAGAAAACTATTAAACATGTTTCTACATATATTTTTCAGAAAATACTCTCTCATCACTTACTTAGACATTTTTCGAATTTGAATAAGTCATTGTAATCTATATTCCTCTACCATAAGATTCATTAAATGACTCCCTTTTTACTCAATACATTATGTCGCATTACGATGAACATTGTATAACCATTTATTTCCGCCTTTCATACCTACGCATTAACTCCTCAGAGAAGAATTTCAGCGTCCGTAAATTGTATTTGAAACTCAAAACAATTTTGCTTATAGTTTTAACCTAATTTTCCATATTGTTGGTTTCGAAAATATTACACTAAAAAAAGGAAACATCAAAATTTCATGTACAGGGTGATTTGTTTTAAAGAGACAGTGTTTGGAGCACTCTGTAGCGCGATCTAATAGCCGAAATGACACCATACTTGGTAATTTAGACTAATCAAAACATGAGGAAAAGGATTCCTTGAAAAAAATTAATTCCAAAAGTCACCGCTATGGTATTTTGTTTCGCTGCTTTAGCTTACAATAATGACAATTAGCATAAAACACGGGTTTCAAAGAAAAATGCAAATGTTGTGCAATGACAGTGCCAGTAATAGGGGCTATAAAAGCAAATATATCAGACAGCTCTGATAAATTATCTCAGCAGATAAGCTCCAGTGGCCATAACTCTTACGTTACCGGAACGTGCGTTTATGTTGGTGGAGTATCAAATTTGTCTATTCTGAAGAAAAACATAAAACGAAGACAGTGCGGGATATTCCTCGTGATATGTTACGTACGGCTATTGTACACAGAATGCACGGTGTTATTTCTGAGAACGGTGATCACAGTGAATGTGATCTAATTCCTCACCGGGGAAGTTAATGTAGTAAATAAACATTAATAATTTATCTGTACGATTGTATGTGTTAGTATTTTCCTTTTTTCAAATTTTATACTTTGTAAAGCGCCACAAAATGCCCTAGTGGCAATCGTTGGAATTTTTTTTACGGAATTTTTTTCCCGTGTTTTGATTAGTCTAAATATCAAGTTTGGCACCATTTCAGCTATTAGATCGTGCTACAGGGCGCTCCAAACACTGTCACTTTAAAAAGATCACCCTGTATTTGTGACACCATGAATACCAAGATGAATTATGCTAATGATAAAATTCTGGCGCAGCTACACATTATGGTCGATTATATAGTAAAATCACAAACTGTACTCATTGCGAGAAAACACATTTCTATCAAGAAAAACTTGAATTCCTTAACAAGCATTTTGTTAAGAGTTATGGCTTAAGCAAGTCCTTTGCTTCAGTAAATAGAAAATAAAAATTTAAATATGTTTCAAAGTTCATCCTAAGAAAAAGGTTGCCTGCAGTGATGGCGGTAATCATATCAGTCAGTCAGTATATCAAACATCATAAAAACAACAGCATTTTGGATTTAGAATCAATGAACGCAGGAAAGAACGGCTGATTCATGAGAACTAATTGAACTACATATGGAAACAAGCACTTATTAGCATTCATAGAGCTTTATACCAGATTCACAACCTTATCACAATTAATCTAATCATTTGTATCCACATGAACCACTCTACATCCACTACATCATGGAATAAAATTCAGATTAGAATTTGAAAACACCAAAAACAGATATTAAGTTCTCATACCAGCCTTTCGCCGCGTATATTTTCGAATTATATTGGATTTATCTCTTGCACTTCTTAATGCACATAATTGACAATCAAACCCTATATTTCAAAGATTTTGCAGCTATTTCTCCTCTTTTAACAATAAGTCTTACTTTTGGTTCTTTCGCTAAGACAATATGCGTCAAGCATTGCTAATAAAGTTCAAGATTTCTACGTAGACCAACAAATTGTATTTCTTTATCTAGCCCATCAATTTTCCACTAATCTATCAACTATGCAACATGTTCATTTACTCATTAGAGATTGATTATCTCGAAATATAGAACCCTCTAATATATCAAATTAATATAGGTTACTTAAGAAGGCAGCAAAGGCAAACGACAGAAATCTGACAAAAAATTGAATTCATAAAAATTTAAATGGTTACAACCACAGATTTAGTACATATCAGATGTTAATTAATTGATTAATTAATATTTTACTTTTTTATACATTTGCAATTACTATGATACTTGTAAAAAATATAGATCCTTATAAAAATCAAGCAAACAATTTATCTTGGATACATATATATATTTATATTAACAAACGTGATGAACGAATGACATATAATCTCAAACAACTTTTAAATGAGTAAATGTTAAGATTTTACATTTAAAAATTATCACATATCATCATTAGAAAATAAATCCAAATAGATTTTGGAGAAAAAAATAAATCATTTTATTTAACTCATACGAAATAACCCTAATCTAAGAATTATCAAGCTTTATTAAACATTAAAATATAGATTAAAATGTAATATCACCTTATATGCATTCTTATAAAATATTTCGTTGCGTTATTGTAATGTTTATTGGAAGAGTAATTTATTCTATTTGCAGAGATGTTGCCGCAATGCATTTAATCACAAATATAAATGTAAACAATTGAATAATGTAAACAATAAATAAATGTAAACAAAAGAAAATAGTATTGCATAATTTACAAGTATATAAAGGCTAATGGTATCTGTAATTGAAAATTAAAAATAAAGAAAAATTTAACGTAATCGCAATGAGATTCATTCATTAATATCATGTTCACATGTACGTTTTAGTCACCCATTTGTTGCTCTATATAATTTCTACGAATCAAATGATATTTTCTTCAGAAATTTATTGAGTAATCTTTTAAGGACTGCATAAAAAAAGAAAGACAAATGCATTTTTTAATTATAATTTTATGTTTAAATTTATAATTTAAAGGAGTGTTTAAAAAAATTGTACCCTCTATTATAAAAAGGTGTTCATTGGAAAAAAGTTAATCATAGCTATAAAATTTAGTTTGTGGCGTAGTATTTGCGTGTAGACAAACATCATTTCACTAATTATCACTAATTGATCACTAATTCACTAATTGATTCTAATTTAAAAAAAATAATAATATTTTATTGATTAGTAGCAGCAACAAGGTTGTTAGTTTCATCTCATTGTACGTTAAGTTTGCCGTAGCACCAATGCAACAAACTGATACTTGGTGAAGCTTAAAATTTTATGCTTATATTGATGTCTCTTTGTGCTGAATTCTGCCATAAATGTTGCGATTGCTTATATAATTCTAGATTATTTTAAGACAGCTGATGTTGTCTTTCAAACAAATTCTGTTATAGCAAGTAATGACTTGGCAGGCAATGGAAGAACATTACATCGATGTAATTATTGCAAGAACGAGCATTTTGAGGGGGATAATCAACTGGGTGAATTGATTATCATAGAACATAACACCACCTAAGAATAAATGCTTAACCCACAAAACTCTTTCGGTATGAATTGAATTCACCATTGATTTTTACTTTACACACGCAGCTATAACAACATACTTATTTCTAAATATATATTAGAATTTCCCCATTTGTCCCAAGACTATTACGCTAGATACTATGACAATATGCTCTACAATACTAATTGCTAAATTAGATAACTAACTTCTCTGCTGATTTCACTTATATCAGTGAACATCAATACAGAGAAAAAAGTATAACTAGTCACTGAAAATCACATTCCTTTAGTTAAACTCAGCCCATGTTATATATGTTATATAATTTATGTTATATATCTGCCCATAAATAATTTTATATATCTTCCCATGTTATGTATATAAATAATATTATATATGTTAACAAATCAATAAAGGTAATTGATTTAATGGACATCGAGACCTGAGTCCAGAATTGCCAAGACATTAATGGAACAACATATGTATAAATTTCATCGAAATATTTTATTTATTCATGGTAGAATTTTTGTCTTAAGTGTCAATCTATTTCTTTTCACAATGTAGCGATACTTTAAATCATAAGAAATCAGTAAATAAATATTTTCAGAAAACAATATAAAAGTTATCAATGGAAATCATTCATTTAGTCATGAATTCAAAAATAAAATATTATAAAAGTATTTTTCTCTTTTCAAACCAGAAGTTAGCAAATTCAATTCTGATCCAGGTAAGCAGTTATTTTTATTAGATCAAAGCAATTCAACTTATTGGAGGCCAATGTAACTTGTAAGTCATGGTCTAATGTAAATTTTCAGAGGATTCAAATTCTAATTTTATCAATTGAACGTGTTTTAAAATTAAAAGCTATTGTCTCTCAGATTAGTCGAATGATATATTTTACATCAACAAAACCTCCCTACCTGTTCTAATGTAGGAGAGGGGGAAAATATACAAATGCAAAAGTAAATTCACAGTTATAGAGAGATCCACAGTAATAGTCACCATATTGATAAGATATATGCACTTTAAGTAATGCCGAGTTCAATTCTCTTAATAGCGGAATTTGAAGTTAAGCCAGAAATATGTCAGCTTAATGTGACTTGATTTATGTGTGTCAGCTTAATGTTGATAATAGCTTATGTGTGTCAGATTAATATGAAAATGTTAAATTTATTAATAGAAAATGAAAGATGTAGTATGATTGTGATAAAATAAACAAATAGGAATTTTTACAAACACATAGAAATTTTACAAGCAAATAGAAATTTAACTAACAAAATAGTGAGTTTTATAAATAACAAACTCACATAAAATATAAAAAGCATTTTTTGATAACAACATATAATTTCTTTTTAAATTAAAGAAAAAAATTTATATTTTGGAATGAAAAATAGTTTGAATATATCGAGAAAAAGTAAAGGAGCTAATTAAATAATATTTCGCTTTATTAATTCAGTTTCTTTACAATAAGAATGAATCATTAATTTGATAGATTTAAATCAGTTTACCAACAAATTTTAATGAAATAAAAATAATAAAATTATTTTCAATTGCGTAATTTTTACAGTATAAAACCAGCTGCAAAAATCATAAGAATAATATTTGAGCATTTACATATTTTTATAAAGTAAGAAACGAAATCAAAAAAATTACTTTTATAAAAAAAATCAATGCTGATAAAGAATATAATTTTTAATTCATTTATTTAAAGTTTCTATGATGTAGAGATCTTTCTCATTAGATGAAGAAAAATATTTTTTGACAGAAAAATTATCATACTGTACACAGTTCAATTTTTAGCAATATCAAGTGCATTTAAAAAGACCACACAGTTGCAGGCCTATAAATCATCACAAAATGAGAGGGCAGAATTTCTTGATTAGAATTCCAAAATTTATATTGACATTCTGCATCTCTTGCAGCGTACGTTTCACTTCTTAATAGACATTCCAAGGGGACCTCCTGATTTCCCCTTCGACGGAAACGACGATCCGTTTGTTATTTATGATTTTAATCAAATCATTTTCAGGGCCCTCTTCTATCGCTTCCCTTCCATAAGGAGTCGACAGTTTGTCTTATTAAGATAACAACCCCCTAAACGAAATCTTTCTTATTGATTCTTTCGCTCTTCTTCGTTGAAACATGTGCGTTTGTGCTCCTGAAAAAGAAGATTACTTTCTTATACCGTCATTTTCCTTGTGTCACGCTGAGGAAAAGCCTTAGTATGGAATTTATTGAACAAAAATAAAAAAATAATAAAAAAAATATTTAATTAAATATATTTATTTTTTTAATCTTAAATACAAAGGAAAGTTGTGTTTGAAAGAAAATGAAAAATATATAATTAAGATCGTAAGAAATTTAAAAACTCGAAAGTGGATGAAATTTTTAACAGAATCATCTTAAACTGAAGGTGCGTATTTAAAATATAAGCTGCTTCTTAATTTTCACCTATTTTATCATGACTTCCTCTTTGAGATCCCAGTATTCTTTTTTAAAATTAACTCTCATCAATATCCATAAAAAAAATACTTATAATATAAATAAATTTAGTTGTTCCAAAAAAATTAAAAAATATTAGTTGAAATAAATTTTTAAATCTATGACATTAGTATTTCTCATAATACCAATATTTGATTCATGTATTTTTAACGAAGATTAAATAAAAATTAAATTAGAATTAAATAACTTGATAAAATTGAAAATATATTTCATTTGTTATCCATTTAACTTCAAAAAAAGTTTTATTTTTCTAAAATAATAAAAGTTTTAGAATGTGTTTCAAATTTATAATATTTATTCATTGGATTAATAAAATGTATGACTGAATATAACGTTCATTATATATATAGTAAAAATATGAATATTACAAATACTAAAAAAAATTACAAGGGTGAATAATCAAAATACAAAAATAAACTAAAGTTAGTTAAAAAAAAACGCTTTAATAATAATTAAAACAATGCGAAAGCTGCTAAAAAAGTAGAATTTCAAAAATTATATAAATTACAAAATTTAAATTTTTTAAGTCTTAAAGTATGCAGTTTAAATATAAGTATTAAAAGGCAAAAGAGAACATCAATAAAGTATAAATGAAATCCAAATTTAATTATAAAATAGAGAGTAAAATAAAGATACATATATATAACTAAATACCAATATGGCATCTTCATCAGAGAACGTTAACAACATTGACACAAAAGTATGGCTTTTCTTCTTGTGGTCAAAATGTTACTACAATACTCCAAAATTTGGTTTGTTTCGTCAAAATTTCCCACAGCAATTTTAAATGGAAAGATTTTAATTATTTTACCTATTTAAAATGTTCCCAATAAAAATATAAGCAATTTTTATAATGCATTTATCTATTATAGCATCTGTTTTTTTATTCGCTTGTTTGAAGTAAAAATAGTTATTTACTTTTTTGTTTTTACAGATATTAGTTTTAATACAATAACATTTTTATGAGAACGGTAAAAAATTTGACATTATGCTATTTCTAATTTGTTAGCTTGCTGATCCATTTCAAAACTTTGTTCGCTCTTAATAATGTTAACAATGTATTATTTTACTGAGTAATTCCCTTTATATATTTTTGAACATTATGCTTGTATATAAGCTATATTTTATCTTAACTGTTTTTTTTTCTTTTTTTTCAGAAATATTGATATGCACAGTATATAAAGGCAAACTCTGAATACTTACTATTAAAATTTAATTGGGTTTAAGATATGTCCATCATATCGAAATATTAATTTAATATAATCTCTATGCCTATACAATTGATAGAGAGGGAACTTAACATTAGATCCACAACCTTATATAATATTATTTGAGAAGAATTGCCTATGAAATGAATTTTATATTGTCATTTTTTTCACAATTTAACTTAAACAAAAAAGGAAGCGTCCGAATCAATAAAGAAACATTAAAATTCCTACAAGGTGATGGCCGATGGCCACAATGATTTCTAGATTAATTATTTGGTGATGTGAATAATTGGTGGTGTGATCTGTATATCATTTTTTGACGTTGTATAACACGTACAAAAGTAGAGTACAGCTCTTTGAAAATAATTCCACGACCACAATGATGAAAAGGTGTCATGAAAAAATTAATGCATGTCGTTTTTTTCAAAAGTATAGATTGTTTTCCTCAAGAGATAGATTGGTCAAAGCTACCAAGTAAGAAAAACACAGATGGCAGTCCTAACTAATTTAATATACTACTAAATATCTTCCCCACCAATTTTTCAAGAAGCAGGATGTTAGAGAATTCATACTCTACCATAAATACGTTTTCTCATTTAGAAAACTGATACCATCGCATTCACCTGATCCAGGTATGTTTAGTTTTCGGCTATTTCTTATAACGCTATCGTTTCCATTCCAGGTTTGATGCATGGCGCTATAAAGCCATTATTTCATGGATTTTAATGAATGAATGGTTTGGAGAATTTAATCTTCGGGAAATTTATCTACAGAAATGCATCGATACAGAAAGAAACTCTACTTTGACCACTCTTAAAATTTTGTAAACATAACTATAAATACCTAAGTGTCTCTCAAATATTTCAGTGATCCTCGAGTTTTATCACCGAATATCATATCACTATCATATCTCCTCGATGTAGCAGTATTTGCGTGAAATATCATGAAACCGCAAATATACAAATTTCCACGTATATCTAAAAATACAATATGTGTCCTGAGTTTTAAACATATTCTATGACATGATATAGAATAAGTTTTAAACATGAATGGAATATATTTTAAACATATTCTATATCATAAATTCTGAAAAGCCCAGTGAGCCAAACAAGTCAAATAATGGCGAAGATTTAACAGACATAAGTAATCTTTAAAAAATGCAGCCAGTTCAATTTAGTGAATTATTTAAAGTAACAAAATACGTGTCTAGTTTATTTTAAATAGAATTGTTTCATAGCGATTAAAAACATTGGACAATAACTCACTCAATAACCACAACTATTTTTTTAATCATTACTAAAATCTATTCGAGCCTCATTCATCTTTATAGAAAGATTCATGAATACTATTATTGCCTTACAGACAAATGAAATTAAAAAATTGAGTAATGATTCATGTGTTGCCATTTCAAAATAAAAAATCAATATCAATTGAATAAAAGATGCTACGAAACCAGACTTGGTTTTAAGTAGTAATATTGATTGCTTATCTCAATTTAAAAGTAGTGAAAACCCTCACAAATACTTGGCCATACATGAAAATTAAGTTTTCATAACAAATCGTTCTATGGTAATGGAACGATTCAGCTATCATTGACGCTGCGTCACAGACAGGAGCGACTTCAATGGTGTGATCAGCGACGAACCTGGACGCGGGAACGGCATCACGTCATCTTTACAGATGAATCTCGGTTCTGTATACAGGACCATGATGGCCGCATCCGTGTTTGGATGCATTGTGGAGAACGCACATTGCCAGCTTGCATTGGACATCGCCATACTGGCCCATCTGCTGGGGTGATGGTATGGGGTGCCATTGGATACACGTCTCGATCACCTCTTGTTCGCATTACCGGCACTTTGAACAGCAACCGTTACATTTCCGATGTGTTAAGGCCTATGGCTCTGCCCTATCTTCGAGGCCTTTCTAATGCTTTGTTTCAACAGGATAATGCACGACTGCATGTTGCTCGTACTGTTCTGAACTTCCTCGATACAGAACAGGTTCGACTGTTACCCTGGCCAGCACGTTCTCCTGATCTGTCACCAATTGAGAACGTGTGGTCAATGGTTGCCAAACGATTAACACGCCATCACTCACCATCCACTACTGTCGATGAACTGTGGCATAGTGTTGAAGCTGCATGAACTGAGATCCCCGTACATGCCATACAATCTCTGTTTGACTCCATGCCTAGGCGGATAAATGCTGCTATTGCAGCCAGAAGTGGATACTCTGGGTACTGATTTCTCAAGATCTATACATCCTAATTTCTTGTAAATCTAATTACTTGTTCTTTTCACTATAATGTATGTGTCCAATAAATATCGTTCTGTTATTTGCATTCCTTCTTGGTGTAGCAATTTTAATGGCCAGTAGTGTACATTCATTCTTTGAACACACAGAAAAATAACTGCGGTACAAATACATCCAAGATTATCAAAGAAATTTCTAATAGTAGAAGAGTTAAAAAAATAATATTTAAGCATTTATTTACCTTTTGGATAATTCAGATACATATTACACAAAGGTTCCACATTTTAAGAAATTTCAAAAAAATTTATAAGTAGTTTTCACAATTTTAGATTAATTTGTATTATAAATTAGTGCTGTTTTTTTTTATGAAATATATTATTTTTGCTTTTCAAAACAATATTTTTAAAATAATATCCTCAAAATTTGACGAATTTTTCCCTGCATTTTACTCTGCCAACAGATAATTTACGTTAATATCTGGAATTCGTAAGAGATTGTGATGTTAAAATAACTAGGTATGAATGAAGGAAATTACTTTTTTCTTTAGGTACAATAAAATTCTGATTAGTTTTCTCTTCTGTAAGAGCTTGCAATTTTTTAATTAATAATGTTGTGCTTTTCAAGTTATCACTTCGCAAATAACACTTTATAGTTCCAATACACTCTTTTAGAATTTTGCATATTTAACATTAATCACTCATTGATATATAATAACACCTACATTATTGAAAGAAGAAGCCTTCAAACTAAGATCTTGAAAATGCAGTCTAATCATTTTTCATTGAAAGAGTTACAAACTTAGTTTGGAATACCATTTTGAGTTATTTTCAAGATAGGAGACTACTAATTTAAAAATTAATTCTGGCTGTTTTATACTAAATTGGAGAGAGATACTTTATCATTATCCATTTCATTTATCTTTTCTCGTACTCCTTAACTTTTGATTTTTTTTTCTCCTCGAGCAGACAGCCTTACTTTCCTCCAGAGCTCACAGAAAGAGAGATTTGAACTAAATTCATAAAAGCTGATAAGCTTGTATATTCGTTTCTGCATTTTGGATCTAATGCAAAAAATAAAGTAAAATATTTATCATCTTGAAGTAAGTTTTTCATCAAAAGATGGCAGTTTTTTGATACGCCGTTTGGAGAAACTCGTATAGTTATTTTTTCTTTCCACACATTGCAATCCACGGTATTTTATAAACAAATGTACCAAGTATAAATTTACCCCATACTGTTTACACACAGAATCTTTAAAAGAAACATTCTTTAAATCAAATAAAGTAATATATGATACTAAAAAAACCAGATTTTATACATAAAATGTTTAATAAAATCCAGGGTTCGTACAGATTTCCACAAATCAAATTCCAGAAGTTTTAAGAAGTTTAATCAGAAAACAAAACAAAAATTTCCTGGAGTTATCAACATTCGTGTTAAATATTTTTATTTTAAAAATTGTTCTTTACCAAATACACATATAATTACATACATGAAGCATTTTCAGTAATATTTGTAAATAGTAGAAATAAATAATTGCAAAAACTAATGTGAATACTTTTATTTAAGTTAGATTTATATTTAATGATTGTTTCAAAAGCCTTCAATGAATTTACAGCTATAACAGAAAATTTTTATCTTAATTACCAATATTCTTTATATTACTGGATTATATATTGTATAAAATATTGCGTAATTTTACAGTTTTGAACATCTTCTATCGATTCCTATCTATTAATTTATTGAGTATTTCAAGATGTGTATAACAACAAGTGTTTTCAAATAAAAATATACTTATTAAAAACAAAATAAATACAACTATTAGATAAGTTTCCAGCATGACTTTTTCCCCAATTATTATTTAATAAAAGTAATACTAAATTTTTCTTCTGTTTACTTTCAAACTCATTTAAAACTATACAATTTAACATCCATATTCTAGGCTTTTTATATTTCTTTAATTATTCAATAGATTTTAACATTTCTTGATTATTTATATACAAAAAATAAAGGATATATATAAATATATAAATATATATATATATATATATATATATATATATATATATATATATATATATATATATATATATATATATATATATATATATATATATGTGTGTGTGTATATATATATATACACACACACATTTGTATGACTTTTCAAGAGTCCCATTGGTCATTATAAAAATACTTTCCACCAGGCACATTAAATAATTTTTATTTCAGCCTTTATTTCATTGATAAACAAATTCCTCCTGATTCACTGAAATTATATGCAATTTTCACCAAAGAAGATAAGGAAAGTATATTTTAACTAAAAAAATTTTAATTTAAATATTAACATTTAAGAATTTTATACAACATAAAGAAAACAGAAACAAAAAAAGAATCAATAAAAATTGCCCGCCTGATTGTACAACATGACGATATTACTGGTGATTACTTCACTTGTTTTCATACACATAAATTTAAATACTGCATCCAGTCCTGACTAAATTGGATTATTATGAAATTATTGTGGCTGAACTGGATATTAATTTTAGTCTCTCAATAGTTATGAGTACAGCACTCTATATCAATTTTGCCGCCATCTAGTGGTAACAAAGCTAATACTCAATTTGATTTTCTGACAATTTCATTGAAAATTTCAAATTATTAAAACAAAAACCAAAAAAAATTATAATAGGGGATAAGATGGAAATGTCCAAATAACAGAAAAAAGGCATTTTTAGTGGTTTTATTTTCTTTGATTCTTCAAGTAAAAGAATTCTCATTTTATAAAAAAAGTAATAATAGCAAATTATGAAAAACGAAAGGTATTAAGAGTAAACTTATTAGCTAGGAGAAAAGCAGTTTTCCTGTCTGTATGTTAAAAATAATGAAATTTATTTAGAAAGGTATTTTTAAAATAATATATTTTCTATTCAAAATAAGTCTAATTTCTTTTGTTGAAGAAAAAACATTATTTAATTTACCATTATTTATTTTATTCACTAAGGATATAACTTCCTGTTTCTATTTAATTATGTGCAAAATTCTGTGCTTATAGCGGGTGTGTTCAACTCGTCAAATCTCTTTGAAATGCTGCAGCATGAATAAATCACTTTATTCATCTCATTTATCTTGATAACTTTTCCACAAGCTACAAATATGAAATTTTAAATTCTTATATCAATATTACCAATAAACATTAAATTTAACAACTGCTTGTTTTTATGATTTCAATACTGAATAGTGTACACAAATAAATAATCTTTCAATAATCTAATCAAGTTTAACTCTCCAAAAAAACTTTTTTTTTTTACAAAATCATACATTTTTATATTAAATTTATAAGATTGTTACCAAATTTATAAAATTTTTTTAACTTATTCCTTTGAAATCAATTGTTTGAAATATTGCAAATAAAAATTACAATAAAACAGGTGCAGAAATTAAAAATATAATGAAATACTTTTACTCTAAATATTGAAAGAATTGTTAATATTTAGAGTAAAAGTAATCGTAAAGTCTTTTTACAGAAGAAAAACAGGTATTTAGAAAGATAAGCTTAATATAATTCAGGGTTCATGGAGATTTGCAAGAATCAAATTCTAGGATGTTCCAATAATCAAATCAAAAATTTCCAGGAGCTATCGACATTAATGTTAAATAACTGGTTGGTTGGGTTTAATGGCGCAAGGTCCAAATAAGGACAAGCTGTGTTTGTTTATTTATTTTTTTATTTATTTATTTATTTATTTATTTATTTATTTATTTATTTATTTATTTTTTTGTTTATTTTAAAAATTGTCCTTAACCAAATAGGAATATAATTATGTATAAGCAACATTTTTCAATTATATTTATAAATATCAAAAATAAATATTATTTACATTACTAAATTATACATTGTATAAAATAAGAAGTAATTTTAGAGTTTTTAAATATCTTCATTAGATTTCTATCAATTATAATTTATTGAGTTTTTTAAGATGTGTATAACAATCTCTTTTTCAAATAAATATACCTAATCAAAATAAATACAACTATTAGATAAAGTTTCCATGATGTAACTTTCTTCCTAATTATAATTTAATAAAAAAATGTCTTCTGTTTACTTTCAAACTTTTTAAAACATTACAATTTCAAATCCATATTCTAGATTTTTCTATTTCTTTCATCATTCAATAGATTTTTACATTTCTTGGTTATTTATACATACACAATATTGCTATTAGAAAATGCAAACTTTCAATCTCTAAAGGTTTCATTTTTAATAAATTATTAATACTAAGTTGTAACTATTACTTCTCTGAAACACCACAGTGACACGTTTGATTTTGCGATTTATATTTATTGACCATTTCTTTCAGCTTCCTTAGCAATTGCTTAGAAAATTAGATTTTTCAATTTCATATGTATCATCTTCTAAATGCTTCACTTTCATTTTCAGTTTGTCAATTGGCCTTTTTTTTTTTTTTTTTTTTTTTTTTGCTGTTTTAATTTATCTAAATATACTTTAGCTTGACACCCACAGCAAAACTAAATTGGTCTTTTCTAATTATTATATAGTTGACAACTCCTATCTTTCGAATGTGATCTTCAATATGCATTTAGACTCAATTTTATTATTTAAATTTTCTACCATCAAATTTTTGTCCACAAAAAAATTACATTCAAAAGATTATTGACTATGAGAGAGTAGTAAAAGCAAACCTACCATAAGTGACAATAATTTTGACTATTTGAGAGTAAATAAAATAAAAAGTATCTATTATATCTTTAAGGATCAAATTTTTCATCAATAAAATTGAAATCTTACAGTTATTTATGATTAAAACTCTTCTACAAAATTACAAAATTCTTTCTTTTTCTCTGAATTACACAAAAGCCTATTTTTGTATGGCTTTCCCAGAGTCCACTGATCACTGAAACGACACTTTTCACAAGGCATATTAAATCATTTATTTCAGCTTTTATTTTATTGATAAACAAATAAATTCATTCCTTTTTGCTGTAATTATATGCAATTTTCACCATGGAAAATATTGAAAGTATATTTTAAATCAAAAAATTTTTATTTACATATTACTATTCAATGAATTTTATACAATATAAAAGACAGAAACAAATAAAAAAAGTATCAATTAAAATCACCTCTCTTCCAGGCACTACATGGTGATCTTACTGAACTTGTACATAAATCGAAATACTACATCCGGTCTTGACAGAAATGGATCCTCATGAAACTATCATGGCTGAACCAGATCATCATTTTAGTCACCAGTTATGAATACAATTTAATATCGATAGTACTGACATTGAGTGGTAGCATAAAGAGCTAATACACAATTCGGTTTTAATATATTAAAATTTCATTGAAAACTTACTTTTTTAAACTTACATATAAAAATATCAAAATCATAAAAACTGAAAAAACTATAACATTTTCTAATAAAAAAAATGCAGCAAGGTTAGTAAAAATTCCAGGAGTAATTCACAATTTTCAAGAGCCCTTAAAAATGTTCTCAAATTCTAGGAGTTGTATGCACCTTGCAAGAATGTCCGACAGACTATAAAAATTTATCATTTGTATTAAGTTTTACAAATATGTAAAAAAAGTTCTGGAAAAAAATGTTTGAAACACATTATAATAAAGAAAATAACCATAAGCTTAGTAATAAAGATACAGTAATTATCATGAAATATTGAGTAAATGTAGCCCCATAAAATTGAGCATAAATTATTTTTAATGAAAACTTGTACAGCAATCAATATTTTCTAAGTTGATATCAATTCATAAATATTTATTATATAGATATTTATTAAATCAATATTACTAATGCTGGTATAATAAATAAAACAGCTGGTATTGAATTTCTTTATACAGCATAATTTATTGATCTAAAAAAATTATATAAAATAATTAGTTATTTTATGTAAATAATTATTTTCTTACTATAGAATCTTATTTATATTATTTTATTTATATTATTCTCATTAACCATTATACATACAAATTTAATTTAAAAAAGATAACTTATAATTCAATATACTCTTGTCAATTTAAATAAAGAAGAAAAAATGAGCTGAATTGTAAATAGGTAAAATGTTACATGAACATGTAATTCATTAAAGAGAATTTCTTTAATAAACTCCTTTACTAAAAAGAAATCTCCAAAATGAGATTAAATTATGTCCAACTTTTCACAAAAATTTATCATGTTAAGGAAATACAAACAACTTTCAAAATAATCGAGAAACTTCACGTAAATATAAAAAAGAAACATCAATGTGTCTAGAAAATTAATTTTATTTAACAAAAAAATGCACATAAATTAATATAAAATATTTACAAGTTGATTCAATTCCTTTGAAGTACATTAACATATTTCACCTTTCTGAAAATAAAATAAACATTTACACAGATTAGATGATTTCATAAATGAAATATGGCTGTTATGAACAGATTAAAAGACAGTATAAATTAATAAAATTGCAAAAACAAACAACTTTACAAAAGTGGTTAAATCAACATTATGTTTTGAATTAACTGCAAACATTGCAATCAAAATTTTCTCAGAAACATAGGTTTTATTTTAATTTAGCATAAGACAAACATCCTAATGTAAATTTTTTCTATGCAATGCAGCTATTTTTAATTCAAGACCAGAAATTTGGTGGATAAACAGAATAAGGATTTTATTAATATGAATTTTCACTTGTAAAATTATTTGACACAAATAATTTTTCCTTTAAAGGAAATGATAAACAAAATCCATGTACAAGATCAATTTTGAATTCAGTTAAGTATTTTGCTTAGTAAATATTATTTACAGCATAATATTTAGCATGTAAACTATTGAATTTAAAGTTTATTTATAATGGGATTATTTAATCAACAATTCAATTATATTTTGAAAAAGAAAATGGCGGGATAATTTTTAAGGTAATATATAAATATAATTTAAACATGTGATATGCAACTAAGCTATAAATCTGTCAATCTCATTCATATAGTATAATGTTCTGAAATAAATTTAATACCTTTGCATTATATTGCCAAATATAATTTGCCAGCCAATTAATTTTTATGGTTATAATTTATCAAAGTTTACAATCAATGGTACTAATATTTCATATATATATATATATATATATATATATATATATATATATATATATATATATATATATATATATATATATATATATATATAATGCAATTATAAATTTTTAATGTGACATGAGTTTGAAATACTTCCTTACACTTATGAAAATTATCTACATGCCAAGAAAAACTGTAGTCATTCATTTCAAAAATAATAAAAAGTCATTTTCAGAAAAATTACTATGCTTTAAGTAATGTATTTGATCAAATTATTAATAATATTCAGATTTTAAGGCATGCAATCTATGAGAATTTCTTAGAGTAACAAATTAATAATTATCATTTTGATAAAAATAAAAGTATATTATTCGATTAGTAATATAACTTTTAATATTCATGCAAATAATAAATAACATTCATTTTAAAATTTCTTATAACTTTTGTATACATTTGATAATCTTTGTAATCAATTTATAACTTTCGGACTTTTATGAATAGATCAATGACTCATGTATAAAAATTATCTAAAGTGTTTGAAAACAAAATTTAGAAAAGTTATTGTAAAATACATAGCTTTTAACTAGAACAAATATAAAAAATTGGATTGTTTTTCTTTATAAAATAAAAATAAAGAGGTAAGTACTTAAAAAACAGCCTAAAAAATTTAAATAATTTACTGAAGCAAAAACTTCATACAAAGCATATGCTAAACAAATCTAAATTTCAATCAATTTTGTTAGTTATATTGTTGTTTTGCTAATTAAATTGCAATCAATTTATAATGAATTTAATACAAAACTATAATAATAATTTATTATAAAGCTAATAAAGTAATATATTCTTTACACAGGCTCTGAAATAAAGTTTAAAAAATGCAAAAAATGTGTCTTTTCACAATTTAATTTAACAATATTTTAAGGATCAATAATAATAGTTAAACTATACTGTAAAATACATACATCAAAATTATAGTCATTTAACATTTTTGCATTTTACTACCAAAACTGTTTGAAAATCAATACATTATAAATACAATAAGAGAATATTTTTATGAAAGGAAAATACACTTTATAAGAAATAATTTACCTAAGATTCGATTGCAGCTTGTAGTTCATCAACAAAGCCACTCAATTCTGATTCCAAATTTAATAAAAATCCTTAAAAAAAAATAACGATGTCATACATATTTTAAAATAAATTCAATTTTTAAAAAGTCAAATACACCAAGCAACAAATGAATAGCACTTTCAAATTATCAAAATAAATTTTAAGAATATGATTTGAATATAACCAACATATAAACATCCATAAATAATTTTAGAAATAAAAACAACTTTTATGCATGTGAATTAAAAATTTTAAATATACTATATTACGAAAAATTGTGACTGGTGGGAAAAATCAGATTGATTTGATTAATTTATTTGCATAAATGCCATTTCAACTTGGATTAAAAACTTAAGGTTGATTCCACATCCCACTACAAAAACCTACAACACTCCAAATAAGGTTTAATCCAAGAATTGTGGAACTGGTGGTTGAAGTGTTAAATGTTTCGTTACCAGCTTGGAGTAAAAAGTTGGGAATTACTTAAGAAAAATTCAAAATTATGACCAATAAATGTGGGAAAATAATTTTATTTACTGCTTATAACAATAAAGTAAAATAAGCTTAAGAAATAATTTAAAAATATTAATGTATCAACTTAAAAAATGACACTTACACTACAAATTGAGGAATTTTTAATTAGTGTATACACTATTTTCAAAATAGAGTATATACTAATTAAAAAATGATGTAAAATATATAAATTTAAAAATAAATAGAGTGCTGCATATTTTTCAATACAGGAATATCAGGAAACTCTTAAAAATCCTCTAAACCCAATAAGCTCTATTACATACAATAAAAGCAATGCAAATATGAATAATAAGACTGTTAAAATCTGAAATCCTAATACATCTTTAAATTAACAAAACATCAAGAAACTAACACTTAGAAAGAAATACATATGCTACTATCAGAAATCTATTCCCATTAAACACAATTTTGATTTAATAGAGGTTTCTTTCATTTTGAATATCTTACTTTAATAATAATTTGAATAAGTAACTTGCTAATGAATATAATTACTTTTGTTATAAGATATAATATCAGAAACATGCTCTATGCATAGATTAATAATTTAAATACTTTTTCCTATACTATCTTATACAAGTCTGAATCAATTTCTAGAAAATTTAATCAACTTTTTTCTTTCTTGAAAAAAACAATAAAATGCAAATATTTCAGAATCTGTTAGATGTAGTCATAAGGATGTATGTAGCAAATGCTTTGTGAAACTAAAATGAACACTTTAATACACCTCATGTATAAAAATGGTATTTGTTTTTAAAAATGTCAATATTTTCTACACCACACTGTGTGAGGCAGAGGTGGCACAGTTTTTTAAGGTATCATTCTCATTATTAGAAGGTAGTGAGTCGAATCCTTATTTAACCAAAATCCATCGTATACACTGCAAGTGGCAGAGGTCTGTTAAAATGGTTCATAATCAAAATGTCTTTCAGGTGAAAAACACCACTGGGGGTGGCAGGACAAGTATTGGGGGTCTCTTGGTTGCTCCTTGCTTCTAAATTATGAAAACTTTCAGTCAGCAGTTTCCATTTATCTGGCTAGATTAAGGGATGGATGCATGCCAATGCACACACACCACATTGACTTAACCTTTATAAAATACTATTTAAGTTCATAAACTTAAGTGTAATCCTTAAAATCATATGTACAATGCATCCAATAAAAATTTTTAACTGATCTCAAAACTACAATATAAATTCCCTTTATGAAACCTGCCTAGTTAAACAATATGAAGTCATAACTTCAAAATCACAATCCCATTCATTCCATGCCATTAAAATTATTAAGGAACAAATAACTATGATAAGAATTCTCATACACTTATCATTCTTTCCTGATTTTTTTTTCAATATATACTTATAATGTAAATCAAATGTCATAACCTAAGTCTGCTATTCACAGTGTATTTTAGTGTATGAGGAATGTTTTCTTAGGTGAAAATCTAAGAATATGCTCCTCATACACTAAAATAAAATTCAAAAATTTTTTATTTTATTTGAAAAAAACTATATTATAAAAAACTGTTTAACAAAATAATTTATATTATTAAAATAAGTATTTTTTAAGTAATATAAATTCTAGGAATGCAAAAGAATTTGGAATTTTCATAAGGACAATAAAGTCGGTATGAGAAACCCATTACAAAATAAAACTACGTTATAAAGATAAAAGATAATGAAATTAGAGCTAAAATATAAAGAATTATTATTATTATTGCAGGTATATTGATTTATCATAATAAGCAATCTAACTGAAAGATGTTACAAAACATTTGAATAGCCACAGGATACCTTCTGAAAAATATTTTCACACGTAATAATCCAGATTTATGTATTGCATGAGGAAACTAAAAAAATTACTAAAAAAAACATCCAACCAACAAACATGCAGCATACAAAAAGCAAATACAACATATCTTTCCCCCCAATGCTCAACAGTTTCCACATTTTGAAGAACTGACTCTTTTCATTGAACCAAGATGAATCTTTGATAACATAATATTGAATCTCAAAATATTTAGTAAAGCTTACAAAATAAAATGACAAATATTGATATAAATAAATGTTAACAATTTTACAAAAAAAAAATGTATTTCTCTGTATTTTATTATTTAATATTTCAATAAAAACCTATTAAAATAGTCACATTCTCTTATCCTCAAATATTTTTAATTAATATAGATGTTAAGAAGATAACTTACAACATCACAGAATTCCATATTAATCAATAAAGAAATTTACATTTTTTCATTTTCCAGTTATTTTAATACAATTGAAAACATACCTTAAAATTATTTTAAGTATTACAAAAATCAATAATAATTTTATTGCTAAAAAATATTATTAAAATTTTATTGGATTTACAAAAACAATTATATATTTAAACTATAATAATTAATTTTAAACATGATTTAGATTGATTTATTACATAGAATGATATATGAACTTGATAGAAAGATCTAACTCTAATAACTAATAATAAAGTTACAATTAATTATTTGCTAAAATTTTATTTTGAACAAATATAGCTGCTACTTTAATTCTTTGTGATACTTGCATTTGAATAAATATTAAACCATCCTGACTGCTAAACATTCATTCATATATTGGAAAAAACTTCATAGTTATCAAGGATAAAACAAATCAGTTTAATATAATCAGTCAAAATTATGTTAAATTGCTCAATACTAAAGTCAAGTATTAATAGAAAATGAATCAATTTTAGCAGTACAATCTTCTGTAAAATAGTGTTATCTATTTTAACATTTTATGCTAATTGTATACAATTTATCCTAATGAAATTTAAAAAGCATTACGGGAATATAAACTGTCAATGAATGTTTTCAAGATTACAAAAAGAAAAA
This sequence comes from Latrodectus hesperus, assembly GCA_037975125.1. NCBI lineage: Eukaryota > Metazoa > Arthropoda > Arachnida > Araneae > Theridiidae > Latrodectus > Latrodectus hesperus. Next base: position 109,169,729 of record CM075853.1, read on the forward strand.
ATGATACTACCAAATCAGAATTAAGTTATTACAAAATATATAATGGTGTATAAAACAATTTAAAATTTTCAAAAATTTAAAATTATTAAAATTTAAAATTAGAATTTTAATAATTATGGAGAATATTTCACCGTTAACAAATATGAGAATTTTTAAATATTAAATCATGTTGTTATAAGTTTATTCCACATCTAAAACAATTTTAATTATTGGAATATAATAAAAACAATTCTTCAGTTACATATATATATATATATATATATATATATATATATATATATATATATATATATATATATATATATATATATATACATACACACACACACACACACACACTGATTTTGCATGTAGATCAGTGCACTTAAAGTACCTTATTAATTCTAAAAAGGTACCACTGTGAACATTTTAATTTATTACTTATACATTAAAGGAAAAAAGATAAACCATTTCTTTATAACATAATAAGTTGTTAATAATTACCTGTGTTAGCTGTTGAACTTGCAATCAAACTAATCATAAGAGGACTTCTATTAAAATGAATAACCTAAAATAACATTTAAATATATATATATATATATATATATATATATATATATATATATATAAGCAAAAAATAAGTAAACTTTTCCAATTAAAACATGCAAATACATGATAGCTGTTTTCAGATGAGTTATCCGGCGCAATAACCAATTATTTCATTTTGTTTAAGATTTTTTTTTTTGTGTTTTAGTTTAAACATTATTTGGAAACTGTATATTAATAAAACATAATACAAATGAATACTGCTTTTCAAGTATACTGTAATTGTTGATTGTTCATGAAACTTACAATTAAGCATACATTGAAAAATTTATCTCACTAGGTTATTAAAAATTATTTCATTAATATTTGCCAATTCAGAAAAACTTAACATAACAGTTTATATAAATTAATTTTAATTCATGTTATTTGTCCACATTAACGTTATATTACTAACAAAAATAAATATAACAATTTGTTCATATTATTCATTCAGATATGACAGTCACTCACTGAAATTATTTTCTTAAATAAATAAAAAACTATTAATAATTTTCTAAGATTAGCAATTTTAAAGAATCTAAATTTAGCAATTAAAAGAATCAAGTTTAGCAGTTTTAAAGAAATGAAATCAAATGTATTTAAAGAAAAATAAAATTAAAAATCAGAATCTTTAGAATAATAAAGTTATAGAAAAATAAAGTTAAAAATCACAATATCAACATTTTTACCTAAGTTCTGAATATTACTGACACCTAAATCTCTATGGAAAACTTTAATACATTGAAAATAAAAGACATTGAAAATAAACTAAAATAATAGTTGTTGATAAAATTTATGATATAAAAGCATTAATCTATTATATCTAATAAGAATATTTTAATACCTGATAGCTATTGAACATACAAATGATATGCCGATTTCTTCCACAACCTAATTTTCCTGCTTGTTCAACAGCTAAATGTACAGATGCTAGAAAGTTAGGTTTAGAAACAGCTTCTGGTGTTTCAGGGATATTAACTAGACAAAATTTAAAGTAAATAAACAGATATAATAAACGGGTATCGTATTTTGCAATAAATAGATAATGCATTTTTCTATAAATAGATATTGTATTCCTAGAGCTTAAAATATCATATAACTTAACAATTTTCATCAAAATATTCAGAAATACTTTCAGAACACTCATATTTTGAATCCCAAAAGTAAAAATAAGTTTAATATAATTTTCATGAAATATTCTTCACTATAACTTCAAAATAAATAATCTTATGATGCACTGTGAAAAACTAAAATATTTTAGTATACTTCTTTCACTTTTATTTTTTTGCAGTCATAGATACATGATAAATAATTATTTTACAGTAAAAAAGATTATTAATTAGAAAATCATACAAAATGAAAAAAATGACAATAGAATAAAATATATTTATTCAGAAAGTAATGCAATTGTGTGTCTGTGTGTGTGTGTGTGTGTGTGTGTTTTTTTTCCCATAATTTTCAAATAAAATTACAGAGATACATGAATCAAAATTATAGTAAACAAGATTCCTCTTTCAATGGTAAGCTCCTATCCAAAATATATTTCTTAAATATATTTAATAAAACAAAATCATGAGCATCATATAGGGAAGTTGTTCCTTATTAATATGGATTTTTTCTGTAAGAACAATTAAATGTATAAAACTGGAGGCAAAAAGAGTCTGTAATATATTTAAATAAAAAATTATATTTGAAAATAAATAAAATTTAACTAGATTAACATTTTTATTAACCAATTAGTACTGTATTCAATAAACTGCTTGTTGCAAATACTGATTTATGAGAGTGCATATTTCTATAGAAAAAGAAAATACGAGAGTGTAAATTTTTATAGGAAATATCAACTGCACAATATTTTTAACCATTGATTTTATATTGCAAATGAAGATTCTACTTCAATCTTAACTGCTCTAATGCTTCCTGAAAATGCTGTAGTTCACTTCAAAAAAATATAAAGACAAAAATTACAGCATATAATTACGCATATTTCTAAATACACACACGCTCATATAGTACTTTTTACTAAATGACTATGTTGGCATTAAAACTATTTTAAGTTTATTTTCCCTTTAGCAACTTTCATTTTTTCAAAGTATAACAATTGTATTTGCAGAAGAAAAAGATTAAAAGCCGCCCAACCTGTCTACCAGTCAGCGTCTCTGACTTCGGATAGAGAGGTCCTGGGTTCGAATCCCGGTTCGGGCATGGATGTACTTTCTCTTTCTATCTATCCTGTCATTGTCCTTTCCTTGTATGAATGTGGAGTGAATGGTTGCCTACCCTATAAACGGGTACCTTTGGCATGTGTGTACTGAGGAAGTCGGACTCCACACCAAAATATAGTTCAGTTGGAAAAGTGGAGCAGTGCACGCATATTGCCAGCCTGGCTGGCACATGGCAACAACAACATAAAATTAAAAAATTAATATTTTAAGCTCAATTTTCAGCAAGAAAGTTTATATAGGAAGGTGGTACATCCTGTCAACACATAAAATATATAACACATTAGAATGTAGCTAACAATAAATAAATCGAAAATACTATTTACATCATAAATGACTAAATCTAATTTTCTTCACTTGCATGAAAACATTTTTGTAAAAATATTACAGCTGTATTATTTTGAAATAAACTTAATTTATGTGTATATACATACACATTAGGTAATTTATATATATAATAAATATATTTATTCAATATTATATACATTTAATTTATAACTATCAAAAAGATTTTTTTTTATTTAGCATTTGTTATATTCCTATTTTCTCTTCATGCTTCTACTAAAATATTTTAAAGTAAATTTCAACTCTTGGCATTTGTTGCAATTTAATTGTTTTTAACCGGTAAATTTTATTTTCCTTGACAAATTTTAGAATTACAATGAAACTCTGAAATTAAATCTATTTTCATATATATTCAGATTGGAGACTCCATGGTGAAAAACATAATTTTAAATTCAAAATGCAGTTTTTATAAATGTGGTTATTACATGTTTAAATGTAGATTGTGTAAAAAAATGAATCTAGCTTATTATTGAGTATAGTTGTGCTGTCATAGGACAAAAATAATTATTTTTAAATGTGGAAAATTAATGCAAAATTTCATTCTCATCTCTATTAAACTTTGATGCTATAAAACATTTTTATTATTTGTAAATAAAGAAATATTTATGCAAACTTTATGCTAGAAAAAACACAAACTACATAATTACAAAAAATATATACTAATGAGTAATTTTACATATGTTGAGGGTTCTACAATATTCCTATTAAATTTAAAATAGTTGATGATTATCAATAAGTATAATTCCAGCTTCATTAATACATATAACTTCTGAACATGTGTAATCCATTTTTTTATTGAGTTTGAGACACAATTTAATTCTTTTATGAGTTTAAAATTACAGAAATTTGAATTTTTTTAATATGTTATTTGTTTTTAAATTTCAGCCTACTAGCAAAACAATCTACATGTTGTTTCAAGACTTCTATTCTTTTATGATGCATTTTTTAATAAATATAATAATTCATCACTCAATATAACGCTTAAAGCTAGAAAATATATGGAATAGTTGATAAAAAATTTTAAACACATTTTAAGTATCATCAGATTATTTTTATAGTGAACAGCAGAAGAAAATACTGCTTAAAAATCTCATAAATATAAAATGAAAAATCCAGAGAATTTCATGTATAAAATTATAAAAAAATATTGAAGAGTTTAAAATGTAATGATAATAATTTAGTTTTATACAAAGATTCTATTTTTTATAGAGGAACTATTGATGTTTCTTAAAGGAGATATCTCTACTTACATGTCATTAACTTAATCTCATTTAGATTTAGTCAAAATATTATTTTGATAGATATTACTGAATACCATCATGAATACTCATATTTTAGGTATTAAATTCCTCAACAATGAAGTGTGTGATAAATAGTAAACACAATAAAAAAGGAACTTTTAAAATTAATAAAGATCAATAATTAAGTAAGGAAAGTTAATTGTCAAAAATTGTGATTGGATTACAAAGCAAGAGGACAGATAGTAATGCTGAAATCCTGCCAAATGCTAAGTTTAAAACCTGTGAATAAATTGGAGTACTAACTAAAATTAGGAATTAAAACAAAATTTAATATTAAGAACAATAATTTAAATTAGGCCACAAAATTGAAAGAAATCGGTATACTTTTAAATTTCGTAAATCAAAAGAAATTCTTTAAAAAGAACAAGGCATTATGAAATAAAAAAAACTACTGATAGTTTTAGTGATATGTTGAGAATTTAATTTGCCTTTAAAATAAATTACTTATGTATATTACAAAAAATACATAAAATAAATAATACAAATTTAAAAAATAATTAGGGTTTTAGTGAACTAAGTAAATGCAATAAAAATAGCTTGAATGTTAATATTTGCATTTTAAAATAATATAGAAAAGCATACTTTTGATAACTGGAATGCCATCTCTATCAGTTATTATAATGGCAAATAATCCATCAACCCTAAACACAAAATGTAAAGATTTTATAATTGAGATCTTAAAAATCATAACAAACAATTTTAATGCTAAAGTATATTTTTAAGCAAATGTCAGTTAATAATGTATAACTTCTCTATAAATTTTTACTGAATTTAAAATTCTTTTATTCATTAAAATAATTTAAAAATCAGAGAAAACACTTAATAATACAATGTATTTAATTATAATGTAAAAATTATAATCATATAAGCAATAGCTTTATAGTAATAATTTTGTATAATTATAATATGATAATTACAGTCATAATGTAAAAGTAATAGAAAATTTGAAAAGTTATTATACTTTCTAGTGTGCACACATTTTTTATGCAATTTTTTTCAATTTTGAGACACATTCTTTTAACAATGTGCACCCTTATATTTATACAGAAATCTAAATTCAATTTTTAAGTATATTCGCTAAATATGCATACTGATATTTATAAAGGAATATGAATTATACATACATGTCTGAAAATATTTTTTTAAAAACATTCATTTAGAAGATTTTCCCTCTTTCTTTGCATTGTTATATTGAATTGAAAAGTAATATGAAGACCTGGAACCAGGGGGTACGCGTACCTTCCTTAGGCTTGAGCAGCCACCAGGCGCGTCAGCAGTTGGTGGATCGCCGAATGTCCTGTAGGAATGACAGGATAGCCTTGAATATAGAATCAGAGGCCGCGAACCAGCTCCCGTAAACCCTGGTGTTATGCGATCTGTGCCTAGGGCTAATTGGCACCGCGGTAATGGTGTTTAATGGAGCCTCTAGTTGCCTGGCAAACTTCTAGAGTAATTTGCCTTGCCCAGTATCTCAGGCAATGCTGGGTGGACTTATATTACCCGAGCTTATTAATTGTTATCTCGTGGCTGAAAAGACACAAGAAATAACAATCCTTTCTGCATTTGCAGGTGAAGCCTCTGAAGTAGACCTTGCTGAAAAAGACAAGGGAACTCAGAGGCAATCTTGTAAAGGGGCAGCAATGAATCCTTCACTTGAGGTAGAAATGATGTCCAAACCATCTTCTTCTGGTGAAAGTCAGTAAGCTATCCCTAGCATGACATACTTTCTGACCAGATGGGACTGTTTCAGCAAGACCCTATCTGCTAGAAATGTCATACGCAAGAGGAAATGGCAGAGCATATCATTTATGAATGTGAGGCTCTTGCCCTCCCTAGATTAACTTCTTTAGGCATCATCCATACTAGAGAGTTACACCTAGACTCCATTAAAGGGTTATCGGACTTTATTAATAAAGTGGGTGACCCGAGCAACTGAAACTAGGAAACATTGGGTTTGGAGTTAATGGTACAAAATGCTGATAAAAGCAGAGGTGCCCAATGACATACAAACCCAATTCTAAGAAGAAGAAGAATATGAAGAATAATATAAGGGACAAGTGCTTAAATAAGAGATTCTAAATCACTGTATCATGGCACTTTTGTGTGCCACAAAATTTCAGAAATGTATAAAGTGAAAAATATAATGCTTTTTATATGATGAGCAAAGTAATAAATGTATTTTTTATGTACTATATTACTTTTTACATTCAAAATTGGTATAATGTGCTATTGTACACAGTAGAGTATAGATATGTAAACAACTTTTAAATTCATCTTTTTCTTTGCATGCTTCCAAATTTTGAATTTGTTAAAAGTATGCTTCGATAAAAAAAAATAGGTTGAGAATCACTGGCTTAAAAGAATAAACAATTCTGCAGATAAAAGTTGAGTTGTATTGAAAGTACATATAAATATTATTCTAGGTTTTTAAGAAAAGTTGTAGAAAATATAAGGTATAAACTACTTTTGACTGGAAAAAATTCACAGAACTAGCAGTCCTGATTTTTTTATTCCTTTAGTAATTCGAAATTGTAAAACTGAAATTAACATTAGAGATAAATAGCATTTGAATGATTGAAATAAAACTGATCTATATTTTCTTTTAGTAATAAATACAGGTCCTACCATTAAATGAAACAGGCACAAATTAATTTCAAATAAATTCATTTCATGAAAGAAAATGGAAATCATGCTGCAGTTAACATTGGTGAAAACTCCAGGTGTAAGTGGGTTAAAAACAAGAACTAGGTAATATGCCTATGAATTACTTTGCATGAAGCAATAAAAAAGTGGTCTAATCCAGAAAAAATTATTGTGAGATAGGTTCTCGAAAATTGCCAGAATATAATAATTATACAAGATAAACAATAAACATTTCTTAGCTTTAAAATTTAAAAAATGAATAAAACCCATACATTTAAAGCAACTTAGAATTTATGCAGTGATTTATGACATGGAATAATTTAGCTATATAATGTAAAAAGCAAAGATTTCTGAAAAACTTAGTTAATAGGATGAATTTTCAAAAATGTTTACGTCATTTATTCATTCTCATATTATACTCATGTACAAAAGTAAAGATATTATTCATTATCACATATTGAAAATATATATAAAATTTGATAATGTAAATAAAATAAGAAAAGACATTGGTTTAGTAAAATTCAACTTAAAAGAAATTTAAAATGATAATATGATCAGTAAGTGTTGAAATCCTGGAACCAGGGGGTACGTGTACCTTCCTGGGGCTTGAGCAGCCACCAGGCGCATCGGCAGGTGATGGATCGCCGAATGTCCTGTAGGAATGACAGGATAGCCTTGAATATAGAATCAGAGGCTGCGAACCAGCTCCTGTAAAGCCTGGTGTTATGCGATCCGTGCCTAGGGCTAATTGGCACCATGGTATTGGTGTCTTAACGGAGCCTCTAGTTGCCTGGCGAACTTCTAGAGTAATTTGCCTTTCCCAGTAACTCAGGCAATGCTGGGTGGACTTATATTACCTGAGCTTTTTAATTGTTATCTTGTGGCTGAAAAGACACAAGAAATAACAAACCTTTCTGCATTTGCTGGTGAAGCCTCTGAAGTAGACCTTGCTGAAAAAGACAAGGGAACTCAGAGGCAATCTTGTAAAGGGGCAGCAATGAATCCTTCACTTGAGGTAGAAATGACCTCCAAACCATCTTCTTCTGGTGAAAGTCAGGAAGCTATCCTTAGCATGACTGACTTTCTGACCAGATGGGACTGTTTCAGCAAGACCCTATCTGCTGGAAATGTCATACGCAAAAGGAAACGGCAGAGCATATAATTTACGAATGTGAGGCTCTTGCCCTCCCTAGATAAACTTCTTTAGACATCATCCATACTAGAGAGTTACACCTAGACTCCATTAAAGGGTTATTGGACTTTATTAATAAAGTGGGTAACCCAAGCAACTGGAACTAGGAAACTTGGGTTTGGAGTTAATGGTACAAAATGCTGATAAAAGCAGAGGTGCCCAATGACATACAAACCCAATTCTAAGAAGAAGAAGAAGGAAGAAGAAGTGTTGAAAAGTGAAAAAACATTGGTAAAAGAAAATCAAATGTGACATGCCAATTCAGAAATATTACAATAATAAATAGTAAAGAAATGGAAGAAAAAATTAAATCTGACAGAGCTGATATAATTCAAATGGTATTTTAAAAAATGTAGAACATTTAGCAGTATAAATAAAAAACACGGGTGACAGTTAATCTATAGATCAGAGAAAGAGTCATAAAGATTAAATCTGGAAATATCATGAAAGAATATTATAATGAATTATAAATATAAATCATGAGAATTTAAATTTGTAATGAACATCATTTCTTTTTAACAACATTATTCCTATTTATAAAGATATTTAATTTTTAATGCTTTGCTATATTTTTAAATATAACACAAACATGAAAATATTCATAGAATCTAAATAGATAATAAATAATAGTTGACTAATGACATTTCTTTTTTCTTTTGCACATAAATAATAGATCTGCATTATAATTTAGCTCAGTTACAATTGGTGGAACATGAATAACCAGAAGAAATGAATTATTATTTTCAAGATATTCATGCACTAATCACACAAATGATTTAAAAAAAGCAATAAAGCTATGTTTTCAATACACTTTATCCACAATTACAAATCCTTAAAATATGTTTATAAGTAGAAAATATTAGATTTTCCTGTTTAGTCATAAATTTGGTCAAATTGATCAAACATGAAATTATAAGTTTTTATCTTACACAATTAATTTGTAACAAAATAATGTCAAAAAATACTTAAATATAGCAAATAAATATATTTGTATATAAATAGTCCACATAATAAATTATTTTGTTTATTTGTAACTATTATAGAAAATTTTCATTTAAACTGTATATGCATAAATAAATAAATAGAAAAAAAATACACAAACCTTTTGATAATATCTTCTAGATAAGTCTTAGCAGTCTGAAAAGCATTTGAAAATAATTTATTTCAAAACAGATTAAAATATTAGAAATATAATAGCATATAAATTTGATGAAATAAAAAGAAATTCTTTAAATTAATATCAAAACAAATTATTACAATATTAGAAAATTAGGTTATGAACAAAATGTTAAATGGTACCATTGTCTTGTTTTCTTTTTTATTTCTAACGGCAAATTAGAAGACAAATGTAGTCAGAATAACAAACACTAAAATTAAAACAAAGAACAAAAGTAACATGAACTCAGACAATAAAAACTGAAACAACAGTAAACCTATAAATCTTGATCCAAGCTCTCCAGTATCTCTCCCAAAAGTATCCTAAATTCAGTGTTGGGCAATGAATCAAGGTGCACCAAGAGAAGGTGGATCTAGAACTGGAGTGCTAAGTAGATTTACCTAATCACAGTGCACCCTGAGTAATGCTAAATGATCTACAACTTTGGAATTAAGTGTTGCTCTCAAACAATTGTCTTGTATTGATTGATTTAAAATAAGTCACTTAACAGTCAATAAATAATTATTTGCTCAAAAATCATTACATAATAATTTCTGTACTATATGGTTTTGTCTAATATTAATTCAGCAATAAAATTAATTAACCAGATATAAATTGACATTCAAAGGCAGTGGGGTTAAAAGCAAAAAATTTATTTCACCATATATATTAACAATATAAAAATCTTTCAATCACAAATTTTGGATGCATTTTAATTATTTAATGTTATGAAATACAAGAAAATTATTTTTCTAAAACAAGATGAATAGAAATGCAAATAAATTTTATTTCAATAAATTTGAAAATAAAATGAAGAAAAATAAATAAAAATTTAAAACAAACAGTAAGCAGTATGATTTACGCCATTTCTTTCTTATTTCAAAAATTATGAAACCAAATTATTGAGATTACATAAATATAAAATTATTGAAGATGTTATTAAAAATAATTTTAGTATGAAAAACTTTAAGTGAAAGAATGAAAAATTTTAAATACATCCATTTAGGAAAACTGGAAAAGTACTTGAAAACATACATTTAAATATTTAACAGAAAACATATGTGTAAGTCAATTTAAACAAATATCTTTCTAAATTAAAAACTGCATATGATAAAATGAATATTTTGCATCACTAATTTCAACTATTCATTCAAGAATTAAAATATTATTTTCAAATGAAAACTACATGGAAACAAACTCAAGAGTATAAGCTTAAATATGAATAAATCAAACATATGTAAAATAATTATGAATATTTGAATAAATATTAAAATATTCTTGAATAAAAAATAAAATTCTGCTTTAGAACTTATAAAATCTTATGGATACAAATGGATAAATGCAATGTAAATCACATTTTAACAGGATTTTATAGATAAATTACATGCCACACACACACACACACATTTTGTATTTTTTCTTATTTTTTATTAATTAACAAATTAAAATTATGCAGATACTTTGACAGAACAGATATTGTTTTAAATTACACTAAAAGTCAAAACTGAAAATACTAGATAATATTTTAATACTCTTCTATTTCCATCATAAATAAATCATGATTGAATTTCACCAATAAAACTCATATTTTATTAAATAACTAGAATATTTTATGAAATAATTAGTTTTTAACTGCATATCTATTTTTACATTTTCAATTGCTTTGCAGAGTCACAGATCAGCTACTGAGTACATTCATATTTCAAAAAGATAAATAAAAATATACATGAAATTAAGCTATTGCTTCTTAAAATGAGCCATCAGTTAGTAAATTTAATTCAACAAAAATTCAGAAAAAGTTTCTTGTTATTTCATGTATTAGAAAAAACAACCAAACATTGCTCTTAAAAATAAGTTTAAAAAAATAGGAAGATTTCTGCATTTCACATTCATTAAAATTATTTTATTTTTGAAAAATCTTAATTTTGGGAAAATTCAGTTATAGTAAATAAAACAAATTTAAAAAAGGATTAATTTTTGAAGAAAAATAAAATCAAATTTAATACAGTTGAAAAATGTATCAAATATTTTTAAAAACATGCACCTTTACATACATATTTATTCAAAAATTTCTACATAATTATAAACAATTCATAAAAAATTTTAAAATAATTTAAGAGTAATGAATTTCACAATATACAAGGAAGAAGCTGAATGATTGCTTAACAAAACTTTGAATTTTTTAATTTTAACAAACATTTCTCATTTATTTTTACACCATAAGACATTAATCATTCATGTGAAATGTTCATAAAAAATAATGATAGTTCTTTACTTCAGGGTTGTCTCCACTTCCAATTTCAGCATTAGTCATCTATAAAATAAATAGATCAACATGAGCAACTTTAAGAAATAATTCTTTTACAAGATTCAAGAAATTAATCTCTTATAAAAAGATTTATGTAATTACTTAAGTATATTTTGAAAATTAAAAATCCAACTATACATAATCAAATCAAATGTTTCACCTTAAAAAAACTACAAAATGTTATATTTTATATATTCAGTTAAAAGTTTTTAAATTTTATTATCATATGAAAGAATAAAATTTATATACCTACTTCTTTTTTATATAAACAGATTGCAACCAAATCTGTACTAATATATGTACCAGCAAAATTTAATCAATAAAATATAAAAAGTTTAAAATAAGTTTTCTCACTGGTTCAATGAAAGTTATTCTATTTTCAATAAATTCTTCAGATGCATTTAACTGTTTTATCTATAACTTTATCTTTCACAGGTGTAAGCTTTGAAAATAACTAATCCAAAATATGGTACAGGCAAATAATGATGAACAAGATCACACAAAATTGAGAAGCGAAAAATATTTTATTAGAGAGATGTCTGTTTAATAAAGTCCAATGAAGAAAGATACCTTCCTCTGGAAAGCTTTGTATATTAGAAAAATGTTCATTAAAGAGAAAGAAATAGTGTTTTATAAAATAAATGTTAATAGTTCACTGACAGTACTTGTTTAATATTTAACACAAGATACTGATTCTTTATTTGTGTCTTACAACATGTAGATATATCAAGGCAGATATTGGGAATTTATTGGCTTCTCTCCTTTGCAATTGATTATTCAAGGCGATTCCCAGAACACAATAAATTATACTTTGACTTTATTCACTAAATATCAAAACTAAATGTAAGATTATAAGTCCATATGCATTCTCGTTGAATATTTAGCCATTAATGTACACTATTATTGAATATGCATATGTATGTATATATATAATATATATATGTGCATATATATATATATATATATATATATATATATATATATATATATATATATATATATATATATATATATATAGGTAGATAGATATCTTAAATTTAAAGAACATTATTTTTTCATAAGGCTTTTAAATAATAAACCAGAATATTCACAATTTTTCATATATTTCTCTTCTATTTGTTACATAATGATAGTCTTTGCATGTGAAAGTAATTTAATTTGGATGTAATTTTCATGATATAAAATACGAATGATAACTTCATCATATTTTGGAAAATACTTTTATGTAATGGGACTTTTTTAACATGATCACAAATACATGTAAATGTTATATGTTATAAGAATGGAGAAACAACAGATCAATTATTTAACATGATGTTCTTGCTTTCACATAACTAATTTAATGACTTTTAAAACTAAACAAGCTGTTTTAACTGACAACAAAAGATTGTCAGATTTTATAAATAGAGTAGGCAATCTATGTATAACTCAATAGAACTAGAAGAGAAAAGGTAATATATTTGGCACAAAATGCTAACCTAAAGTAAAGGTGCTTAACATCAGGAAAACTCAACCAACAAAAGAATTTTGACTTATGGTTGATCAGTTTTATTAATAAATCAATTTTATTAGTTTCATTTGAATAAAAAATTTAGAAAAGTTCCCCAATTTTAATTTAGAGAAGAATTGAAAGATCACTGCCAAACATAACTTTTAGAAACTAAATTATTCCTTTAAATTCCACAGAAGAAAAGGCACTCAATGCAAGAAAATTATTCTTCATAAGAATTCCTTGTAATGAAGAAAATATATTATATTCAAAACAATAAGCTTAAAATAGAAAGTCAATGAGATTTGAAATAAAATAGAAGACACAAAAATTCAAAAATTATGTACGATACACTCGGATATCCAATTACTGATCCAAAATTATAAGTTTTATTATGTTGAGTTGATACTTTAAAGTATTTCGATAACAAAATCATACATGTTTGTATACTAACTATTTTCCTTTAAAGTATAAGCCTTGACTATTGTTAATATAAACCAATAATTGAAAAATTTATCAAATATACAAAGCTACAAAATTCACTTAGTAAACTTGATTATGAAATTAGATTGAGATTTTACAGTTTAAAATCAATGTAACAGTTAAAAGGTATTCACATTTGCTTAGAATATAAAAGTCTACTTTAAACATCAGTCAAAAGTAATGAAAAACGTACACTATATAAATATCTACGAGTTACATATACATAAACATCTAATTCTAAAAATATAATTACCGTTTTATGTGAAATAACTTGGAAAAATCAATATAAATACGTTTTCGCTAATAACTATAGAAAAATAATAAATCGTATATTAATCAGATAATAATGACAAATACTTCTGTGGGACAATCATGTGATTGTTTATGTGACAGCGTAAATATTTCGGACAACGACCAATATAATAGACCAACAACTCCCCTATTGGCTGCTTCCAAAAAATGACACGCCATCTTGGAAGACTTTCCTGAACATTTTTGACACCAGGCGGCGTAAAAAGCATTTCAAGTTCTCAAGTGATTGAATTTACTAACATTGTGTTGTGTAGCATTTTACTCTTGATACTTATTGTTTTTATAGTTTCTAAATACTTTTATTATAATAAAATGCCAAAATCATGCTTTTGTCCTGGCTATAAAAGCGGCTACAAATCGGATATTAATCAAAGAAAGAGGAATGGGGAAAAACTACCAAGCCTTTTTAGTGCACCAAAGGTATACAACGTGCAAAATATATTTCATCTACTTTTATTTTCAATGAATAATTTTTATCTTGATAAGTTAGTTTATGTTGTAAAATGAATAAAATGTATGCATTTGTATTATTTTTTGCGATCTGGGATGCAATCGGCGATTGAATTTTGTTATCAAAATATAATAAATTATCTAGTTTTGTTCTTTTTTGTAATCAAATAATTGCTGGTTAATTAAAATGCAACCATTTCAGGTTGTTGATTGTGTTTTTCTTTTTTATTTCTAGATATTGTATATTGTGAAAAAATTTAAAAATCCTTGTAAGTAATTCATCAAATATTTATATATCAATCTAACTTTACCCCCCATATTTCTCTATTGCCTTGTTTATTTTAAATTGCCTTCTTTATTTATTGAATTAAATTGTATTTATTGAATATAATTGTATGTAAATATAATTTAGTATCAATACAAAAGCTAAAATCAAGTAAATCACTTAAGTGACTGATTCACTGATTTAAATAAAACAGGAAAATATAATTATAACTTGGTATTAATAAAGCTGATATACTCATAAGTAAACATATAATTATAACTTTGTTGTTAATTTATTCTGCATATTATAATGTATTATTGATTTAGGATCCAAACTTGCTTGAAAAATGGAGAAGGGCAATTCCTCGGGCTAATAAGCAATTGACTTCTTCAGATGTAGTGTGTTCTTTGCACTTTAAATAAAAAGACTTAAATAGCTATTATACACAAAAGTTATCAGATGGAACTGTAAGTTATTTGTGTTGTATAAATTTTTTGAAATGTTTAAAGACATTTTTTAATGTTTTGTATTATTTTTTAATTTATCAAAAAAATTTTTCCTTAGTATTTTTTAAAATCTTCTGAATATGAATGCAGTTTTTTTTCACTTCATTGTAATTTTCAAGTACTAAACAATTTATTACCATTTCATTAAAAGTTATAAATAATAAATTACTAAAACATTTTGCTTTCTATAAATTGCAAATTGCTCTTTTCATTTAGACAAGTTTTTCACTTATACAGCTTGTAAAATTAACATTTATAATATTTGTATTTGGAAATAATTAAATATGTTTATTAATAAATATGTAATTATTTTCCATGTATTCATAATAATAAATAAATTTTTACAACTTTACAGGGATGTTAGATGAAACATATGCATAAAAAAATATTGAATATTTTATTTTATAATTTGATAACTATTGTAATTTGAAGTATTTATATTTTTGTGTTTATAAGTGCTAAAAATTTAAAACAATTTCAAATATTTGCATGATTTATTTAGGGAAATGTTTATTATAATTTTTATTCCTACCATATTTATAACATTTTTAATTTGATCTTGAGTAACAAACTTAACATATACCTGTATTCTTTTTGTATTTGCATTGAATTTGATCTTGCTAATTTTACTTTAAATTAAATTCACTAAATTTTCAAATTATTTCTTTTTTATGCTATTTCTCAGTTTTATGTATTTTTTTGATATTTAATAAAGTTATTATTTTCTTTTAGCAAAACCCACCTCATTGTCAAGCAGAAGTTAAATACACCATACAAAGTTAGTGAAATTTTCATGACACAAATATTCATACTTGACTGACATTGTTGGATGCATTGAACCTTTATCCCATTTAACTAAATACTCTATTTTTCATGAGTTACTATTATTTTTAAAAAAGTGACTCTGTGAAGTAGGATATTTGGTTTGTAATTCATATTAAATGAAACAAAAAGATTTAGTTTAATTTGCACTTTTTGTTATTGCTTTCTTTTTAAAGAAATGTAAATTTATTGATTTTTATTATATTATTCAGGAAAAATAATGAAAAATAAGAAAGACTATTGCAGTTGATGATTTGTAACTAAATTTAAGTAGTTCCTACCTATAATTTTAAAAAATGTTACATTTAAATAATTATTTAATTACATAACATAGTTATTGGTTATAATGAATTTGAGAAATATTTAATTTTTAATTGTGTAAAAAAATGAATTACAGTAAAATGTGCAACATCATAGCAAAATATATTAAAAGCTTTAACGAGGAATAAAAGAATTTATAAAATTAGAATAACAAAAAAATTAATATTAAAATTATTTTCTATAAAAATCACTAGAATAATTAAATTGAAATGTAAAACTTAAATTTGATTCAAATAAGATATTAATTTTAATATAATAACTATATTTATATTTAAAAATAATTGAATAGAATTTGATTTCCTATTAAAATATATTGAATTTTAATTAATTATTCTAAAATTATTTGAAATTCAATTTATAAAATTACAATTAATGGTAAAATGCATTAAAATAATGTATCTATCAAATTCTCTTGCAGCTTTATAAACTATCTATTAAATGGTTAAAATCAGAGAAAATAAATATAAATAATGAAGGAAAAACATCAATAATTAAATATAACTATTCAAATATTGATAATATAAATAGATACAATGAATTTTTTGAAATAAATGTTACTCTATCCACAAAAACGAAAGTAAAACTGGTTCTATTCTGCATAACACCTAACAATAAAATGTCAGATTTTGTATTTCCATTATCATTTGTTTTACTCTAATCAATGACAGATTAATATTCAATATATTTATCATGTAAATTCAACTATTTCACATTATTTTCAGTTTTATTTAATTAATTTTTAAAGATTTTTATTCCCATAGACATCAATGCATTTCTCACTCGATAGTGGTATCGTGCATCAGTCACGCCGCCTAGCGGCAATTTAAATTTTGGCGTGCCGTTATTTTCGGCAAGATGTACGTCTTATAAATATTGGTCTGTGATTTCGGATTACTTATTTCTGTAAACTGGAGATGCTAAGTTTGGTCAGCTCCCTTTTAATTTTGAATCATAACCAAAAGAAGGAGTCACCGTCTGAGATGGAAGTTACTTTTCCAATCTTCATATAAATTGTACGAAATGCTTGAGCCTTTATAATATAACATTTCTTTTTTAATCGGGAACAGTTTCTCATTAAGCCACTAAAACTTCGTAAAAAATGCGTTTAATTTAATTAAACTCATAATATTTTAGTCATGAACGAAAATTTGGATTTCATTCAATTTAATACATCCAGGTGCACTCCATAATGTTAAAATAAGCGCACAAAGGAAAAGTTGTCTTATTTCTATAAAAATATGTGGGGATGAAGTACATACATCTATACACAAATGAATATGGCTCCAGAATTATTTAAATTATTCCAGGTTTTAAGTGCAACAGATACAAAATATCAATTTAGCATTGGTCCGAATGTGACCTGTTGTTGTATCCAATCCTTCAGGATCTAGCGGCAGCTAGATCAAATCCATGATTCCATGCACCCCAGCAAAGTCAAGCACCAGGAGAGGGCTGTTGCGAACTTGCGAACATCATCTAAAGTGAGCCCCAAGCAATCGAGAATATGATGCGGGGAAGCCGGCAGCAGATGGCACTTGGGACACGTTGGAAAGACTTTACGGCCGGTTCTTTTTGGCTTGCGAGGGGATGTACCTGGGCTGAACGGGTGAAGTACGTCAGGAGAGTTTTCTCCTGGTAGGGTCACCCAAGGCATGAAGACTGTTTCACTATGCTCAGCTAAGCATCTGCAGGCACCGGAGCAAAGTTAGACTTCTCTCCAATGGAGCTCCAAGTACCTTGTATCAAGAGAAGCTGCTCTTTCCCTTCTCCATGAAATTATGTTGCCGAATGTGACCTAAATACAAATAATCAATCTCAGGTGGTATTTAAATAAATTTCCAATAGAAGTGTCGCTAACTATATAGGGATAAATTATAAACAACCCAAGATAGCTGTAATCCCTTTCCACAATGATCTAAATTCTCTCTGTAAAAGAGATCAGGAAACTGAACTGATCAAATAAATATTGGATAATCTTAAAAGCAATTCATACCAACAATTGCAAGTAGGCACTATTTTTATTTATTTATTTTGAAAAGTAACTCAGGAGTGTTACAAAAAAAGCAGTAACATAAATACTTTTACCTCAATTGAAGACATCCATAGATGAATTGTTTTTACGACTACTGTTTCTTTATAAGAATTAGAGACTTATTTACCAACTAAAGATGTATTCGAAAATTTAAACTAATGTCTCAAATAATATTCATAAAATATGATTGTATACTCCTATACAAAGAAAAAATATTTTATTCTAACTTATCTATTAAAAACTATATGAATCCATTATCTATATCCTGCATTTTTCATTCGCCCTGAAAAATTAAAAATGTTTTTAGAACCCTCGTTTTATTCGGGAGTGTTTTCCTAATAAGTTATTCATTTCATATGAAACTCTAATGACTGTTTTATATTGATGTTATAAGCAGTAATATATTTGTAATATAAATAAATGTTTATGCGATTCTTTTAATCCCATCTTGGTATTGCATTTTCATGTGTTTGTTTTGTATGGTTCCTCCACGGTCATTTTTTGCACACTTAAAATTAGATTGGGATTTACAACTTAAAATAGATTCCGAACGATAACAGTCTTGATTCTTGTCATAACATAACATCAAATCCACGAACTGTTATACTGAATGACAGAATGTTATTATTCTACACTGCCTGACATTGAAAATGCAACACCAAGAATGAGTTGCCAGAAAGTTACGAAACTCAGCAAATAGGATAAACAGTAAGTGATCTGGATTTCGAAATGATGTACATAATGCAGAGCCAGAACAAGGTCGGGTCAGTAGGTTGTAGGACCACCTTGGACCGCGATACATAAAACAACACATCTAGGCACATATCCAACGAGAGTATGGATGGCGTCCTGAGGAATGGCTCTCCATTCCCTGTCAACCATATGCCAAAGTCTGTCTTTTGAAGGCAGTAGTGGCAGGGTCTGCAAATTGAGTCCAATCATACCCTAAACATGTTCGATTCGTGAGAGAACTGGCGAGTACGGTGGCCAGGGAAGCAGCTGTACACCTTGCTGGGCATGTTAGTTGATTTGAGCAAATCGCAGTCGGGTGTTATCCTGTTAATAAAGGGTATTAGATACCCACTGAGGGTAGGAGAGTGTCATCGGCCGCAGCACATCATTCACGTAACGTTGTGCTATCATGGTGCCGTAAATACGAACTTGAAGTGATCCGAAATCATACGCAGTGGCGCCCCAGACCATGATGCCGTGTGGTGGGGCGTTCCACAATTTCTGCATAATTGGACCTGTCTCCACGTCGACGCCACACTCGTACGCAGTGGCTATAACTGAAGAAAAAGAAGCGTGACTGATCTGAGGCGAACCTGTGCCAATCCGTGGTCCACATCGCTCTAATCCGGCACTATTCCAGATGTTGGGGTTTGTGCTGTTGGGTCAATGGCAGTCTTCTTAACGGACACCATTATCGTAGGCCACTAGCAACCAATCAATGTCAAATTGCTCTGCTCGATATGGGACATGTCTTGCACATGCTGCAGAATGTCGGTAGATTTGATTTGAGGGGCAGCTACCATCTGCCGCCGGACGTGTCGATCCACGCGTGTTGACATCACTGTGGCTGCACCGGCACCCCGCAAACGTTCCTTAGTTCCAACCATCTTCATCAAAATCAGTGCACTGTGGATGCATCCAGGTGTCTTTTCAGACAAAAGCAAACTTTCAACAGCTATTTTCTGAGCAGCAATAATGGCGCGAGTATTGCCCATTTTGACCGTTCCTCACCTAATACCTTATCCTACATGCGCTGGAGAACTGCGCATTTTACATCATTTGCATAACTATAAGATCCGTTTACCCTGAAATTTGAATAATTTTCTTGCTACTCTTTCTTGGTGTTGCATTTTCAATGTTGGGTAGTTTATTTTATCTAAAGATCAAGCAGGGCAATCTCAAGTCGATTTTTGAAAAAGTGACTTTTCAAAAGTAAGTTAAAGGAATCGTATAACGCATGGTATGGGCTGATGTTTTTAATATCACTAAAAACGAATCTATAATACACTCAGAAATCTTTTCCGATTCATGAAAATAACTAAAAAATACTAATTCAAAATTTGAAACAAAACTTTTAATGTTATTATTTATTATAGCTGGCTGTGATTCTTTTATTGATATTTTCTCTCCTGTAAGTTGCAGGGAACGCATATCATTTCAGGTAGTCATTTTAAGGTTATGTTGGCAAGTCAAACGACAAAATTCCGATATACTGACAATTTTGCCATAAGCGTAGAATACTTTTGCATCCATTTGACACTGCATGATGGATAGCCTTAAAGACTGATAGTTGTAAAGTATTTTTGAGTTTACAGCATATGTTGCCTTATTGCATCCCTCCGAAATTTTAAAATTTATCCACCTATGTTGTCTTATAGGAGCTTTCATAGATAGTGGGCCACATTCTCACGAGTGGCAGGAAAAAATCCAGAAAATTTCCAAGCACTCACCAGGATAGGCGTGCATTCAAAGCATAACATCCATTACCCGTTGCTCAATAGTGACTGGAATCAAACCACCTTTTGCTCTGAAGGGTAGTGTCTACCACTAGGCCACAGTCAGCACTTTTTCCTTCCTTTCTATATGCGTGTGATTGTGTTCATTTTCAAAAAGATACTTACCAAAAGATAATTGTTTGTGCCATCATTCCTGATTAATTAAATGATTAAACAACGAATTACTTTCATTCAAAATAATAATAATAGTATTAATAATAAAAAGACTACTACACACACACACATTTTGAAACTTAGGCAAGCGGAATACGTTACCGTAAATTAACTTTATTTTTTGGATCGTAATAACGAGTTTCATATATTTACGCCTAACTAGCAGCCTTATTAGGGTTTAAACTTTACCCTTCAGTTCAACAGTTTATTTATTCAATTCCAACCTCAGGTTGAATGGTTATAATGGTTACGAATTCATTTTAAACTGATGATAATGATCTTTGATAAACAAATTTAAATTTAAGTGAAGTTATGACAATGTTGAAGGTGTCCTAAATTTAAGATCTATCATTAATGGAGTTTGGCGGAATAATTTTTTTATACTATAAATTGCCTTTTTTGATAAAATCTATTTAAGCATGAAAATTCAAGACTTTCTGAAGCGCTAAAACTCAAAACTTCCGGGGTGATGGTTTGGACAAACTTAGTAAAATACGCACTTTAACAAATGACATTTTTCTTCGTAACCAAAAATTGTCTACAACTATGGGCCGCTTGAGAATCTTTCCCCTTCTTGAAAATTTTGGATTTTTGCTACATTTACAACGTACCTTGACGATGCCTAATCATCTCACCTAGGTGCATGTTTCTATGATGAAAGAATCGGGAGGGGAAAAAATTTTTTTAAGGCTGCACACGATAAAAATGGCTTACAAAATTTGGAATTCAAAGTGAGCAAAACTCATTAGCGCGGTTAACCTGATAACTTTCGTAGATTTTTTTTTTTAGTTATTTTCGCTTGTGATCGAAAGAAGTAGAATGATATAATTTTTATTTTCATTACTGTTTATGGCCGTACTCATAGAATCTCAAAAGTTACATGGAAGTTTTGTAATTGCTTATCTAATGAATCGATGAGAAAGATTTTGATTACAGGGCAGTTTAATTTCAATGACAGAAATAACTTTTAATGATTTTGACGAATATGGCTCAACCCAGTATATTTAAATACGTTGAGAGAAGCAAAAAATTAAATACAAATAATATTAATTATAGTGATTTATCGAATTAAAGTATTTTTTAACTAATTTAGATTTTTTATTTTTACTATAAAATATTTAGATTTTACACATCTCAGCTAAAATTATATATATATATATATATATATATATATATATATATATATATATATATATATATATATATATATATATATATATATATATATATATATATATATATACATACATACATATATACATACATATATATATATATACATATATATATATATATATATATATATATATATATATATATATATATATATATATATATATATATATATATATATATATATATATATATAAACTTTCTTGGTGAAATGAATTTGAATGCTGTGTTAATCAAATGACATAATTGTAAAACTTTTTTATGTATACCTTTTCAAAAGTAGATCATATCCGAAAAATGCATTTTAAAATATGAATTTTCAGATTTCACTATAATACATTAGTATTTTACTTTATAAATTTTCGAATTACATATTATACATATTTTAATGAATTATTTCTCATAATTTCAAATTAAAATTTGCAGACACTATGGCATTAAAATACACATAAGCTATCTTTGTCATATAAAACAGGCATGGTCGAACATAATTAAGTGAAAAAATATATGAATATGAGAACTTAAATCTTTATCATTGTGTGTGTCTTTTATAAAAATATTTTATAAAAGACTCACACAGTGATAAAGACAAATTTAAATTAAATAATGAAAACTCGAATAACTATAAATGAAAGTTAAAGTGTAGATTGTAATAGTTTCATTTATCGTTTTTATTTAATAACACAATTTTATGTAAAAATGTTAATCTTGGTAATTTTCTCACAAGCCCTAAATTACTTTATATATATATATATATATATATATATATATATATATATATATATATATATATATATATATATATATATATATATATATATATATATATATATATATATAATCCTTATTTAAACTCTTTTGTGTGTAGTAAAATTTTGACTCATTGATTGTAAGTTTTGGTTACTAGCATTTTATGCACTTACATATAAAAAACATTTCCCAACTTAAATATAAATTTATGAAAAGCGATTAAATATTTTCCATCATTCAAAATATACCTGAAAGGACTATAATTCCAAATTGTTATAAACAGTAAAAACTCGCAGAATTTTGGTTGTAACTAATAAAATAAACTATTGTGAAAGAAAAACCAAACAAATATTAAAAAAGTGTCTAATATTTCTTTAAATATTTGGAAGTAATCTTAATGATAAAAGCAATAAATTTATCACAAACAAGCAGACGAATTACACTGCTGGACAATTGCTAAGGACGGATCACAAATTGCAATGTAGCATAACATTAAGGGAGACATGGGACCTAATAGGATAAATTATAGTTGTCACACTGTTCAGACATTAGAATAAAGAATATTGTTCTGGAAAGTACAAAAGCTGTGAAACATCTGAAAGAAAAAAATGTTCATTTGATGCTGCATACGGAAAAATGGAACAATGCATCTAAAAGTGAGCAGGCTTTTAGAAGAAAGGTATAAGTACGGGATATGTCCATGGTGGAGTGTGATGCAACATTCCACACGTCGTATCATACTTTGCACAACATTATCCAGCAGCTGTTGAGGCAATTAATCCCATTCCTCTGGAAGTGCACGGATGAGGGCATTCTTGTTTGTCGGAGGATAGTTTCGACCAGCAATTTGCCTCCCCAAAGCATCCCACACATTTTCAATGGGGTTTAGATCTGAAGAACGTGATGGCCATACGAGGCGTTGAATACCCTCGCTGTCACAACAACCTGAACAGCGAGTGTTCGATGACATGTTGCGTTGTCGTCCATAAAACAAATTTATCACCGACAGCACCACGGAAAAGACGAACATGAGGAAGTAGAGCTTCATTAATGTATCGTTGGCCTGTCATAGTCCCATTCGCAACCACATGTAGGGGCACGCGGCCATTGATCATGATGCTGGCCCACACCATGAAACTGCATGTCGGATATCAGTCCCTTTCCTGGATATTTTCTGGACGATAAGCAGTACCACTCTCGCGCCAGATCAGTTGTCGTCTACAATCCGATGACAGAATGAACCTACTCTCATCTTAGAATAGTATGCATGCCCAGTCCTGTTCAGTCCAATTGGGATGCTCACGACACCATTGCAAACGGTCAGTACGGTGCTGTCTGGTCAATGGGACACACACAACAGATCTGCGGAACTGTTGCCAGACATTTGAGGGGAGTCCTCCTCCCCTCAAATGTCTGGCAACAGTTTTTCGGGAGATCTACTTTTCTGATGCAGCAAGAAACTGATTTGCCACCTGCTGAGCTGTGGTGCCTCTGTTCCTTTTTGTTGATAGGACGATATATCTGTCTTCTACAGGCGTCGTACTTCTAACACGACTTCACCCGTGCCGCCTACTATGCATTCCAGTAGTTTTAAATGACTTCCACAGCCGTGAAACAACGCTGTGAGCGATGTCTTACTCCCTGGCAACATCTGTTATTTTTCGCCCTTCTTCGATCTTTCCAATAATTCGGCCACGCATAAAATCATCTAAGTGATGTCGGGAAGACATGCCAAAAATTTCAAGTTCGTCTATTAAATCTTTCCTGTAAAACTTTGACTTGAAACAACAACTGTCCACACGCGTCAAAACCTTTAATGCTCTTATGAACGCTATCACGTGATGAACAAACGTGGAAAAAAAATTGCATACGCATACTTCTTCTTACTATATCCCGCACTTATTCTAATTTTCCACATTTTGCTTCCTTTCATTTTGTGGTTGCTATGGATGATAGTGTTATCCATCCTTAGCAATTGTCCAGCAGTGTAGAACAATGCCTTTTCTACATCATGTTAAACTCTAAAAACAAATGCAAATTATTATACTAATATTAACCCTTGAATTTTTTTCAACAGGTATTTGTTGAGATGACAGATGAACAGTCAGTGCTCTAATTCAAGAGTTCGTGAGTTGATATCCATACCGAGTGTAAATGAGTGGCGGAATCTTTTAAGACGTTAAATTCTAATAAAATATCTCGTTAACAAGAAATTATCTGTATAGAAACAAACCGAACAAAATAAAATTCACTGATGCTGGTAAAAATCTCCTCTAAAACTTAAAAAAAAAATAATAAACTCAACATTACATGGTCACACAGAAACAAAACAAGATATGACAACGAATCTAGAAGGTAGTCCAGCTAAATTTGTGTGTTCTTGTGTGTCTAATCTAAGTTTTTGATGATTTTTTCAATTTGTAGTGATTTTAGAATAAATTTTTTATATCTGTTGTTATACTAATGTTTATGTAATAAAAGTTATTATATAATCTATATTTCAAATAAGTGCTGGCATATTGAAATGTTAAAAATATTTTTTATTATCTAATAGTCAATAAAAAAAGATGGTGTACTTTATATCACTAAAATTTTAAATGCAATAATCTTTATACACTTGATATACAGTGCTCTAACAGGGTTCAATGGCCATTTCTTAAACCTTTAGTTAAATAACTATTGCGTTAGACTTTCACCACAATAGTTGGAATTCATTTTAAACTGTACGTCCCAAACAGTTTAATCTAGAAGTACAAAAAGTGACAAACAAAACTAACCAATTCTAAGCATTTTCATTGCAAAATTTTACTATAATGACAATTTGTCTTCTAAATTTTGCACCAAGTGCGATTTAACTCTCACAAGTGAAATACTTTACTTTTAAATTTTTAATACTATAATTATTTGAAATGCAATTATTTTGTTTCATACATTGCTTACAAGATTTTAGTGATTCATGTATTTAATGAAATGAGATTAAAAGGTTTCAAAGATTGAGATAGTCAAGTCTAATCTAGAATTCATTTTTGAATTTTATGGCAAAACAATTCAAAACACTATGTATTAAGTCAAGACACTGATACAAAAAGAGGGAACATGATTTCAAGTTTTCTAAAAGCTTTTATTTATTGAAGAATCATGCTATTTCTATTAAAAGGAAACTACATATTGAGCTGATATCAAATAGAATTCTAAAAATATAGTGGGCAAAATTATCACCAACCAACGTTATTTCAAATGCAGTTTTATATAGATGATATGCTTTAAAATTACATTAAACAACCTTACTTATATAAGTTATGAGTCTAAATATACTCTACTAATTAGAGATTTTAATATTCATTAAACTTAAAATAGTTATTCTATGTTGAGTGGCTATTAATTATTCCAAAATACTAGTAGTGTAATTTTTTAGAAAAACTAGCTAATATGATGGGATGTAAGATTCTATAAATTTTGATATAATGTGAAGTTAATGGAAATGAATATCAGATTAAAGATGAAATTGTTGATAGAACTCTGTCTCTCTTGACCTCATAAGTGGAAATACAATTATTTTCTTGAGAAAAACTAACATGAATCAAATATACCATTTCAGAGTTCACACAAACTTCAGGTGAAAACTACAAGAAAGGTAACGATTAATTAAAGAGTCTCATTCTTCCATTGTCTCCAAGACAATTGACCTTGTGGTAGGTAATTTTAATAACAAAGCAGGTACACTTGTGATAGAATTTTGAATAAATCCAAGAATGGCATAATATAATTATTTATTCAGAAGGAAATGTTAATCAATAGATTTTTTTCCTCTTCTCAAAACTTCGTTGCTTTTAATTTCTAATGCTAGCATAAAAATATGTTAAAAATGTTATAAAAAGTCCTCAGCAGAAAATACAAAAACATTATATCCAAATAAAAAATATCCATTATTTTAAAAGAGGAATTTTATTACAAATTACCTCATAGTTTTCAAATTAGTTAAAAGAATATAACACTAAAATATTATTTTTGCAATTTTTCAGATAAAATTTTACTTACAACTAAAATATCTAATCATCTTAACAAGATCCTAAAACACTAAGGGAAATTAATATAAAATGCAAAAATATATATTTGCTCCATTGTTAATGTATTATGTAGTTTTCATTTTTTGAAAACACACAAGTTGGATTTTGATATTTTGATGTTAGCATATTAAAGTTTACCTGAAATTAAATCAAAATTAAAAAATGAAAAGACAACACTGTTCAATATAGATATCCAAAAATATAAATAAAATATTAAAATTATTTTATTTCATTGCATGTGAACAAAATTACCAAAGTTATCAATTATATTCATTTTAAGAATTTAAAACTGCACATTATTTTACGAAATAAAATATTGGACATTCTAAATAAATTTTCTGTATTGCAACTTTTATGTGATTCCAATAATTTTGTTTATGCTTTTATAGTTCTTGTGTTAAAAAATTTAAGACTTATTTAAAGTATAATTAATTCGATAAAATACATTCATTTGTACTATTTATGATTTACTTGCTGTAATATAAGAATTTTCATAATTTAGTACTTTAATTAAAGTAATTATTCATTAAGATGAATTAACTCTCAGGAAATAATGAGAATTTTCTTAGAATCAAATTTTTATAAGTAAGAAATACACAAAAATAAATATATTAAACAGAATGATTCTTTATTTAAAAAGGTACAGAATACTGAAACATATACATGTAGTTTAGTCCTAAAGCCAGCAACAAACATGACTGCCAAAGTGAATGAATTCTATTCTATTCATATATTAGCATTTTAAAACAATCTAGTTTAAGGAACAATTTCCGTTTATTATTTTAAGAGTACAATAAGATATTACAATGATTAGATACACAAATAGAATGGTCAACTAATGTAATACATTAGTTTCATAAGGATAGATAACAATTTAAAATAAAGACATTTATTATCACAAATAAAAATTTGCAAAGTGCATTTTCTCCTGATCCATTAAATATTTTGTAATAATAAATCTAACACATTTTTATTAACATTTTACATACCATGCATTTATAAGACACACACACACATATACTGTGTTATTTTATCTACTTTAACAACTATAATCTATAAATTAAAAAATGTTTCCAATAATTTAAATTATGTTTTGCTAACAATTAAGCTATTAATAGTTTGTCACATAATTCAGTTTAAAAAAAAATTTAAATAGCAAAGCAAAGTTTACAGTTAATATAAAATTACATAATATTTCATGAAAAAGAAATTTAAAAAAAGGCATGAAAACCAAATAATTTAGAAATGTTTTAATTTTAAGTTTAAATTGGAAATATCAATAATGACTTAACTTTTTAAATATTTAACAATTAAAATTTTCAAAATGTAATTTTAATGGTAAAACAATTGGAAATATATTTTAACTAGTTTTAATTTATTCTATCAGAAAGAGAATGATTAAGCATGAAATAATATACAAACACAGCACAGATATTTGTGCCACATGATAAATTTTATTAAAATATTCAACTTGAATCTAAAAATAATTATAATTGAATGTTATTCAAGAAAATGTAAACACAGCCAATAAATTTATAGCATAAGCATGAGTGTGACATTTGCTCAGATGAACTTTTTTAGATATGCTTCCTTTATATTTCTTAATCTAAAAAGAAAAAAAAAATCACATTTTCACTCTTAGCAAAAAATAACATTTTAATTACAAATCATCGTGATTTAAATTCAGATAAAGTAAATATTTTATCTTACCATAAATTACAAACATCTCAACTACTTCTTGTTTTCAAAGGGAGGGGGAGAGTTTCCCTATTCCATTGTGTTATAATCCACTTTTGCAGCGTTGTAAGCTCGATGAAATGAGAAACCCAGCAGGATTAATAAAGTGATAAGAGCCAAAGTGCAGCCTACTGCAAGAGGTACTGTTTCATCTTGGAAATATGGTTCTGCATTTGGACCATCTATGACTACTTTACTGCATCGTTGAGCTAAAAAAACGTTTTATGAAAGTGAATAATAAAATCAGAAAAATATATTCAAAAGGCAGAGCTTAGGATGATTGAAAGACGAATAAAAAATAACAAAATGATATTCTAATACACAAGTCTAAAGTATTTGATTTTTAAAATCAATATTTTAAATAGGAAAAAATTGTAATAGATCAATAATAGAAAAATATAATGGATAACTTTTATTAAATGTTTGGAAAAAATTATTTTTAAATTAAAAAATAAGAATATTTAAGTTAAATAAAATAAATTTAATAAATAAATGAGAGAAATATGGATGGTGACTACTTCAGACATTGCCCCATTGTTTTGAAGTTTAAGGCAATTTTACGGTCACTAATATAATAATTTACGGGCGCTTCATCACATTATAGGGTTGCTAATCAATAAATGGCAGAAATACCAAAGAAGAGTGTCGGATAAAAGAAAAAAAGAAAAGTTAAGATAATCAATGATTTCAATCAAAATAAATAGAAATTTTACTATACAGAGAATCACATACATTTATTCATATTCTATGAAATTTGTAGATGTTATTTAAAATTTTTAAAATCTTATGATATAAATATTCATATGAAGTTAAATTAACCAGCTAATATAACAAACAGCAATTATATGTATGCAGAGATATAAAGATAAAAAGGTTTCTAACATGAGATAATTTACATTATTTTAATAAAAAATGTGGATAGTTTTAAAATTACAGGCCATTTTTGGATATAATTACTAAATTTGTAACATTTAATTAAAGAAATTTTGCTAAAATGTTTCACTTGAATTTCATGCAAATTAAATAAATTATCTCAATACATTTTTATGAAATAAATAAAGAATTATACTGAGAAGACTAAAACTAAACTCAGTGATACAACAGTCTTGTGGGGCCAAAGCTTATAGTACCTATGTTTATGACCGAAGACCTTAGAGTGCGAAGTATATGTCCCAATTAAGTGTCAGTCTAACACAAAATTCCCAGTGTTCTGTTACCAAGGATGCTTAGTACTCAGTTTCATCAACTCACAATTTGGATGAAAAACTGAGTCAAACTTGCCCAGCTCAAGGACCAAACCTTGAGAGATAAAGAACTATTATTATGCCACCAAGCTTCATTCAGAAGATTATCGGATTGATAAACTGCACAATGAATGTTCAATTTGGCAATTGGTGAATCCTCCCTTCTAGCAATGATGCTTGTTTGTAAAAACTATGTATGAAATAATAGAGGTTCTAAAACTCTCTTGCACAAGTGAAGCTGTAAAAGTTTTTGGAATTATTTTAAAAACTGGAATTTAGCATGATAAAATGTTTCTTACATGTCAGACTAGCAAAGTCTCATTAGCTAACTAAACAAAGAAAATAAGCAGCATTGAAGCAATCCAGAAATATGGGATCATAAAAGAATTGATCAGAGGTTGTGTTTTTGATATTTTCAGGAAACAATTGTCAAGTTGATATAGCATCGATAATCAAAGGCAGGTGAAGTTTTCATATGCTGTATGACTATCTGAGTAGAAATTAAAAATAGCTTTTTCAAAGTTGTTTAAGAAAAGTAATAAGATTTACACCAGATATCATATTTCAAAAGCATATCTTCTTATAGTACTATATAGGACATTCACGTAGAAAAACAGCCCAGCAAATTCTATAACATTTTCTGTAAATAAATTTGAACATTTAAGTAAAGATATAATTAAGCCTTATAACCTGAAGGTTATTCTAATCAAATGAATGATGGACATTGCTTTAGCGACTAATCTATTAAATTATTTACTTTTAGAAAGAGGTACATACAATAGACTTACAATCAAATTGTAGACTGTTTTCTAAACCAATTACCTAAACTAATCCTATGGCATGACAGCCCAATATGGACCAATGCCTACAATGCTTCTGTTTTTCTGACCGAAGGCCCAGTGGTGCAAAGCATATGTTCTGGTTAGGTGGTCAGCCTAAGACAAGAAATCCAGTGTTTAGTTCCCAAGCTCTTACTTGGTATTTATTTTATCAACCTACTAAAAGGCTGAGAACCAATTACCATTACTTTTAATACAGCAATGTCCAAAGTCTCAAAAAATATTCATATAGCATTACCACTATTGTGCTACATGGTACTATTATTCATCACTAGAGTCTTTATATCCTGCATACGAAAACAAACAATGCAGTTGATTACAAGAAGTTTCCTGCAACACTATAATATTATTAATTGCACACATTGGGAGCATCAAAGTTAATAGTGAACAAAATATTCAACAATTGTTACTTGTTTATCAAATTTTAGTTGCATAATTAAAACGCCTTTTATCGCTTAAGTTAATATTCTTCTTAACTGGCGTTACAGCCCTATGCAGGCCTTAGCCTCCAATACAACCTCCTTCCACTTTTCCCGCTTCAGAGCCAAATTTTTCCAATTCTTTATCTTCATGGTTTCCAGGTCCTTTTCCACATTATCAATCCATGTTTATCTGGGTCTCCCCATTTCTTGCTATTGAACAATTTACCTTTTGTTATCCTTTTTAAGAAATATTTTCATCTCTGCGGTGAACGTAGCCAAGCCACCGTATTCTTTGTGCTTTAATGAATCTCACTATGTCTTTGTTTCTCACTAGGTGAATTAATTCTTTATTATTTCTTCTGATTCATACACCATTTCCAAGCCTTGGTCCATTAATTTTCCTTAAAATTTTACGTTCAAAAATTCTAATATATTCCGAGTCCCTTACATTCAATGTCCATGTTTCTCCAGCATATGTAACGATTGGTCTAATGAGGGTTTTATAGATTTGCAGTTTTGTTTTTCGTGATATCAATCTATTATTGAATAACTTTTTATTTGCGTAGAAAGCTTAAGTTAATATTGATAAGCTTTTAATTTTAAACATTCATAAGTTTGATATTAAGAAATCTGATTGCCCAAAGAAATGAAGTAAAAAAAATCTGTAGCATGAAGCCTCCTTAATGATCAGTTTGTTGCATTAAGCAGTTTTTCCAGAAAAGTTAACTAAACCAGAACAACAGTTTAAAGTAGATTATGAACCAATACAAGTAACCCAAGAGAAAACACCTGAGAACATAGTCAAACGATCTAGGTTGAATTGAAGACTATGGCACTAAAAACTCAGCTGCCAATTCCAATTGCTTAGTGATCATACTTTAAATGTAAGAACTATTTAGATCAGGACCTACAGTTTAATGTGGATTCCAAATAACTACGAACATCCAAGCTCAAGAAAATCAAAGCCATTAACTATTGTTGAAGATCCAAGAATCAATGCCACAACCTACTAAACTGAAGATGAAAGTATTTATCTTTCGGCTGGCAGCTTTTTTTTTTTTTTAATTCAATCTTTGTTGACTCTGACACATAAAGAAACATTTATTAAATAATAAGAGTCAAAGATAAAAGAGCTAATTATTAAGTCTAGAAGTAATTTTTTAGTGATCAATTAAAAATAAATTATTTAAGAATTTGTAAATCACACATTTACCATGCTACATATTTTAAAAAATTTATAGTATTATGTGAAGTATTTTCAGTCACAATTCTAAATTATTTGCAAGTATTTATTAAAAATCAATTTGAGTTGCTTGTGATCAGTAGGCTATGTGTTGGGCAAACCTCCATTTAAAAGTGAATTTTATTGAAATTTCTGAATTTTTTCAAAGTAATAAAATATCAGATATTTTATAAATTTTGGAATAAAAACATATTTTCAATAAAAAAGAACAATTTAATTTCCTCAAATATTTCTGAACTATGCAATTTATAAATAATTAGAATTTCTTTCATTTTCAAAAATCTAATTTCCAAATATTAATTTTGTGAATCTAGCTGATAGTTTAAATTCAGACAAATACATTCATTATTTAAGGCCAGGATTAATCTCAATAATTAAATAACAAGTAGTCTTTCTCCATTCATGAACTTTATAACAAATTCATAAATTAATTTAATTAATACAAATTTAAAAAAGTTAAATTCAGTTACATTATATATTTATTAAAATAAATATTAAGCATTATATTTTAAGCAAATGCTATTTAGCTTATAATTTCAATATTTTAAATAATTCATACTGTATTAATTCAAAAGGCATTGTTATAAAACTAATATTTTTATTGAGTTATTATTTTATTTAAAAAAGCAAAGTTTTTATCAAAAATATATATTACATAACATTTTAATTGTTGCTGACAAAAGCATAATAAATACAATAAAAATTGTAGTATTTCTAAAATTTTTCTTTGAAAAAGTGTACAGCTTTAAGAACTCATAATTGGTACACTTAAAAAAAATTGTAAAAAAAAAATCATCATACACAGATAATTAAAAACTACCAACCAGGCGAAAATGTTCCATCGTTTACTTCATATGGTTGCAAATATACATCCTTTAATCTCGCTGTTACAACATGCTTATTTCCACTGTACATGAGCACTACTTCTTCTGCAGGACAGTAAAAAGATTTTTGCAAAGGAGTTTCAAACAAACTTACAGCTTTACTTCTAGCTGTCTTTTTGCCAGCTAAATATAAAAGAAATAATAAACAAAATATTAATTTAAATTTATAATTTCCACCATTCAATTTTTTTCAGCATAACTTTAAAAAGTTCAAATTCTCTGCATTTTCTGAAAGTATGAAATGTATGATTGATAAAATATCATAAGTTATACAGAACTACTTCTAGTTTTGTACAACGCATGATATTTTAAGTCTAATCTATAAAAATAAATCAATGATCAGTAGTTACTGAAATTTTGCTTGCTAGTTAAAAAAGAATAAAAAATAAAGACTGTATTTAACAAATAAAATTATTCATAACAAGAAAATTTTTAAGATATAGTGCATTGCTTGCATATGTTACAATTAATTGAAAATCAAATGAACTCAGAAAAGCAACTTCATATAATAACAATAATTATAATATGTTGATATAGAAAATCTATCATACTCTTGCAAGATCATATGCTAAGATTTAGATGTTAAATAATTTCTACATGTTTAATAATTTGTAAATCCTGAAAAATTAGTCTCAAATAACTTTAAACTTCTTAAAAAATTTAATATTAAAAATTTGTTTATCTAATTTTCTTCTGCGAATAATATTTTAAATTTTATTGTTTCATTTATAAGATCATTAATGCAAATCATTTTGTAATAAATACAAAAGATAAAAAAATTACTTTTTTTACTTTTAAAAATAAATGGAAATTAAGTATATCATCACTTTATATGCTCAAATAAGAGAGTCTATAATCAAATAATTTAATTTATACTTTTATTGAGATAAAAATTTGGTAGTTGCATGAATTTCATATTATTTTTGTAAAAAGAAATTTTATTTTACATATTTTCAGAAAATGTAACAGTCTTCAATATCTTTTTTCAGAATAAATAAATGTATAGCAACTAAAAATTATGCACATAAATGTTTCTCATGTGAATATTTCAACATTATGTTTTCTAATCATTTATGTTCAATGAGATTCGGATTTTTCAAGGTTATCATTATCAAATCAAAAAACTACTTTAAAAATTGCACATTGAAAACAAACAAATAGTATAACAGGTTTTATACCTCACTTAACTAAATATTTACCATATTATTGGATGTACTTATATTAAAATAAAAACAAAAAGCCCTAAATGCACAAATAAAAATAATTGCAAATTTATAAATAATTGTGAGTTTAAAAAATAATAGAAAAATACTACAAAATTGGATATATCTTAATAATTTTCTCAAGCTGAAAAACTAAACAATATTCCACTAGATAAGAGAATAAAAAAGAGCAAAGTTATGTTTATATGATGACAATTCAAACTATTAAACTAAAAAAATTTGAAACTTAATAGTTGGACAGCATGGAACCCAAAAAAAAAAGCCATGGTAACTTTATTTGAATTTTACTAATAAACTTCCAAAAATATATAGGCTCTTGATTATACAAGTACTCATTTATTCCACACAAGTATTTATAAACATTCTAAAATCATAAAAAAACTATAATCTTAATCCCAAACTTTATCTCTACTGACTTCATTAAGTGGATTTTTTTGATGAAAACATATATGGACTATATAGTTCCTTTTAACTTGACACCATTTTATTGATGAAATAAAAGGCAATAAGATTCAAGTTTGTTTCATATTGATTTAGTTTTATGTTTTTATATATTGTGCTTTATTTTAAAAAAATTTTTTTTGTTGATCCATATATTTAAAAACCTAAAAAATGTAACATAAAACATTATTTTTATTAATTGATAAACCCATATACTAGCGATAAATTCTTAATATAAAACGATTATGAAATAATTAACTATTAAAAGACATGTTAATTAAATTTACATAAAGTAAAACTTATATTTGCTTTAAAAAGTAAAATATTCCTAAGTATCAAAATATCATTCTTCATTTAATAAATCTTAGTTCAATACAAAACACAACAATCACTACAAAAATTTATCCATAAAACTCATCATTTTCCCATAAAATTTATGTCATGCTTCAATGACATTTGTCACAGTGTTATCTATATAAAATTATTCAATGCATCTTTAATTTGCATTAAGATTATGCATAAATAGATGCATTTGGAAAATCATAATACAGATTTTTCAAAATTATAGTACTAAAATATTTTGCATTTAAAAAAAATGCATTAAAGAAAGTAAATAATTTTCTTTTCCAAATCAGCCCTTGCAGCCATCAATAAAACAAAAAAAAGAAATCTCATTCTGAACAAGTCATGTATATTTTATAGTAATTGTTCCAAATTTCAAATAGCAAATTACATTTAATAATTAAATTTGAAGGGAAAAGAGAAATTTTATTTTAACACAACTCAAAGAAATTATGAAATTGATAAATAAAATAGCTCTCATAAAATGAGTGAAAAAAATTCATTTATCTTAATATGAACATAAAAACATAACATAGAATTCCAAATATATATATCACAAAAAAAAATTTTCTAAGTCTATTCATCATCACATCATCTCTCTGTATATATATAACAACATAACACATTTACCTTATAGTTTCTTAAATAAAAGGAAATTATCTTTATACAAACATAAATTTATTAAACTTAAACATTGGGTTTAGGGAATAACTCTTTTCTGTAATTTTAATTTGTTAAGCACAAACATACATTTACTGTGCAATAAAAAATAATATCATTTATGTACACAGTAAATGTATGTTTCTTCAAATATCAAGATAAAAATTGTCTTCTTTATCAAAATTCAAAATTTATTTAAATGAACCAAACAATACATGTAAAATAACTGAATAAAATTACATGCATTAAGTATAATTTTGAAAAATATATTGAAATTATTATCCTACCTTCATAGCAAATATTTAGCAGATATGAATGGACATGACAGCCAGGAAATAGCTAATAACAAATAAAAAGTAACAATCACATGCACACATGCGCTAATTAATAAAAAATCATAAAAAATTAACTGAAACAATTTATATCATAAATACAGATTTATCAAAAATATAAGCAGAGAATATTTTTATAAACAAAAAATCAATCAAGCATAAGATTCAAATCAATTTTTTTTACAGATTGCAGAAATTTAAACAATAATCATGCAAAAACTCCAAGCATATTATTTAAAAATAAACTATTTTTTATGGAATATATTTGAATGATTTTTTCTTTAACAAATTTTAGTCAGTATATTTTTCTTTCAATACAGCTTAATAAATCTTATGTTTAGATCTTAAAATTTCTATAAATATTACAAAATATTTTCATAATCAATTACTCATCAATGAATAATAATTCAAGATTGTATAAATGTATATTTAGTTCATTCTGTGGTAAAAGACCATAAAAAATCATCACAAATAATCTAATCATAAAATGCAATGCAATAATAATGAAAACATCTATAGCTTAACAGCATCTTTTGTATAATGCATCAATTAAGAGATTAATAATAATATCAATGCACTTGATACCATAATGAAAATTACAATACACAAAAAAATACAATCAAAATTACATTATTTTAGTCATTAATATTTTAAGGTTTTCTCAGTGTGTACATCAATTATTTCACAATATTTTGCTTTAGTAAAAGTATTACTTTAGTAAAAATATACGTAGTGAATATTAACTAAATTAACATTTACCTTTATAATATAAAGTATGTGTAATAATAGGAAAATATTTTCTATTACTTTCATTATTTTTGGCAATAAAAACCATTAAAATGTTATTGGTGAGCACTTTTTTATATTTATACATTTAATACAACAAAACCTGCCACTTTTCCATTATTGTCAAACTATATTTGTATACTGCATGATCAAACACTTTTAAATTCATAATTTTGAAATCAAACAAAATTAGTAGAATATGATTATAAAATAAGAACAAATTGTGAAAAGAGAGGCAAGTCTTATTGTTGATTATATAAATGCAAAAAAGATGTATATTTCAACCGCCCCACCCCTTACAAACCCATATTTTTGTATTCACATAGTATTCAATAAATGTATTACAATGTAATGATTCTATTTTAGAACTTACAATTTGTAGCGCCATCAAAAAGATGATCTGAAGTGTCATAGGTTAACTCAACCGAAGTTGCAAACCAAATGTCTTCTGTCTGTAAAAAAATAAAATCAATTTGAAAATAGAATATATACAATAAAATTATATAGAAAAAACTAATACAAATTAAGATATCAGGACAATCAGAAAATTTTTACTGTAACAAATATACAATTAAATATAATAAAAATTTTCTGAATTTGCAAAGTAGTATGTTATAGTAATGTATACACATTAAAAGTTAAATTTTTTTGATGGTCATTAAATGTATTTTTAGGCAAAACATTTATGACTGTAAATAACAGTAAAATTGTATTACACTGCTTTTAGGTAATTGTGTGAATCATAGAACTACACATATTAATAGATAAAAATCAACATTTGTATCAGTTACTCCATGGAAAACAAAATTTTCTGTTGGCATTCTTAATAGATTTAAACCAAGAACCTGATATATTTTACAAGTAAACTTGATTTGATATTATTAAAATGATACTTTCAAGCTATAAAGAAAATTGGACATAGGCACAAGAAAACTCAGCACTCAAATGTTGTAAAAAATCAGATTTAGTTAAATCACAATCATTTCTAAAATATAAAAAAATCTTATATATACAATCACAATCAACAATAACAATAATCATATTTGATAAACTTTGAAACATTCAGAACAATTATGATTTTAATTTAAGTTAATGTTTATATTAATATTCATTTATTCCCTGATATACTAATTTTCCATCTCTGCAATAGCTATTCATTAATAGTTTTATAGTTTGCAGAAACTATAGTTCTCATCTTGAACACAGCAAATGAAGCTGCTCTAAATCATATATTGCTTAATTTATAATCTCTAGAATGATAATTTTATCATAAAATGGTGTTACTTTAGTTAGGATTTTCTCCCTGATATGCACACAAATGTTAATAACTTCAAAACAATAAGAGAGTTAAACACAAAAATTTACTCATATCCAAACAATACAATTATTAAATCAAAAATTAAAAAACATATACTGTGTACAAATGCATTTTATATCCACTGTATGACAATTTTCTACTTTCTTAACCATAAACACAGACAATGTTTCTAATTAAGCCTTAATTTTTAAAAGTATATGAATTGTAGATTTATATGTATAAAATTGACAAATTTAGTTGCTTACAATGAAAAATCCCATATTCTAAGAGTATTTGTGTAAGTATTCAGTATTGAGTTTTATAATCAAGCTTTAAGCACATTTTTATCAATATAAAAGCTATAAAAATGGGGAAAATTTAAGGGTTTTTTTTAAAAAAATTAAGATTATATATTTCTATAACATCAAATTTATTATTTTCTTTGCTCCATGAGAATCTAAGGGATAGATTGATTTTATGCACACTATGTCTTTTTATTTTATTCTATAATATGCATGTGTATATAGTTTAAATTTTAACAAGTAACTTCAAGATTTAGTCGACATAAAATTATTTTAATATATGTGAATGAACTCTTTATAAAAATAGTTTAAAGAATACATAAATTTACATTTCTGTCATGTTAAATATTGAAATTTTTAATAATTTTTATAACCATTAAAATCTTTTTATGCTGTAAGATAAAAATCATTCCACACATTCAAAATATTTCAAATTTATTGAAAATAAATCAAATAAGAATGTTATAAAAGATGGAAACAAGTGCTTTGTTTCCATCTTTTATAACATTCTTTTTTATTCCATTCAAATTTTTATTTACTTGCAACATTTTTTCTCGAACTGCTGTTTTTTTTTTTTTTTTTTTTTGTCTAAACTTATTTACAATTGATGTTGGTATATAAATAGCCATGTTTCATCCAGCACTACAAATTTCCAAGTAATTTTCAAGTATTGCACCATTAAAATTGTTTAATATGTAGAAAAACTATCATTTTACAACAATTTTAAAAATTTATAACATTTAAAATTTAGGAATTATAAATCACAGTTAATAATTTAGATTTCTAGTAACCAAATATAAATTACTTTGAAAATTTTTATAAGTTCTTACAGGTACTTCTTTCTTTTAATATTTAAGTAAAATATGCATTGAGAAAAAATAAAATGTTTATATTTTTAATGTAGCAAGATATATGCTCTGAAACAAAGAAACATTATTAATTCATGTATTATTACATCAATGTTTTCCTATATAAATTTAAATAATTTTTTCAGGTTTTAATAATACATATTGTTAGACTTGATTAGTGCTAGATTTATAGGAAATGGAATTAAATTGAAATAGATTGAAAAAACACTTTAAATGAACAGCTGTAATTTTATTTTCAACATTAAAATTTGAATTATACAACATAAAAATTTAAATATTCTTTAACAATTTTATCAGATATGCTAATATTCTTTCATTAGAGCAATACTTTAGTTCAAATAAAATTATCTTCACTAAACAGATGAGATTAATAAGAAAGGTAATATTTAAATGTTTCAAAGTAAAAGTTGCAAGTTTTTTCTATTCACAATTTTTTCCATTTATTTTACAGCATTAAATTAAGGCCATTAATAACTCAATATTTGTTTTTATTTATATGCAAATAGTTTTCACAATTCAACTCGTCATAATATTAAATCCCTTTTGAATTTAGACAACATATTTTTCTAACAAATATTAACATTTATTCAGTTCAAAGTCAGGTTGGTTAGAGCATTGTTCTCATTATCATAAGATAGTGAGTTTGTATCCCAACTTAAGCAAATATTCGTTATGATGGGGCATTTTAACAACAAAGTTGTTGTAATGTTCTTCAAGTGAAATACCTCTGAGGATGACAGGTCAAGTACTGCTTGGTCCCTGCTTCTCCCACCCAGCTTCTTTCACCTAACTGATACAGCCCAACCGAGGGCTAGTACAGGAAGTATACTGGTACAGCGAAAGCATTTATATTTAGCATTACTGCACTACTTTTCACAACATACTTTAGATCCTCAGATTTTAAAGATTTGCTTCATATTTAAATATTATTGTTAATATTTACTGTGATAACTTTGAGATAATTATTAATATAATGGAAACCAAATTCAGTTACTATAAATATAAATGTTTTATAAAATATCAAAGTATTTAAAGCTTGGTTTGGTTTGTCGCTCAATGGTCATTTTTTGCACATGAGGGCTAATTAGACAGGGACCTATGGTTTAAAGTGGATTCTGAAGCACTACAAACACCCATTCCCAATGTGGAATTCGAATCCATGAATTGTTGAACCAAAGGCAAGAGCGCTAACCATTCAGCTGCCAGCTCGGCAAAGTATTTAAAGCATTTCTTATGAATTTAAAATATTTCAAACTATTTATTTGACAACAGCCCTTTCACTAGTATTGTTATTGAAACTAATAAAAATATATGAAAGAATATTGAAAATTCATAAATGTTACATTTAGATACACTTGCAATGGAAAGAATTTATAAAATATTGCTATGTTTATAATTTTAAACGATATATTTATAACTTATTTGGGAACTATGTAAATATACGATATAGAAAATACATAAGAAATCTCACAGCAATTATAACCTTTTCATGACATAAATAAAAATTATAATCAGACTCAATTAAACTGCTATATTTCAGTAGTTTTGAATTTGTATGTTTGTAACTAAATTTTTTTAAAGAAAAAAGAAAAAAATTAAATGTTATTTATCATTTTTTATAAAAACTTTCACTTAAATTTATAAATATAAAATGCATTAATTTTACAATAAAAAGGTAACTGATAAAAATATATTTCAAACACTAATAATTGTTACAATTTAGAGCATTTACATCATATTAAACATATAATTTAAATATTCAATTAATAAAAAAATTAAGTCTTATTAAATAATCATTTGAAAAAAAATCTTATGTACCAGAATTTATTTAATCACCATATTTTGAATCCCAATTTTTAATTCTGTTTGAATGAAGACTTTAACAGTATTTACAATTAAAAATAAAGATTTTTTTTCATTCATAGTGAAGTAATGTATAAGAATTAACAAGCCTAGCCAAAACATTATATTTTTGGGATAGAAACTGCAATACAGACTATAATATTGACCATACATAAAGTTACTGTGATTTTATATCATCAAGCTCTGGTGTATTGGCATTTATTTTCCAATGAGAATTTGAGTCACAAATAAAACAAATTTTGTTAGCTTATACCAGAAGTTTGATTTCCATTATTCATAGGTAATTTTATTCAAAGTTTAAAAAAATTAACTGAATTCTTAAAAAATTATTTATTAACTAATTATGTTCATAATCAATTTTTACATAAAACAATTATATAAAATTATAAAAACAAGTATTTTCATCAAAATATATTCTTATAGTTTATTACAATAAAATATGAACTTCCATTATAAATAAAAAATAATGAAATACAAGAAACATTTTATCACTTAAACCATTTGTGCATGCCAACATTGATCTATAATCTATCATCTTTCATCAATACAAACATTTCCTGGCATAATGTTGAATCTAGCTTTGACTTGTCTGTGCAGGTTTGACACCTTTTTTGAATGGGTATTTTCAACAAATTTTTTCAGCAAACAAATCTGGCATCAATAAATCAATGCAAACACCTGATATGGAAACAACATATTTTCTATTTATGGCAGTCAGGTTTACAGCTCAGTTAGCATAAGCGAATCTCTAACTTGAATATATGATTCTGATGTTTGAAAGAAATAAAAACTACAAAACCCTTTAATAATAGCTTGATTATTGAAGATGATGTTTAAACATCTTAAAGAGGATTTTTTCTTTAACAATTAAAGTAACATAGTGGATTTCAAGTAGTACTCATTAGAGAATTATAATAGCATGAAGATATGCTCCTAAACTTTGAACATTTCACAAATTTTAAGACTGTTAGTATCTAATTATTTACAATTATAAATAAAAATAGTTGATAATATTAAACACACCAATTAATAATTTCAATTCAGCACTTTAATCCCAATTTATGTTTATAAATACAGTATCAGTTTTAGGCCTAATTTTTTTAAATTTTTTAAATGCTGATATTTATATGTATCAATGTGAATTCGCTTTTTTGTTTTTCAGTTTCTCTTTCTTAAAAATATTGAACATTAACTTATTTCTCAATATTTAAATTATATAACTGCCTTTATTTAATATCTTTATAAAAGTTATTATTTTACTGTTGTTTAAAGAACTTCATTTATTTCAGATTTTGAATTTGTTTGAATTTTTTTTTTATGCAAATTACAAAAATTGAAATAAAAGCAAAATTTCTTGGTTTTTATAACATTAAAATATAGTTTTTATTTTTCTGTAAAAAGTAATAAAAAGTAAAACATAAAAATCAGATATGAATCTACTTTAAGATAACATTTAGTATCTTTATAAAGTTTACAAAAGCATATATGAAACAAATAATTCAATGTGCTTATAATATGGAAGTTACACGTAATATTGCTTTTCACCAATTGCAA
Organism: Latrodectus hesperus; assembly: GCA_037975125.1. Classification (NCBI taxonomy): domain Eukaryota; kingdom Metazoa; phylum Arthropoda; class Arachnida; order Araneae; family Theridiidae; genus Latrodectus; species Latrodectus hesperus. Next base: position 109,212,849 of record CM075853.1, read on the forward strand.
TTTAAAACATTTGTAAGCTATAATATAGGGCAATATACTAAATAAAAAAACTAATATAGATTATATAATTTCAGTTTTCAAAAAAGTTTTATTAGATCATTATTTTAGCTAACTAAAAATATTTATTTTAATCATATTTTTATTCAATAACAAACATCTTCATTTTATAGTTGTTTGATTATACTTTTTAATATTAAACTTTTCTGTTAATCTATATAAATTGAGCTATATAATGATAAAAGGATATAAATGATTTTTCATACCACATAAAAGCATTTTTAAATAAAAAAATTGTTTTTTTTTTAAGTATGAAAAAATTTCCTACTTTTTCTAAAAAAAATTTTGTTTCAAACTACGTTTACTTTTATTCATAAGCATTTTATAATTGATGTTACAAGAAAAGAAAGGAATAGGTGCTCCAAAGTAAAATTTTTCCTCACAAAAGTTAGACGATAATGGTGCTTCCTACCATTATAGTAGATTAATGTAATTATAACCCGTCAAAAATTAACATCTGTAAATATAATACAATTAGAAAAATGCTTTTTTATATAGTGGTGTGATTTTATATGAATTATTTTGCTAAAGAGTATCAATAACTTTTGCAATAAAGAAATGGACCACAGGTATTACACAAGAAAGAGAATATTTTCAGATCCTGTTCTATTTGCAAATATTTTTCAGTGTATAAACTCCTCACTTACATTCTTAATTAAATATAAAATTAGACTGAATGTAGCCACACACACATAATTGACAATCAAATAATTTCAGAAATAAAAGTTTTCACCACAAAAGAGTTTCTTAAAAAGGAAAAAAGAAAATAAAAGCTAAATGCTAAAAAATTTATTAAAATGACAAAATATCGAAGAGGAATTTCATAAGTTATGCAAATGAATAGTATCATACCTTTATTACTTAATTAAAATATACATGGTACATTGATTGTAGCAAATAAATGAGCATTAAAGTATAACATTTTTAACATGTAATTCAATAATCCCACAAACAGTACTTAAATTATTTTTCACTGCACTCTCTTATTCCATACTAAAATGGAATTTCTATGAAGTAGTGAAAAAATTAAGCAATGGCAAATTTATAAATTGAAGTTTCAAAAATCAAAATTAAGTACATTCCAAAATTTAGTTCATGTAATAATGATAAAAAAAGAAGTCTTATTTTTATGATTACCCTAATCAGCAATATGATAAAATAAGAGATAATACAAAACTTTTTCCTATGAATTACATAAATTTTCAAGATTTTTTTTTCTGCACATGTAATTTCATTATAGAATGAAATGGCTCAAGTAAAATGTAAATTATTTTTGAAAGATGATCATTCACATAAGCAAATAATATTTTGATGTTTTTTAAGACTGGTGTATTCTAATGATATATATATATATAATATTTAATTTATAAAAATATTCTAAAAGGTACATAATTTTTAACATCTTTTAGACTTTATTATTATTATTCATTTTAAAAACTATTTCTATACTAACAACTTTTATAAAAGATATTTATAATTGATATTTTAATAATTCTAAATGTATAAAATTCAATAATTTTGACTAAATAGTCATAAAATTACTAAGTTCTTAAAGCAAACATGACTTCATATCAGATTAAATATCGTTATAAGAAACTCTTGCTAGAAATACTAAGTTTGAAGAAGTGCTCGCTTAACTTTCCATCATCAGTAACAAAGTATAAATTAAAGTTTTTTCAGAATATAAAAAACATCAAGTTAAAATGTTAAATCCATTATTACAAAGTGCATATCATACGATGAACACCCTGCATAAATATAATTAGTATATTTTTGGCAGTCTTCAGAAATACTCAGTTCAGCAAAAAGTTAACAGTATTTCTTATTTTTGTCGCGGTTTCAAATTATGAAATAGAATTTCCACAGTTGATTTTTCCTAAAAAATAAAATCAATAGGCAATAACTTTTTAATATTGAAAGAATTTATATTTTCTTCTCTAAGTTAAAAATTACCATTTAAAAGAGTAAAAACATACTTTTTGACAATGAACATTTTATTTAATACATTAGGTAAACACTTTAAGTGTATTTAATAAATATTAATGAATATGAAATCATGAACATAAAAATATTTAAGAGTAATTGTTTTTTTTTTTATTATATCCTTATAATTCAAACTTTTTATTCAATATTTTTGGTAGAATAACTATGTTATTTAAGGAACATAAATATTTCAATATATTGCAAAATTTAATATATAAAGGATAAAACATATGAAAAAACTCTTGATTTATAGGAATCAAAATAACCTCATTACTTTTCTGAAATGATAATGAGCATGAATCTTTCATACTTAGTGTTTATGTTTTGACACAATAAGTCTCTAAGTGTAATTATTTGAAAATATTATATTAAATCATAAAATTTTGTTATTTAAGGCAAATAAATGATTTCTCTTAATATTGCATTCAACTTACTTGTAAACAACTTTTCTCCACTTTAAAAATAATGTAAATGTAATTTTCTATAAACCAATGTAAAATTCAAACTAGTGGATCTATTTAAGAGTTTGATGGAAAGGTATAGTACTAAATTATGGAAAATACTTATCAATTTTGTGAATCCCCATAAAATCATTTAAGTGGTAGTTTAAGAAAATGCCTTAATCTACCAAATTGATTTTTGTTATGAGAACAAACTTATGATCCTTTGAAAATTTTATTCATTTATTTATTACAAATGACCAGAAAATTGACCATGAAGTCATTAGCTTCAAATACCTCTTAACAGTACACATTAAAAATACAAGTGCAGGACATGAATCAAGATAGTTAGTGTCAAAAATTTTATCTTATTTGCACAAAGAATATGAGGGAAAACTCCAAAGTTTAAACTAATACAAATATGCTAGCAAACAGTCATGGCCTGTAGAAATATGAAAAAGTACCACACTTGCATTTCTAGGAAAATCAGGAATATCTTTTGACACTTTAATTAGGAAAGTCAAAGGCTTACTGGTAGAATCAAACAATGCTTTCTGATTTATTCTAAAAGAAAGTCTTCTTTTAGTCAGCAATTTTATTGAATTGAAAGAAAGGTTATTCAAAGGTCTTTGAAGGACCCTGCTCATTTGAAAAATGGTCCAAAAGTATTTCAACAAGACAAAAAGATTTTTATATTATCAGGCACTGCATAAAAGTTCTATAAAAATATATGCATGATTTTACAGATTTTATATCAGAATTAAATTTATTAATTTGCTTTAAGAAAATCCTATTATGCATACTTAATGATCTATGTATCAAGTATTCATCACAATGATGTCCACATATAATAAATATTGCATACTAAATCTGTTAAATATGTTGTACACTGAAATATAAAAGAATAATTTAAATACTACTACATATATGTTACATATTTTTGAGGATCCTTTTATTTTGCTTATATAAGACAGCAAAATAAGTGAAAGTGTTAAATGAAAAATGACAATTTATTATCAGTGTTAAATAAAATTAAATAAAATAAATTACCTCTAAATCTTTATATTAATGATATAAAATTCTGCAAAATAAATACTATTTCTATGAAATAAATTTTTTATAATTATATTTATATAAAATTTTAATATAATTATATTTGTCATTAAAATAAGATGAATAAAAATTAAATCTAATACTTAAATGTTTTTATAGAAATCTTAACACATTCTTATATTTATTGAATTCCAACTTAAATAGAAAAAATAACTCAAATTATAAATTTATTTCTTAGCACAAATGAAAGTATATAACGTTTTATTAAATATATTCATAATAGTTAATATAAATGGAGTTTATAAAAGAAATTTTATTAAAGTTTTCATTAATCATCAAAATAAAATTTATCTAAATATTCTGTTTTTTATTACTTTAATAAATTCTTTCAAAAGATAAAAAATGTACTTACAGAACATTTTATATTTTTAACTTAATAAAAAAGTAAAATTGTAAGATAAGTGTAATTAAAAATTATGAAAACATCTATTGGTTAAGTGTTATTCACTGAAAGCATAAAAAAGTAATTTTATGTGTTACATAACTTACTTTATTAAATATCATTGTAAAAACATATTTTGACCACGATATTTCTAATAAGCGAGATCCTGAAGATGGTACACAGTTCCCTTTTGCAGTTCCATGTTCTGGAACATGAACTTCTGCTTTCTAAAATAGCATTAAAAATAATTTGCATCTATTGTAACAATAATTTTTAAGTATATTAACGAGTGACAAAATACAGAATCAAATAAAGTACTTAAAATATGCAAAATTAATTTGTTGAATAATTTTATTAGCTTGTAATTTAAGGTTTTTTAAGAATTTAAAGTATCAAAATATTCATTTGCTGCAATTTAAGGAAACTAAATGTCTAGCCTGTGTAGTAATTTTATTAATTTGAAAACAAAAGTTCTTTATATTACTGCAGAACAAAAAATTGTATTGGACAGATGCACACTACGAAATTCTTAAACACTTGATTTAACCTACAACTAAAGAAGACTACAAAACGAAAATAAGATTAATTACTTTTAATCTACAATGGAATTTATTTCCAATTATTTAATATTATGGCCACACACACACAAATTACTTGAAAATAGTTTTATTAAATCTTAAACCAGAATATAAAACAAAACAACCTCTAGTTTATATTATATTAGTAATATTCTCCTTGTTTATATCTTAAAAAGTATTACCAACACAATAAAAGAAATTTTGTTTTTGAAAGACTTACAAAAATATATTTTAAAGACTTTAATATGATTCCAATTTTATATCTTTATTTATATATCTCATAGTTTTAGAGACCTTTCAGTTACAAAATTATGTACTTCATTTACCACAAGTTTTTAGGCAAATTGAAAGCATTGCTTATATTAACAAAAGTGTTGACAAATTATACAATCAATTCTGAGATTGAAAAGTGAAAGACTAGTGCAATTGTAATAAAAATTACAATGCAGAAACTGAATATCATCACCAATTTATAATCTTTAAAATTTAATCATTAAAATGGTTCTGATTAAATTGACTTTTCCTCAATTAAAAATAACAAAAAGCATGAAAATTAATGGTTGCAATTGGCAAGGTGTAATGAAAAATCTGCTTTTAAATAGCAAACTGGCACAGCTAATTTTGAAAGATGTAACTTGGCGCAGAAATCTCCTCACTGAATATGTATGTCTTTACTATTTTAAATTCATACAAATTGAGCAATGAAGACAAATATTACCCTTATGATAGATAAGAGATAAAAACTTTATAGGAATATTTCACTTGAAATAACAATGTATCATACATTTAAGTAATTATTAGTTGTACTGTAAATTTCTGTCCATTTCTAGAATAAAAAAAAATAAAGTTTTCATAACTTGAATGAATTTTATCAAATGATGTAACTGTCATTTATAAAATCTTGCTTGTGCAATGGCAATTCGTATATCCCATTTTTGAAAATTCTGTTATCTCTTATAGGCAAAAAATTTAAAGCACAATGCTTATTTGATATCTTCATTTTAGAATTTTTGCCCTTGCAAAAAGTACAAAAACAACAAGATAATCAATAGTGATAAATGCAAGTAGACGTGGCAGAATTCCACATCTACTTGCATTTATCACTATTGATTATCTATAAATTAGTTTTATGTATTTCTGACGAGTTTTCAAAGAAGCATGAAGTCTTACACTAATAGCAGAAGTAGTGACTTCCCTTCTATTGAACATCACTGTCCTCTTTTATTAGTTAATTGCTGAGAGTACAACTTTAATTTTTTCACTCAGTTTTAAAAGCTCAAAATTTATTGATCCTTGACACCATAATATATTGTCTTTTCCAGACTCAACTTCAATTTAGAAGTTGAGGAGACAAGATTTTTAGGTTTATATCCTTTTCCTTATGTTTTCATAGATAATCCATTTTTTATCCCCAGCAAACTGCTAGAAGAAAGGTTCAATTTCTTACTATACAAACAGAAGTGTATATATGACGACACAATCATTTTTCTCATATAATTCATGAGACATCCATCTCAAATATTTTCCCACCAATATTCCTTCCAGATATGACATGAAATATTTTACAGAGCTGAATCAAAGTTTTACGATATCTACAAAGGTGCTAATATATAATTTTGTTCTAACATGATCTTGATCATCAATCAAAGATGGTTTGTTTGTTGCTGAACGGTAATTTTTTTGCACACAATCGCTAATTAGACCGGTACCTACGGTTTAAAGTGGATTTCGAACCACTACAAACATTCATACCCAAGGTGGTATTCGAACCCACCAACTGTTGAACTGAAGGCAAGAGCACTAGCCATTCGGCTGCCAGCTCAGCCCCATCAAACAAAGATAGTCACCCAGTTTATCAAAGAGGTCAAAATCACCTTTTTGAAAATTTTTCAAGCCATTTTCTGTATGTTCTATCAGAAATTACCTACAGACATTTCAATAAATGAAGGCTACTTACAAAGCATATTAAAATGTTCTCTTTAGTACTGAAAGATACCAGATTGTCAAAGATGAAATTTGTAAAAACATTATCTATTTCAACAGTTTATTATTTGACATTAACATATAAATTTGATATTCTATTTATTTTTTTCAATAATTCAAAAACTATAAATTCTAAAAAATACTAAAATCTGTTTTAAAAAAATTTAATTTTACTGGAAACAGTAGAAAATTCCCATTATCATGAAGTTTGAGTTTTAACATTGAACAATGTCATCAGATACCATGTCGAGTATCAAAATGTATTTAACTTTAGTATTACTATGCAACAGAAAATATCAAATACATTTACCAAATTTCACACAAGCAATTTTGAGTAAGCAAATAAAACAAGTTGATGGTAAATGTAAAATGATTTAGTGTGGGCGTAATCTAAAATGATGTCTCGTTGAATCCAATAGAAACCTTGCTCTCATCAATCAATAAAAATATATTGTAACAAACAAGATTAATGCAAAACCTTAAAGAAAAAATGCTTTGATTAAATGACACATCAACTATCTCATTGATTTATAACACTAGACCACATTGCAAAAATAAATGGTAAAACTGCAATTGGAATTTTCTCAAAAACTTGATACTCAAAAGACCTAGCCCCATTGAATAAAACTTCTCATGTAAATGTAGTTTGAAAAAATTTAATATTAAACATTTAATTCCAATAAAACTGTAAAACCGATTTTTAAGTATTTCATATCTCCTAGCTGTACAATCTGCTTCTTAAATGACAAAATTATATAAACAAAATAGGTATGCACTTCAAGTATATATGTATATATATATATTCTCCTATATGTGCCTTTTTTCTTTCAACAAACTTCATTTCTGAAAACCTGATATTACAAATTATTTTGATCCTTATATAAGCTTAACTTTCTCGTATAATTTTTCTTTTAATGATAACTTTAACTATTATAACTAGATCACTTATTTATATTAGTTTACTGTTGTTGTACTCTTTAAAGTTGTTGAACTAGACTGATCTAAAAATTCAGTTTTTACAAAGCTAATAATAGAATAGGTTATAAAAGAGTATGTCTGCAATTAGGGATGTTTGCAACTTATATGCTATGTGTATAAACTTACACTTCACTCTAAAAGTATATGAAGAGGCCAAGCAATAAAATGTAAAATATGCAATATTATAAATTAAATATTTTGTAGCCAATATCTTTATTACTGTTAAAAATAAGTACAATTTAAAAAAATTTCAAGACCATTTATCGAATGCAAAAGATTGCATTTTTTAATAAATTAAAAAAATTGAAGTGGATACTGAAATATCATAGAATTGACCTAAAATAAGACTGGTTTTATTGTTAAAGGTAAGTTATTAAACAAGAGCACATAATTTATTGGCTTGCAAAGTGAAGGGCATAAAATGTCTCACAAAAAGACTTATTAATAATTTATTCAAAACTAAACTGTAATGTAGAATTTACTTTGTATTGCAAATGCTATATCAGATGATTTCATAACAAATTACTCTTTGCCAATTAAGTGACTTATCTAAACTATACCAACACTGTGATTGTATGTAAACATGCTCAGGTTAGTTAAATCTAACATTTAATAAGAGAAGGAAAGCTAGCAAGCAATTATTCATTTGATATGTCTAAAAGACTTGAACTTTTCAAAATTTCCCAGTGTATAAAAAGTAAATAAAAATTTTGCTCCAAGTATTTTTAATTATTGAAATTTTTCCTAGGGGGAAAAATATTCAATTTTCTATAAAATATAAGAAAATTATGATGGCATCTAATAAAGAAACTAATTTTGGTGTTCATTAACTTTATTTAAATGAATGTGTTTACTAATCAAATTTTTAAGTACAACATAATTCATGGAAACTTATGCTAAATTCAGAGACAACTTCTATGAATTTTAAGTAGTAAATATTTTTACATCATTAAATAAATTTATCTTTAAACATATTAATCACACAATAAAATAATCATTGTTTTTTATTTCTTAAAAAATAACTCTTCCTCTTTTTTGCGCCATTAAAACAACTTTTCAGAAACATTATAAGGAGCATTAACAGAAACATAGCATTGAAACTGAATATTTAGAATAAAATGTTCAGATAAAAATTTAAGTATTAGATAATTGTCAATCATTATTTTAGAGAAGGTTGTTGATCTAAATTTTATAGTACCAGATAAATGTTTATAAGTCATGTTTTAAAAAAATTAGACTGCCAAAAATATATGAATATAAAGAAATTAAAAATTGGATTTTTTCCACAGCAATTTATTCTTATTTTAATGTGTTTTAAGACTGGAGAGATCAATTTTAAATTAGAACAGAATCGGAAATGTCAGAAGATTTTTCCACTGGGATAAGAGATAAGAAAATTTGTAGGGAATATCAACACATACATCACTAAACAGAGCTAAATTAATTATAGAGAGAAAGATCAGCAAAATATTAATAAAATTTATTATTTATTTTAACATTTGTCAACAAATTTTCTTTAAGATATTTTTTAAATATGTAATGAATAACACAGACCTGTTCTCCTCCTTTGCTGGAATACTTTATTGAAAAAACAACTTGAAATTTTGCAAGAATACATATTTTATTTTTATCATTCCAGACTGCGAAAGTACCTTTAGGAGCATTAATAGGTTCTTCTGAAAAATATGACTATTAATATTACCAAATATTCAAAACACATAATACAAATGACATTATAAAAATAGTAATAAAGTTACAGTTTCTTAATTATAAAATAATTTTATTACATTAAAGTACACTTAATACACCAGTTAATATGAGATTGTATTTGTTTGGTATTGTCATTTCTCTGTAAATCTTTTGCAATCAGTTCTTTGTAAATCTTAAAATATAATAATGCTTATTGGTTGTAAAATTTTGAGTAAGAGGGAGTACTATTGTTTATTATCATATAATTTTATATTTATTATTTCTATTATTTCAATATATATATATATATATATATATATATATATATATATATATATATATATATATAAAGTTTTTTATAAGAATAAATAAAAAAACTGGAAAAAAATATTTTTTAAAAATTAAATATGTAAGAAATAAAAAAGCAAAATAAGAAAAATTATAATTTTTAAATACACTACAATTTTACATAAAAACCCTCTTAATGTATAAAAAGTCAATAGTGGTAATTTAAATATTTAAGTATGAAATTTGTGAAAATGTTAGAATGATTTATACCAACAGTGCAAGAATGTTTTGATGTGATTAATAAAAAAAGTTTTAACCTCATAATATGTGAGGCTGTGTTGATAAAATTATAAAAATAGGGTGCAAAAAAATTACTTTTCTTGCAAAATTAAATAATTCATTTGTGTACTTTAATTTGCTCTAATATATTTTAGCATATAAATTTGTTCTGATTTAGTCACAGCTCCAGTTTCATGTACATAATATTTTTTCAATGTTAAGCATTTTTAAATAAGTTCCATAATATAAATTGAATAAAACCCTTTAAAAGCACTTTTATTATGTCACTAAAAATGTACATTAATCAAAAACCAAAAATTAAATAATTACAGTAAAACTAAGTAAAAAAGACTTCTAACATAACACTAATATCAAAAACTTCATTTTATATACACACACTATAAAATTAATAAGCCATTAATTTATTATAATGGCTTATTAATTTTATATTTTGATAAAATTCTACTATATATAATTTTCAAAAAGTTTTCAAAATAGTTACATTTCTCAGGAAAAGAGAGAGAGAGAGAAGTTTTAACAAAAACAGTAAGTAGTTTACAAAATTAATAATTTGAAACAATATTGAGATAAATATTATAAGCGAATATAATTTTTTTTTATAAATATAAATAACTATAGTTGAAAACCTTACTCATTTAGTATATTTATAACCATGCATAACTTGTACATTAAAGTATATAATATGAATTCCATTTTATATCATATAAAAATATGCAATAAAATATTTAACTAAAATGAAATACGACCTTTTTATTAATAAATGTAACATTAAAAACAAACTTTACTAAGTGTGTGTAGGTTATAAGCCAAATTTTAATTTTTACCAGGTCTAATTTTAAAGATTATCTTGCCTTGACAATAAGTCTTGACTTACTTTAAATATAAAGAATATAATATTGGTTTGCTTTCATTGAATGGTCATTTTTTACATATGAGGGCCAATTAGACTGATAAGAATAATTACTTTCATAGAATATTCAATTAAAATTATTCCACTTTGCTTTGTTTTGTTTTAAATCCTTTTGAAATATAGTTATCAAATTTCTTATTTTTTCATTGAAGCTTAATTTATGGGTGGTTTGTAAAATATAATTAGGTTAAAATAAGAAATGTGTATAATTTATGCAAATAAATGTAAAATAATTCAAAATTTTTCAGACATAATTAGATTTTTATTACCTAAATTTTAAAATGATTAAACTAAGTTTAAAGGGTAGAATGTATATCATTCCTCTGTTCAAGTAAAAAGTCAACTGGACAATTTGCTATCCATTTCATAAGAACAGTATTTCAATAAAAACACTTTTTTAGAATTCTTAACTCAAATCTGATATCAATTTCACAATCTTAAAAAATAAATGCATCAAAAATAGAAAAGCCTCACTAACAAATGCAATAAACAGGCTGCCCAATACTTTTTAACAATGACCTCACACTGAAATAAAACAAAATATAGATGTTTAAATGTTCAAATATCATCGGCTGATTACAGTCACACAAAATACAGCATAGCAAATGCATTAATCCAATTCTTTAGATGTAGTCTTGCAAACAATTATGGAGCATAATATAAATTAGAAATGTGGGATATTTTTTTAACAAAAAATATTTGACATAGACTTGATATATCAACATCAGTACGCTTCATGATGCAAAAACAATAAATCAGCATTACAAATAAATTTATCTAGTTTAGAAGTGAATTTTTGATATTGATTCAAAAATAGCTTTTATAATATGCACATTATCTAATGCATCAATTATTAGAATATGAATGCTAATTTAAAATTGTGAATTTAATATTTCAGCAAAATACTAACCAGTTGATACATTTTCAGATGTTCCAGGCTTTTCTACCGATTCCTTAAAAAAATAAAACAACTAAATATGTTGCAATAATTGAATTCCAATTCAAATTTTTGTGCAAAACAAAGTTAAAGAAATTACCCTTACACAATAAATTTTACTTTTAAACTTTATTGTCTTACAAAATTTAGGTATATTCAAGTAAACAGAAAATTTGGTTAAAAAAGAAACTAAGCAAAAGTAAGATAAGATGACATTTTTTAAAATTAAAATTGGTCACATGAACAAAGTTCTTTTTAATTAGCCTATATTTTAAAATTTAGAAATATAGAAAAAATAATAAGTGTAGTTCATTTAGTTTTAACTAGATAAATAAAAATTCTTATAAGTAAACCATTTGAAAATTTGCTGATTATAATCAAATATAACACATGAACAATACTACAATATATTCAGTAACACACAATTAAATAACTGCAAATAATGAATCAAAAAATTTAAGCAGGGCAATGCATTGCTTAGTAATTGATCATTTTTGTTTTGCAATTTCTGCTAATCCTTAACAAACAGATTTGAAGGAAAATAAGTCTATCAGAGTCATTTAAGGAAAAAAATTTAATAAGAATTGAGGCCAAAAAATTGCAGATTTGTAATTTTTTGTCAGTGATAAATGCATTTAACAGTCAATGGTAAGATAACAGCTTAATGGTAGGATTTAGGGCTGAAAATATTAGGAATTTTAAACTTTTTTAAAATATTAAAAACATATCTCACTAGCATTCCTTCCACAAAAATATACAACATATAAATTTGAGTTTTCATCAATGATATTTAGTGTGACTCGCATCAGAAAACATAATACATTAAAGTAGTAAATTTCATGCTTTTTCTTTTCTTTTTATGGGTTATGAGGTAGTAATTTTTGCATTAAGATAAGTTTAATGACAAATTTCAGTTAATTTAATAATTCAACTCATTTTAAACTGTACAATTTTACTATTATTATTGAATTTCATCATTTTAATTTGAATATTATGTATACAAAAAAATTTCTTCCAAATTTTCATTAGTAATTAGTATCTTATTTTGCATTTAATTATTTTTATACAGTAGTTTAAAGTATAATTCTGTTATTTTTGTTAGACAATTTTCTCATATGAATTCAAAGAATTCTTAATTTTTTTAAGTACTAGCACACATTTTTGGGAGCATCTTAATCCTGTCTCATAATATATCTCATTTATTAATTTTATCATTTTGCTTTCAAATTTGAGACTTATATTTCAAAAATATTAATTTTTAAATTATTTACTTCAACTCACTTTCACAAATTCCAAATTATATAAAAATATTTTACTTCATAAGGAATCGAACAAGAGTATTAGGAAAATGTTTCTTTGTCGATGCCAGACAATGATAATAAGAGTTTTTCCTTTATTATTTATAATATTCCTTATTGTGACTTTTGACATTAGAAAACTATACATTTTTTAATCACTGAAAAAAAAACCTTGTTAGAAATAGCATAGATAAATAAAATTTCCAAAAATATTAATGTTGAGAAAATACAATTTCCCATGAAGATGATTTTTCTTTAAGTGAAATTATCTAAAAAATGTGTGAACAGCTCATATATAATAAATACAATATAATTGTAATAATAATATAAATACAAACAGAATACAGTATCTATTTTAAAATAATTTTAAATAAAAAATTAAAGGCTATAATTAAAGACTAACTCTTGAAACGAAATAATAAAATCTAGTTAAGAAAAACATTTCTAAAATGGGACTTGAAAATGTGCTGAACAGGGAAAAACAATCAAGGATATAATCTAGAATCCTCTTGATTTTGTTTGCATGTTAACAAGTAATTTTCCTTTAAAATTTGTTAGGCATACTGTATATCTCTAGTTCAAGTATTCTTCTATTTTAACTATTTTCAGATGTGCATCAAAATATCTTCAATAACTGTTTTGTACAGCACATAACATTTTCTGATGAATTACATTAATATCGTCACTTATGATCAGTTTCAATGGAATGTTCCTCACTGAACATTTCATAGCAGAGCAAGCAATTCCTTTAAAAAATATCATTGATGAATTTGCACCTGAAAATTCCAGAATTAAATCTTGCCTAACAACTAATTTAAATTCAAATAAAATGAATTTTTAATGGATAACTTCTTAAATATTTAATAAAAAAATTATCTATGCACAGAAATGCTGACTATTTTCGACAATAATATTTTATGAATTATAGCAAAAGAGAAATTTGAGCCTATACTGATTAAAAGAAATATTTAAAACTAGCAGGATGATTTTAAAAAATCTCACTACTTTATCAATAATATCTTGGTTATCTTCTTTTTCTGTTTCTTCCTCCTTTCCCTTATCTTCTTCAGGAGAGCTATTTTCTGGTTCTTTCTCTTCTGAAGGTTCTGGAGATGCAATTTCATTTGGTGTTTCCTTAAAATAATATAAAAAAAATAATCATATCAATATAAAAAATATATTTAATTGTAATATACTACAAAATACACAAATCAAGTTCTTTCCTTAAAAAATTTTATGTATTTCAATACACAATTTTATGTGAAAATTATAAATTTTAATTGTAGTTTTATTTAACAAAATTTTTCTATTGAATAACAATATAAACTAACACTCTCATTTTTATAATATGAGAATAGTTAAAAAACAATGCAGTGAATAAAAACTGCAAACATCTGATTAAGTCACTTCTTATAAGTATTAAATGCTATTCAAATTAATTACATCATTCCACCTTAATAAAACAGTAGTACAAACTGAAACTACCGAAGCAACAACCAGGCAATAGCTTAATCAATAATTTGTAAAATAATATTTTTACAAAAATACAAGTTTCTAACAAGCATTTCAATTCACAGCAAAGCTAAATATGTCAAAAATTTCTACACATAATACTCAGTAAATTGCATAAATTATTACATACAATGGCAATTTCTGTTGAATATATAAAGTAAAAGCACTTGTTTAGTCATCAGTTGCAGAATTTTAAAAAAAGACGATTTATCACTATCTATACCTTTCATTTCCTATGCAGTAACAATTTCTAACTAAAATTCCAAATAAATTTCATGCATCCTCACATTGGGTTATATTATAAAATCAATATCTTCCCATCCTAGTAAACCCACTTTTGACACATTTATTGCCACACCTGCACCCAGGATTTTATCTAATAGTTTTTATAAAACTGTAGCCATGTTTTTATTAATGCTTTTATCTAATTTGTGAAACAAAGTTATGGAAAGTATTATAAATCCTAAACTCACACACATTTCTCTGAAATTCCTAAAGGAATTATAGTGAATATTTTATTGATTTCATACACAAGAAACTATGAAGTGATTATTAGGTACTATTCCATTATACCCCATAATCATCAAAGCTATTGCTAAGCAGCTTCCATCAAAAATAATTATAATCCATAAAATACTTTGGCATTTAAATAAGTTTTGTCAATAAATAATATTTATTTAGATATATCATATAATAATATCTAAATAAATAATATTTATTTAGATATTATTATATGATATTTATTTAAAATACAAATAAAATGTTTGTATCATTTTTTAAAAATTTCTAAAAATGTAAATTTCTTTAAGCAATACACGATGCAAATATTTATGAAAGTAATTGCGATTTTTTTTACCCCATTACAACGATTATTGTATGGGGATATAATGGAATTGCACCGTTTATTTTAACCATGAGAAAATTATATAGTGATATAACCAGTGAATACATAGCTTGTTAAACAAGATCTATTAGCTTTATATTATTTTTAATATCAAACTCTGACATCTGTTTCATTAGTTGTTAAGAATAAGCAGAATAATCAGAAGCAGAGAATTTCTAACTGTTGAGGTTTGGTTGGTTTGACAATCCATGATCATTTTTAGTAACACAAGGGCTAATGGTTTAATAACACAAAGGCTCAAGACCATTGGTTTTTAAATTTTAAACTGTTGGGGAAGTCTATTATAAAATGAATTCTCTATGAAGAACATATTTTTTTAAATAAATGCTTCTAATAAGAAAATTCACCTAAATAATATCTCAGTCATTGTACACATAAATTAGAAACTGGTTATCATTAATAATGCCTTTTAGAAGAATTTTCTCAATATCCTGTACAATTCAATGGTAAAGCTGAAAAATCTTTCAAGTTTATAAATAATTTTTTTTTATTTCATAATAATAGACATTGATTGAACAAGAATTATAGGTATATAAACAATGAATTACACATATTTTTTTTAGATTTAGATTAGCAGTCACTAAGCACTTAATATATAACTTGTTGAACATTTTCTTCATTAATGCAAAATAATCTCAAATGCTATTTTTGCAACAGTCTCACCATGGCCAAGGGATTGGATTATGCTCTTCATAACAAAAGGTTTTATAACAGCTAACATTGAATAACAAAACATGGAATTTTCATTATGATTTATTAGAGTATGTATTTGAAAATCTTTTGTGTTAATTTGTGACACACGATTATAGCCAACTGTGGAAAATATCAATACACAGTAATCCACTTGGTTCTACATGAACACTAGAGGGTGTTCAGTGCAATTTGTATTTCTTATATAGTTTTTAATCACTTTTTGTTTGTCTCGCAAATATTGTAGGAGAATTGTAGGAGAACTATGCTTTTCAGTTCGTGTCAATTTAATTGGCCAAAATAATTTGTTATTTTTCTTATGTTATTAAATATTTGTTACATTTTTAATTGCATATTTATTTTGATTATCTACGCAGTGTTTTAGCTGGAAACAATTTAGATTTTAGTTTGTTTTTGGTTATTCGAATTTTTTTCCACCAAATAAACGCAAAGTTTTCTAGAAAAATGTGACTCGTGTCCTAAAGCCTCTAAGCAATCAATAACCGCTATAGTGTGATATTAAATGTTATTGCTGACTATTCACTTATAATTCTATTAGTATTTCAGGTAATTTAAAAATCTACGCTTTTTAAAGATATACATAACATTTCATAAAGTTTTTAATGGAGAAATTCTATTGAAATAATATAATTTATTTTCTACACACTTAAGTTTAAAAAAAGCTTCAGACTAAAAATTCAAACCTTAATGAGCAATCTTATTTCTAGAAAATTAGTGTAAGATATACATAGCACCTTATTTAAATGAAAGTTAAAAATCATTAATAAAAATTAATTTTTACTTGTTTATTTTAAATTAAATATTCCTACAAATACTGTTGTGAAATGAATCCATTGTAAAAATATCACTTTCAGTTTAATGATTGCTGTTCACCAATTTTCAAAAAATTAAAATCTATTGAAAAATTTTGATTTCTAAAAAAGGGGGTGGGAGGTTAAACTATCAATCATATATATACATTAATCTTTTAGTATCTAACAGTAACATAATTTTCATAATTTATCATTACAATGATAGATTAAAGAGATCTTTAAAATAAATATTTTTTTAAATTTAAAATATTCCAAAAAGAAAATAGCCAGGTTAAAAATACATTTGTCGAATTAATCTCTTTAAAATCTAATTTAAGGATGTGCACTTTGCAAAATTTAATTTGAAATTTACTTAAAAGTTATTTGTCAGCCTTTTCTGTGCAAAAAATCACTATCTCATAACAAAAATTAAAGACTTTTATAGCTAATTAATTATATAACTTTAATTAGCTATAAAAGTCTTGAGCATTGATCTTCATAAATAGGCATTTCAAATTAAGTATCTAACAAATAAAAAAACTGGCTATTATTATAGATTCTTTAAAATCACAGCAATACAAAAATGAAAAATACTCTAAACATAATAATTTAATCTTATTTGTTATAACTTTCATTATTAATGCAAGCTAACGGAAAAGCAGTTATGTAAATAATTATTTAACCATATAAATATAAATTTTTAAAGAATAAAGTTAATCATAAAATGTAATACTTTTTCAGAGTCCTCTTTGTTAGCAATTTCATCTTCCTTTTCAATGGTTTCCTCTTCTTTTTTAATTGATTCTTCTTCTTTTTTAATCGATTCCTCCTCTTTTTTAATTGATTCTTCCTCTTTTTTAATAGTTTCCTCTTCACTCTTGATTTTTTCCTCTTCTTTCTTCATTGATTCCTCTTCTTTCTCGATTTCCTTTTCTAATTCTTCATCAGCTTCTTTCAATATGCTTTGCATCGTTGAAAGCACTTTTTCAACTGCTTCAGGATCCTTTAATGAACCTTCATCATCTGTATTTGCTCTTTTAATAAAAGCACCTAAAATAAAGAAATGCAATCAAAAAGATCAAATTAAAAATTATAATAAATATAAATACAAAATACATAAAACAGAAAATTTTTATATAACCAAAAATACCAAGTATGATTTAAGAAAACATTTTTACACACTTTTTTTAAAGACATTAGGTTAGATTTTCAACACAACAGCCTATGCCTTTTTAAACATTATTTGTGAAATAAAAGAAATCAATATTAGAAATTGCAGCAAATTAAAAATAACTGAATAGAATTACATGTTTATCTTAAGCGTAAAAAAGGAATTGGATACACATAGATCATTAAGAAAATAAGTTTATACTGGTAATGAAGGTAAACAGAAAAAAAGTTCAACAGAACACTGGAAATATTTATAGAAACAAATTTATAACAATTCCAATCACTTCTCAACAAAGGATTCATCAAAACTTGAATACTTGTCATACTTAATTTATACGCCTGATTCCATTAATTATTTGACACTTAGGTGCAGATGTAGTCGGTGATAACCATTTGTAGTTTTCTGCACTAAGAAAATACTGACCAGACAGAAATTTTTCCGGCTAAATTCTAAAAGTTGATACAGGTGCAAAATATGTGGTTTACTGCACCAGAATAGATTCCTGTAAACTTAAGATGTAACTTGATTAATGCATGCATGCAAAATTTATTTGGAGTTTTATTAAATCTTGAAGAATGTGCTTTGTCTTTTCATTCTGTTTGAAATTTAAGTGTTTGAAGTTGTGTTTTGAAAGTTTATCAAAATGAAAAGTTTGAATTTTAATTATGGTGTATAGATGGTGATAAAATAAATTTGCAATTTTTTAAAATTCTTCTGCAATTGAAGATTAGCTGAGTATTTCTTACTTATATTATTTGACTAAAATTGCTATTGAAATAATTTATCTATTTATTAAGTATGGCATAGAAATATTTGATAGATATGTACTTAGGTTTACTGTGAATGCTTCTTAATTAGAAACTCCAGTTTTTATTAAAATGTAAATTATTGATTTAGCTTTATTTCCCAGTTATCTCCCATGATAAATTACATATAAACCAACATTTTTTTAAGGTGGCTGCCACGGCCTAGTTAATTAAAACCAGATTTTTCATAAACATTATGTTATTGGCATTAATGACTTATAGCACAGTTATTAATACTCAATTTGTATTGTTATATACAGTGCATTTATAAAGTGTTTATTTGATTAAATGAAAAAAAGTAATTATAAAAATTGTGTATTTTATTTCAAGTAGGAATAGTAATGTTGATTTTTATAGTTATTTCATATTTGGCTTCTTATATGCAATATTCATAAAGTTTCTAGCGATTAGTTTTGTAATATTTCTGAAGTAATTATAGTAAAATATTCAAAATTTCAATATTTGAAATTAAAAAATTGCACAAGATTGTGCTCAAACAAATTTTAAAAATCACAATCATGATTTTGAAAACTAGATATTGTAAGTGACATAATTTATAATAGCAAGTTAACTTGCAGTGCTTGCCATGAATATTAGGCTAAATTTATACTGGTTCATACAATTTTTCCAAGCACAAGAACAAATAACAGTTACTGAAAATGTTAAGACTAATAACTGTATAATTTATAACACATCTCAAAGAAATTACAATATTTATGAGTAATTTAACTAAAGAACACTTAAACTCGAAATGCAACTGATAGTGAAATGTGATCATTACTAAATTATAAATTCAAAACTTTTATAATGGACTTCAATATACATCAGAATTTTAAAAGTTTACTAATTTAAAATTTGTTAGATTTACACTTTTCATTCAGTTGCAGAATTATATATTTTTGATAAATAGATAAATTGATTATGAGGCAATATGGGATAAAAATATTCTGAAATGAGATATAAATATGAATTCAATATAATAAGCAGGAAAAAAATGGAAACTCAATTTTGAAGTGACAGCCACCGTAACATTAAAATTTAACAACAATCATTAAAGACTTATATATTCAGAATATTTTTTTAATCTCATAGTTCCAATAAAAACCTTTTAAAATGATTTCTATTCTCAGTTAATTGAGGTACATGGAATTTTAACTCTTAGTTAAAACTTACCTTAAATAATATTAAAAAAATTCACGTGTTAACTTCAATGTCAGTAAAAGTAAAGAAAGTAGAATTATGAAAAATTAGCGAGTACAAATATAACAAAATTAATCATAACAGTAAAATTATTTGAGATTAAAATTAACATTAAACAACAGATACAATAACACTGTTTATAAGCGATACTTACTGATAACTGACTCGAATGAAAGAAAAAGAAAAATGAAAATCCATTTTTTACTATAAAGAAACATCTTTACTACGACTATTCTACGATCGAAAATTGAATAAATAAGCGACTAAAATCACATGTGAACTAAGTAAAATTCACGTTAATAAATTTCATATAACAAGATATGCTGATAAAAGTTAAAAGCGAGGTAAACCGTTCGTCTTTAATATAAAGATACTAGACATTAATTGACTAGTTTTGATTTCTCTGTAACCCAGACGTCTGGTATTTTAATCTATTCAGTTCAGTTCATATTTCATTCATCTACAACATAACTGCAGTATCATTTATCGACTTTACTTTTTTTTTTTTTTTTGGATCTCGTGCAAAAGTGGCTGCATTTAAATTTTTGATTTTTTTTAGAAATAGAACTATAAAATAAATTGTTCAGATATGAATCCAGATTTATTCAGATGACTCGTAGTTTATAATCAGATAATGCAGTGAACTTTCAAATTGTCTTCAAGTTTAATTTTGCTGCTGCATTAATACAAATTTATATTAAGTATTATAAATATTAATTACACATATTTCCTCTCACTTTGAAGAGTTATTATGTCAGAATTGAACTAGTCTCCTTTTGATCGTGAGAGATGAGCACGTTTATCAACTGAATAACAACGTGTCTAACGATTCACATTGTTATAAAAAGAGGATGAATAGTTCATAATACTTTGAATTTCCTAATTTCAATAATTCTCGTAGAAGATATCTCAAATATTAATATAGAGACGATATATTATCAGTCAAATCTATGCCTATATGGATTTGTAATAATAAGAGCTCTAATGTACTATTTAATTTTATTAATGATATGTCTTAAAATTTGATTATGAATATAGTTGATAATTAAAACCAATAACATCATTAGTTCATAATCAGTACTAAGTAGTACAGTGTATGCAGTTAGGTAATCATGTTAACTTGCTCGTACAGCAATTAAAGTACACCTTAAATCAAGTACTTTGTTCTGAAACTTTTCAAAGTTTATAATATTTCAGCTGTCCCGATTTAATTAAGTTCGATATTACAAAAAAAATATTTCCAGATATATTTAAATTTTATTCCAAATTATAATAATCTAGTAAATTCTTCCTGGTTTGTAAAATAACAATTTTTTTTCTTTGCCTCATATGGTAACATGTTGTGAGATATGTAAAACATGCAGAATTAATGGCGATGACTGAGTTTCATCAACAGAAATAGTTCTGGTTTAAAAAATATATCAGAATTATAAAGTTGGAGCCAAAATGTATTTAAAATTTGTCCTTCAAAATAACATTTACAGTAGACGCTAGTATTTCTGAAAATTGAATTAATGTACATTGACTATTTTAAAATCTAATAGTTGGTCCCCAACATGATCCCATAGGCTCATATTTTAATTTTAATTCCAATTTTCGAACTAAAATTTAAAAAATCTTTTCACTAATTCATTTTCATAATTCTTTCGTTTGAATAATAATCTTTTTTTTTCGTTGTATATTTAATGGTAGAGAAACTTGGGATAACTTTTTCATTGGAGATTCGTAAACTCTTCTAATTATGGATAACTAACTACATTGTTGATGTTGAGTTCTTGGATTTCTTTAAGCTATTTGTCTGAAATTTCTCCTGCCTAATGTAACTTAAGTCTTACAGCCAATGAATCAAAGTATAAGCAATAGCTTTAAATGAAATATTATAAAACAGTTTTTCAAGGATTGACTATGGCTTGAAATCGCTTTCAGAAATTGACTGCATTGGTCACTAGTCAATCTAAGCTTGGAATACATGTTATATATGTTGCAAAAAGAAAAAACAAAATCTATGTCATTTGGACAAGCAGGCTTTATTTCCAAAGTAAATTCAAAAAGCAAAGAGTATTTATCGACGACTTGAGTGAAGAGGAGTTACTCATCTGTGGACTTTGACAAAGAAACTCACAGTTACTCGAAATTTCATTTCAGGACATTTTGAATGGGGACTCAGACGTAAAAATTAATGGATATTTAAATGATTGAGAAAATTGGGAATAAGAATGGGGGTAAAAAACTCAATTATTTAACAAGAAAAAGACGTAATCCTGCGACCATTTGCAAGAGAAGTGAATAAATGACTGAGAATTTGAGATACTTTTTTGAAAAAAACAAAAATGCTTTGTTGCATTAAAAAATGGGAAAATGAGTTATTAAAAATGTAATTTTGAAACGAAAAAAATTATCACTTTGCCTGATTTTTCATGAATAAAATAAGAGTAAAAATTGTTTTTAAATTTAATTTTTTAATTTTATGTGCTTCTTTTATAGTAAACACTTAATATTTTTAATAGTACTTTATTGTTGAAAAAGTGCAGCAGTGCACCCCATATTGCTAGCCTAGCTGGCACACGACAACAACAACAATAACAACAATAGTTCTTTATTTATAGAAACAGAGATGTTTAGTAAAATAAAAAAATAGTTTTAAGATCTAACACTTATTTTTCTATTTTACGAATTCTTTCATTGGTCCTACTAGTTTACAAAAACGACTGCAGTGGTGAGCAAACTAAGGTCACCAAAAGTATTTTGGGGGTCGCCAAATTTTTATGAAATGCATTATGCCTGCATGCTGCATTCCATACAGTGTACGTATAAAGAGAGAAGCGTCGTCACACACTATTTAATTGAAATTTCATGCTGTCCACTCTTTCTTTGACCGTAATGCGTAATGTATTTAAAGTGTGAAGACGCAAGTTTTTCACTCCGGTAGATAGCGCCCTCTTCGTGGTAATTCGCCAGTTTTACTGAAAAGCGCCTATTTGACTAGACATTAACCGCAGGGAAAGGGCAAAAATTCGCTTCTGTGATCAGCCAATCAGATGGCGAGGTACGCGGTGTATCTGCTTGTCAGAGTGAAGACGTGAAGTGTTCGCATGAAGTTGTAGCATGCAGTAGTTGGCCTGCAATTGTTTTAATTTATCCTCGAGTTTTATCATGCGACGTTGTGTAATTATGATTTTTTATATTTTTAACAGGCTTTGCTACTTTTTGTTATCAGGCATGTACTATCATTAGAGAAAGATCTCTGTTAATTTTATTGAATTTCTCGAAAAAAATGATAAAAATTTATATATTATTTGTTTTAGTTTAAATAATTTAACTCCTATCTTCATAATGGATAAATGGGTAATACGTACACCAGGTACATCTTCAGCTAACAAACAAACAAATACTGATGAGGAGTCACAAAATACTGAACCAAATGCCCGATCTAAAAAATAAGAAAATACAATGAGGAATTTATTAAGTATGGTTTTACATTTTGTGTTGTTGATGATAAATAACACCCGATATGTGTCATTTGGAACGAAAAATTAGCAAATGAGAGCGCGAAACCTGCTAAATTAAACAGGCACCTGGAAACTAAACATAAAGAACTTCAAAATAAACATGCTGATTTTTTTCAAAGACGAGCTGAAAATCTGAAAATTCAAAGTGCACATTTAAAGAAATTTACAATACCTCAGAAAGCATTACGAGCTTCTTTAGAAATTTCTTATCTAATAGGAAAAACAATGAAACCCTATACGATTGGAGAATCCCTTATCCTTCCTGCAGCAACTAAGATGACATTAATTATGCATGACGATAAATATGGAAATGAACTAAAAACAATACCATTATCAAGAGATACCGTGTCTCGGCGGATTTCCGAAATGTCACGAAATATCGAGTCAGAAGTCATAAAACGCATACAAAATTCATCTGTATTTGTTTTACAACTGGACGAGACTACCGTTATTACTAAAATGTCACAACTAATTATTTACGTTAGGTTCATTTTTAATGAAGATATAACAGAAACGTTTTTATGTTACAAAAGTTTGGAAGGAAAAACAACTGGAGAAAAAATATTCGAAGTAATAAATGAATATTTTGAAACAAAGTCCCTTACCTGGGCAAACTGTGTTATGGTTTGTACTGCTGGTGCTGCAGCATTAACAGGTTCGAATAAAGGACTCAGAGGCTTAATTCAGAAGGTGGCGCCTCATATGATATTTAATCACTGTATGATTCATCGGCAAGCTCTTGTTGCAAAAGATATGGATGAAGAGTTGCACAACATATTACAAGACGCTGTTAGTTCAATTAACTACATTAAATGCAACAGCCACAACAGCCGTCTCTTTTCAATACTTTACAATGAGATGGGCTCAACGTATGAGAGATTACTGTTACACACCAAAGTCAGATGGCTTTCACGTAAGAAAATACTAAGACGGATATTTGATTTGAGAAATGAAGTATACATGTTCTTAATCGAAAAGAAACATAGATTGGTAAGTTATTATATCAATGAAGTTTGGCTAAGGAAGCTGAGCTTACAATTTGCATCAACATATTTATGTGAAACTGGATTTAACAAACTAGTTAAAAAAAAAAAAAAAAAAAAAAAACTAGATACCGCTCGCGTTTAAACCCTAAAGATGATATGTGAATTGCAGTTAGCAACATACATCCAAACATCGATGAGATAATTAGAAACTTGCAGCCACATGCATCTCATTAAAGGCCAATTTACTGATTTTTGAGTTATACAAAAAGTATTTTCTTAAAATTATAAATAAAATTAATATGAGTCGAATGATGGTTCAATTTTTGTGAATCAGTGTGCTTATTCGAAAAAAATTCTGTCAAAATTTCATATGGACTCCGCAAATCCAGTGTCAACTCCGACTGACAAAAGTTTTGTTTTTGATGATACAGAAAACAAACTGATAGGAAAAGAAGTCCCTTATCGCCACGCGGTTGGCAGTCTAATGTACCTTGCAACTGCTACAAGACCTGATTTAGCTTATGCTATAAACATTGTTTCGGAAAATCTTGAAAATCCCAGAGCCTCAGATTGGTGTGCTGTAAAACGAATCTTTAAATATCTAAGAGGAACTGCAGATTTTGTTTTGTTATATCAAGTAAAGTGTCATTCCAATGAGCTTGAAGTGTACAGCGATACTGATTATGCAGGTGATTTAAAAACAAGACGCTCAAGAACTGGAATGGTCACTAAATTTTCATGTGGAGTCCTCTCTTGGATGAGTCAAAAGCAGAAGAGTGTGGTGTTATCTACTACAGAGGCCGAATATGTTGCTGCGAGTGAGAGTGCTAAAGAACTAATTTGGCTGAAACATCTGCTCAATGACATAACAAATCTCGAAACTCCCTCTCTTCTGGTAGATAATGCTAGTGCTGTGAAACTCGCCAAGAATCCTGAATACCATAAACGGTCCAAGTACATTGATGTCCACAATCACTTTGTGCGAGAAAAATTCATTGATGGTGAACTGTTCATCAGGCATGTTCCAGGTAAATTGCAATCAGCAGACATCTTGACTAAATCATTGCCTAGTGTTAGGTTCAAAGAACTGTGTACCTTATTAGGACTGTTTACATTTAATAGTGTTGTTAGTGAATGTTAATCTAAATAAGTTGTGGTTTGTGGAGGAAGTATTGTAACAATTTAACTTTCAGAATCTTGAATCAGACAAGCGACAACTAAACTCCTCTGTATCTTAACTTTAGAATGTTATAAAAAGAAAATAAAAAAAGAGGTTGCTTGCTCATATGCATCTTTGTCTTTTATTTGTACTATTTATTTGTATTTAATTGCTTTTTGTTTTAGTCTTTATTTATCAAAAACCTCAACAAAAATTATAAATAAAATTAATAGGAGTCAAATATGGTGATGTTTTTATTCGATGAAACGAAAGAAATGCGCGAAATATACATCGTATTTGTGAACATTTATCTCTAGGGGTCGCCAAAAATTTTCTCTCTGCAAAAGGGATCGCAGTCGAAAAAAGTTTGCGCGCCACTGGTCTACTTTATAATATTAGGGATTTTAAAAATATTCAAGTGGCATTCATTTGTGTGTGAGGGGATCATTTTATTCCCTCTTTCAGAAAATGTGATCTGTTTTTTCCTGTAGAAAGAAGTGAGTTATTTATGAAACTCTGTTTGTGAGATATGATTCATATTCATAAAATTGATTTTATTCAATGAAAAACCTCTTGTTTAATTTCAATCATATTACTTAATTGATTTTGTTTCATTTTAAATTTTTAATTTCATTAACCAGGAAGTTTAAGAAAAAATACATGAAATACATTGGAATGAAAAAAAATTCAAAATAATTGGGTTTTTTTTATTTAATTCTCTTTTTATTTTTAATAATTTAAATTCTTTTATATAGTTATAGATAATTATATCCAAATACACCTTAGATAGTTTTAAATACGTGCAAATCTTTTAAATGTATTGCAGTGACATGAAAAATTTCTATATAATTGCCTTTCTGCCACTTCAACTTTCTTTCTTCATTTTTATTTTTGTTATGAACCTAAAAATGTATGAAAAACTTAGTTTCATTTTTTTAATACTAACATCTCTATAGCAAATTTTTTTTGTGTTTGGTTTTTTCCCACTTTTCTTTCTTTACACTACTTGCCTAAGGGTAAGTGAAACTGGTTTTTATATATTTTTCTCCTTGTCAAAATGGTGGTCTTTTTTTCCCCTTTTTCCTCCCCTGGAGACGAAATACGGAGTGTTATGTCGTTATGTTGAAATAATTTCCCCAGGGAAATTACATGCAGCGGCTCCTGTGTTTGTTTTCAAACTCCTGTTTAATTTCTGACTTTTTACTCTCCCTCCCACTCTATAATTTTTCTCCACTTATTTTTATACTGCGTCAGAATTTAACTTTGTGAAATACGGACACGTAGTTTACGGGCCTAGGGCCCTAGGCATATAGGGAGCTCATTGAAATGCGAAACACAATGTCTTCGATGGAGCATTTTATTAGGGGAATCAGGCAGAAAGAAAAAGTTTAGTTCAAGAATCAAAAAATAAAAAAATATATTTCAGTTCTTTTTTTTGATATGTGTATATAATATCGATGATTTTCGAATCAAATTTATCGAAAACCGTTATTTTTAGGTGTCTTTCTCAGTATTGAATATATTTTGCGAAATATAGTATTTTAGTACAATACTATTTCTTTTGTTTCATGATAATAATATTATATATAATAACACGTAAAAATAGACTTTTTAGTATTAAATATTTTGTAAGAATTTATAAAAAATATATCTTTTTCTGTATTTTTTCCTACTACATATCAAGGCACAGTAGAAAACCTGGTTAATTCTTTGTTAATTTTCTGTTGCGTTTTATAGTGATTGCTTCTGACTACTAGACTAGTTAACCTCTTAACTTGGTGTGTTGTAGAATTATTTGGTTTCTCCTGAAATACTATTACTGTACAGGAGAAGGATATTACGCTTTTTGTTTTGAAATCTATTTTATTTACAATTAATGAATATACACACAGAGAAAATGGAAAGAAGAAATATAATATTCTTGACAAAACTTGACAAAAAAAAAAAAGAAATAGGATTTTTACAGAAATATTTAAAAATTGTTTTTATATTTTTTACTGAATTATAATTGCAATTTTAAAGATGAGCTATTCGATTTCCTGTTACATTGCGTAGAAGTCTACTTGAAATATACATAACTTTCTTTCTATAATTATATTGTATTGCTATCCATTGTTCCTCACAAATTTGGAATTATATTAGGAATTACTTCTTCGAATGTTTATTTTAATTTAAATAATTCCTTGCAGAAAATACATACATTAGTCAAGAATATTTTTTAATATCAGAAAATCTATAAAAATTATAATAGCTTCAAGAATATAAATTTCCTCATATTTAATTAAAACACTTGATTTCAATAACATTGCTTCGTCTGTTTTGAACAGCTTTCTTATTAGTTCAAAAATCGTTTCTTATTTCATTTTTTTAAATTTAGTAAACGATTCTAATTTCGAAACGACGACAATACATAAATTTACCTAGCTGCATTCTACTTTAATTTTTGTTATTCGTTTAAATCTGCAATCAATCTATCCTATCAAATCAATGATTATTATTATTATTATTGCTTTGTCAAACAAAAGTAAAATTTATTGTTTATAAAACACCAAAATTTCATTTACTGATTACATTCGAAAATATTAATCAGGAATATTCATTTTACAATTAATGTTATAACATTAATGAGAACAAATAATACAAGTTCAATTGGCTTTGTCGAATGGCCTATTTATCATTTTGACCACAACTTTTAAATTATAGATTCTGTTTTTATTTTTACTGTAATAATGATAATTTTACTGTAAAAATAATAATGATAAATATATATTATATAATAATATTTTTAATATTAATAATAATAAATTTTTCTTTCATGCATTTATGCACAAAAATTATGCACTTTTTCCAACGTTCAATTTTTTAAATTTCAAACAAACCATCGCCTTAATTTACCGATTTAATTTTTTAAATATTCAACTTGAATAATGCAGTAAGATGATTGTTATAATATTGATATAAAAGAAACCCCTTTTAGATTCTTTTCCTAAAAGATATTATTTTTTCTATTTTTGAGTAACAAAATTCTTTTATAATTTAGAACGTTTCTTAACATACATATTTACTAACTATATTTTATTATAAATTTTCATCTTAAATATTAAAGTAGAAAGCTTGCTTCAACCTAGATAAGAGAGAAAAATCACATTTAGATTCCTTTTTTTTAAATTTTAAAATAAATTAATATCATCTTTTTCTATTGATAAAATTATTTTATTATAATTTATCATATTTTCTTAATATACATATTCATATTGCTAATAAATATTTATATTGGAGAACAAAGGTACTATTGGTTACGTAAGCAAATGAATTATCATTTTTAAAAATATCTAAACGAGTTTCCTTTTAAGAGTTCTAACTGCAAAATCCTTTTTTAGCACCATCATAATAAAATATTTCTTATCTTACTCATTTCTTGCATCTTTCAATTATTATTTAATATTTTAAATTCAAATAAAATAAATATAAGCAAAGCAACGAAGTTTTTAACATTTTTTCTTTCTAATTGTGTCTGTGTAATTCTCGTCTTTTGATAACAGTTCAAAAATCTAATCTTGAGCGACTAAACAAATCAAAGCTTAATTACGAGTCTTGTAAGTTGGGAACAATTTTAACAGAAAGCTACGACGAGAAACTAGGACTCTTGGTAGCTTACCACTGATTCTAAGCCCTAATTTCTAAATGTTTTTGTAAAACAAGTGCCCTGAGCAATTATTACTCGAAAGGAACCCAAGTCAATTTACGTGATTTAACTTATAAGGATCATTTTAAATTAGTGCAATTGATTTAAATTAATATATTTCGTAATTTATACTAATTTTGATCTACATGAAGTATAATTACCAAGAAGTCTAGATTCAAGAGAATAGTATTAATCATTTTTATTTATTTTTTATTTACTAGAAATCATTCAATAAAGGTTTAAAAATTTTTAGAAGGACCCCTTCTGTAGTCTGAATAGGTAGTTTGGATTCTAATCGATTACTCATAAAAAGCCTTACCGAAATCAAGTGGAGTTGCATTCTTTGGAAATGAGAGTTTGAGATTTGATCTCAGTCACTTTTGCACAATGGAGATGAATGTTATTTTCTGTTGTCTGTATCTATCAGACATTCTGCGTACCTATTAGACAGGGGTAATTAAGCCTGACTTAGCCTAATTAAGGCCCGGAGCAAGAACTTCTTTGGATTCCCCCTCTTTTTCCCAACAACAAACTTCCTATTCGATTTTGCAAAAGATTCTATTCGATTGACACAATGTAAAATAAGCTCTTCTATTTGATTTGGGAATTCTTCTGATGTGGAGGCCCAGGACAACTAACCCGTATGCCTATGTATTAGCCAGGCTTTGCTATAAGAGTGAATGCTAACTAGTTTTCTGGTTCTCTATCCTTTCGAATACTATTCATTATCAATAAAAAGTCTTTTGTGTAAGAAAAATGCAAATGAAAGTTAAAATAACTTTACATTCAGCTTTTGTTGATACTCTACGCATTGTCAAAATATTGACATATTCAAAAAAATAAATAAATAAAGTAAATAAATAAATAAAAGAGACAGAAATAGAAACTATATCTAAAGTAACATTTTTTCTTATAAAAATATTTTTTCATTTAAAAAACAGTACGAAATATTAACAAAATTTCTTTTATATGCCAAAGCTCGTAAAAAATCTTTATGCAGAAATAAAAGGACCCATAAAAATGTTTAATATAGAAATAAGAAAATTCCTAAAGTGTATTTTATTTGCATTACGACTCTGTAACAAAACTTAGTTTATTTTCTAAGCTTCTGCAGAATTTTTGGGTGACATTTAGGGTGCCACATTTTATAAAAACTTGAAATATATAAAAAAAACCTTTTTGTTACATTTAATTCTTATTTTTTGTCAAATAAAAATGAGCATCCAATCCATTTCAAGGTAACGTTGTTTTAACAGAAATGGTATGTACAACCAGTGAGCGATGTTTGTTAGGACAGAGTCTGAAGAATGAAAAATAACTAATACTTTTGTTCGATATGTATAATGAAAATAAAGTAAGCTGTTTAGAAATTTATTTTTGATTTGAATTAAAATATATAATAATTATGCAGCACTCTTAGCATCTGTAACATGGCGCATTAGAAAATATGTCTTTTGATGAGGCGAGAAAGGATAAGATATGCCATTTCTAAATTTAAAAAAAGCAAATAACGTAACAATGACTATTATAAAAATGAATCTAAAAAATCATTATAAAATATCACTCAGTTTGAATTTTATAAAATTTGATGAAATCTTAATAGCATCTTTATTTGTATAAAAAATGTTCTCGATTAATTGAATTATTTAATTTTTTTAATTTTTATACACTCTGTTAGAATAAATGTATTGTCTTGGTAAATTGATAAACATATCATTCCTATAATGAATATTAGTATCATAGCATTATGCTCCTTTTAGCTTCTTAGATGACTTTAAAAAAGTATTATTTCATTTTACCAAACTGTTTTGGAATATTCATTTAAAAACTTTATCGAGAACAACGAAGTTAAATGATGTTAAATTTGACAATAAAGGATTGCATTTTGCCCTCCCCCAACATTTAAAAACCGTTTTACTGTTTCTCATTCATGTGCGGTGATTTTGGATTATTTTAACCATTTTGGAAATACATTGTAAGGACATAGAAAAAACATTTTGGATAGCTTTTGAGGACGAATTTACAGGATTTTATTCACCTACTTTTTTTATAAACACACGTGTAATTTCGTACCTGTTTGAGACACGTCAAAATTATTGTGAATTACGTGACAGAACTTTAAGCATACCCGTTCATATGAGAAGAAAATATTGGAAAGAAAAAAGGGTATTTTTTCTGTATGTTTTTTTCAATTAAAACGCTTTAAATATAAGTTTTCATTTAAGGTAAAAAATTAAAATTTTTACAAATATTACTAATGTATTTTACGAAACGCATGCATTGACATTGATTAGTTAAATATGCTATTTTATTCTATGAAAATATTTTTTTAAATCAATAATAATCGCGTGTATTTTCATTCTAAATATGCGAGAGAAAAATTTAGAATCATTATTTATATTATGAACTGTAACAAAAGAAAAATCGAATTTGTCTTTAATTTGTTTTATCTTGCTGAATTTGCTCAAACCCGCTGTTATTCTTTTAAAATACTCATAATGCCTGCTTTTCCTTTTTCTGTTTAAATATTAAATGAATGAGTTACGATCAGTAATTAGAATTAAAATACTAATAAATTTTTATATATGCTTTCTTATAAAACAACAAAAAGTTTTTTACTTCACTGAAAATAGAATACTTATATTGGATCAAAATTTAAATAACTTTGAATATAAACTGCAAATAGTGCTTTAAAAATTATTTTTCACCCACATTTCTCAAATTATTAATAGTGTAGGATATATGTTTAAAAGCATTATTTGTCTTCTTCCCTACCTCTTTCTTCCTTTGCTTCTTTTAGAAATATTTTATTAAATCCTTGAGTCAAGAAGAGTCACTGAACAAATTAAAAAAAAATATTTTATAACAACTCGTTAAATTTTCTTACGATAAACAATATCATTCATTAACTATCACATCGGAAAAACAATTCATATTATTTTTCTTTCTTTGTCATGCAACCGATTAAAATTTAAGTTTTTTATGTGTAATCGTTTGAGAATAAAATTCAGTATTTTTTTTTAAATAAAAATTGTTTTCTGACAGTATATTAAAACAATAAATATTCAGTCTGATTGAAAATCAATAATTTGAAAAGGCTTTTTAACAAAAGTATTGAAAAGGTAAAAAAGGAAAAAAAAATTCGACTGATGAAAATTTAAAATAAAATGAATAGCTGTAACGACAGTACGATTTGTGGGCAGCAGGGGAATGGAAGCGTGAGAAAATACATTTATCACAGCTGTCTTCTGTTGAAAGTGACATTGATAGCTGGAGCATTTTGAAACACAATTTTATGTCGTTCAAAAGCGTGATTCTGTTAGGTAACAAAATTTGAGCAGAAAAGTCTAGAATCTAATAAAAAAATATTTGAAAAATTCATTTATATTTATATTGATTGTAGTATGACAGACTGACAAAAAGAAATCGATATTTATTTTATATCAACTTCATGAATCCAATGATCAAAATTGTTAAAGTTCCAAAATGTAGTAATAAAAATTGATGCTGTATATATACATTTTTTTTCGTTAATCATTCAACATCCAAAATAGAATGAGTTTTATGATATCATTTTACTTTTCAAAGTTTCTTTCATGACTACTAATATTGAAAATATTTTTTGTTTTATTTTTAAAAAAGTTAAAAACTTTCATTTGATACATCAGCATTTAAATGAATAAAATACAATTGAAATTAAAACTGTTTGAAATCATTAAGACTATGTACAAATCTCGACTTTTTATCTTTAATACTAAAAATTATTTACTCTTAAATCTTTAGGATAACCATTATTAAGAAATAATAGACTTTTATATCAAATTACCATTATTTTAAATATTTTACAGAAATCAATAGTTTAAGGACATTTAAGGACATTTTAGTGATAATATACATTGAAGTTAACTTTCAAACTTTATTTTACAATTAAATAATTTTTCAAAACAACTAACTTTTATGATGCATGAATGTATTTTACAATTCGTACAAATTACTCTTGTCCGAAAATGGCGATTGTGGGCGATTTGTTATTAGAATAATTTATACCACCTGCAAATCGTGAAGAATAGTTGATGTTATAAAGCTATGCACAGTTTTGTGTTTGAGAAATAACTTCTCATTGCGTTTTAGTATTAAAATTTGTTTCCTTTTCTCAGAATATATCAATTAGTTTGATTAACAGTTACTGAAAACATTTTCTCATTCAAGCATCGTAAAAATAAGGCTAAAGGTATGAGATTTTAAGGAAAATAAACTCACTTCAAATTCTCTTTTATAAAAAATAACTTAATATTTATTCCAAAATAGTTTTAATTAGTATAATTATTTGTTTAGTTGATGGAAGTAATAAATAAATCTACTAAATATTTATGCTTCAAAATATTAAGAATTCGATAAATATTGCCACTATTACACAAATAATAAAGTAATAAAAATCTCTATTATTATTATTATTTTCATAATCAGGATAAATTTCAGTAATATCATCTTTGACTGCAAAGAAAGAAAGCATAATATCACATTTCAAATTATTCGTATAAAATATACACTTATAAATATAAGTGTATATATATCTAATAAAATAAATATATAATAAATATAACGAAAAGAAATAAAAACTATAAAGAAATGTTCTTTAATGAATTATACTAATTTTTAAGGACTAACAAATAGCTATGTTTATGGTATATTTTAAATAATTTTTCATTCCTAATAAAAAAAGTTTATCAAGAAGAGTGCTAAAGGGTAGAAAATAAAATCTCTGTATAAACAACATGAATATACCTTTGTAAAAAGCAAGATATAATTTTGCCTTTTGCAAGGTACACACCTGTATAAATACTTAAAATTGATTGCGTTAAGCAAATAAGTATTTCATTGTAAAATTAATTATTTAAAGTAAATAAGTAAATACACATTTTACAAATTTCTTGACTTCAAAATTTTGAAACAAATATAATTTGCTTCTAAGTATAAAATTAAAAATCTAAATTTTGATTTTAATTTTATATCTTAGACAAAATTAAAGAAAAATGGATTGCTCATGTATTTTATTTAATTTAGTAAAACATTTCAGATTAATTTTAACTATTTATTTAAATTTTATCATTTTTTTATGATAAAATGTAGTTGGATAAAATTAAAAAAATTAATTTTCAGTTCATTGTGAATTATTTTACATATGTCAGTAGTTTCAAAAAGCAATGCAAATACAAATTCCATAATAATTTCGGAAATCCTCAAAATTTAAATGCTTCCCAAAAACATGAATAAATGGAATGCAGACCAATAGATGGCGCTTAAGTAAACAGAGTGTTGGAAGGTTTGTTAATTCAAGAATAATTTTTCCCTCTTATCTTTTAATAAACTACTACTTGTTATATGAGACGTTTAAATATGCTTTGTTTAATGAAGTAACTTACTTGAAAAGAATAGTAAAATTATCAATTAATTGATTTTAAAGAGAATTTGTAAAATGTTATTTAGCTAGACTTGTTTTATTTCTTTTTATAATTTTTATCTAATGAACTGAGAAAATTTAATTCTCTACATGCACACTTGGGAAAATTTAAATAAAGGAATTTAATTTATAATAACGGGAATGTAATTTATTATAAAATGAATTTAATTGCTAATTTTTGTGAGGAATTTCCAAAAATGGCTGTGGAGTTTTCACTACTGACCAAATTGAATTCTTAAGCATAGAAAATTTATTTAAACTTCGTTTAGCAGTCAAAGTTAATATATTATTTCTGTCTTTAAAATATTTTAATTACCATTCCATTTAAAATTTGAAAATAAGAATTAGATTATTCTTTTATAAAATATTTTTTTAATGAAATGAAAAAAAGCACTGGTGTAAATTTGTTCATATTTTTCTACATATTAAATAATAATATATATAAAATTGAGTTTATAATTTTCATATAAAAATTAATATTTAAATAATTAAGGAACCATTCATTTAATTGCTTACCTCCCCGAAAATTTTTCTGGGCATAATTTTTCTCATATTGAATTTTTACGTCTTAATATTGAACATAACACTTCATTTTTTTCAAAATATTTTTAAAATATATAGTGTCTATAATGTATAGCGTCTTCAAATACTTCCAAAATGTTTAGGAAATATTCTGTGATTGAAAATAAATTGGAAAAAAAATACTGTGGTATTTTCCGTATTATAATTCGATTTATTTATAAAAAAAGCTATTAATTTTTATGCATTCAATTATTTTTTTGAAAAAAGAAATACAAGTAAAGGGGAAAAAAATGTTTCATAAGTGTTCGAAAATTAAAATATTTGTGAATAAAAAGTTAAAAAAAATAAGATTTGAATTTTTTTTAGAACTAATGAAGACATTTAGATAGTCTTTAAATCATTATTCGTTTAAACTGAAAAATGTCCTAATTTCTTTTATCAAAAGATGATACTACGTTATAAGGAAATAGTTGAAAATTGTGCCCGCAAGAAAATAGCATCAAAAATCAGGCGATCGATATGTATTTTTTTTCGATTTGAATTCTAGAAAAATCAACTTATATTCGTCAAAATTTCTTTTTTTAAATAATGTAAAACGTTTCACTGAAAATAATAAAATTTTATACATGGTTTCATCTGAAATTGTTGAATTTTCGATAAAATAAGTGTTTCGTTGACTTATTTTACCAAATCATTTTCTGATTAAGTCAAAACCGGTTTTAAGACAAGAAGAAAACATACATTTAATTTTCTCAAATTTGTATTAAAAGTTCTTTGTTCATCTCTTATTCATCATATTAAAAGTCAAAATCGTTTCATAATAGCAAGACATAAGTGCAAAATTTTCTTCTCAAAACTCATGATAAATAATATTTATTAAACTAAAAGGCAAGAAATTCTGTTGTTACATGAAAATAATTGTGAACATTTTTAATTCTTAAGTAATTACAATAAATATAAAGAAAAAGGAAAGTAACGTAACTTAAAAACTCAGAATCAAATGAAGTTGTAAATAGTAGCGATGTAATGGTGTTTTGTAGTATAAGAACTTTCAAAATATTATTATTTATTGGTTGAGAGTAGAGAACCATTCTTTTCATTTTAATGGTATAAAAATTCAAAATTGCTAAACTAAAATTTGGTTGTTAAAATCAAAGTTGTTTTTATCTGAAGCAGAAAATTCCAGATATTCTCATATGATAAAGAAATTTTAAATCAGAATCTTGAAATTTAAATTATTTGGAAAAACTATCAATAACAATACCAATACATTAAAAAAAAGTAAATGAAAAACAAATATTAAAAAAAAATTTTTTTTTTTGGTTTATAAAGATATAAATAATGTCATTGCAGAAAGAATAATTAATTTTGACTCAACACATTTAAAAGCTTTAAATTTTTTTTGTTAAATTAGACATTTTTTATTTAATTTACTAAGTATTAAGTTTAAAAAAATTTACACAAAGAAAAAAATTGTTTTCTGATTTTATAATGTGCTTATGTATTTTAATTTCCGGTGTCTTTTGTATGAAATAATAATTTAGTTACTTTTTGATTTTTAAGAATATAATTTGACTCGCGTTTACAACATTCAATTTCGTTTTTGGTAAAAACCCTTAATATTTCTTCGGTACCCCTTAATATTTCTTCGGCAAATTTTAAAAGCCAAGATAGGCTTTGCAAGATTATATTGATTATATTGGCTAGCCAAGATTATATTGATAGGTAAGTTAACAAAATGGCAACCCTAAAATTACATTAGTCAAACCTCTAAAAATACCAGGGTTACCAGAAATTAAATTTTAACGCCATTAATTATTATTAAATATTTTGCCAAATTAAGTGTACCATTGTCTACACTGAACCCTCATTTTCTTATATTTTAAGAAACTGTTCATTAAGAGCTGTTACGATATATTATAGACTTAGTACTATTTTAATAAAAAATTCTTTAATGTCTGATCATTAATATGCGACGTCTATGTTTGCAAGCTAAAAACTGGTTGATTATCCCCAATTCAACTCATATGTAGAATTTCAAATACAATAATTTCATATTCATTCAATCATTAGTAATTTAATTAGGTCCGAAAATGACTAAAATGTTTCTGAGATACAGAAAAATAAATGAATAATTTTAGATTAGATAATTTCAAAAGCGTTTGCTAAATACTTTCTTGTTATATGGCTTGCTCACTTTAAATTTAATTTTTCCTATTCATATTTAGATAATATAGATTTTTAGCATTGTGCAAATATACGATACTTACAATAGTAGTAATATCTTGAAAGTTATAATGGGAAAGGGATTATATTTAATGAAATATAATCCACGTGTTAGAGTTGAAATTCTCGCTTTCTATTACTACCTAAATCTTTTGTATTACATAATAAATTGAATGAAGAAAATAAATTTGTATTTAATTTTCTGAAAAAGAACTCAATTTTAAGTAAATCTTTAAGTAACTTTCAATAAAAAGTTCGTATAGTTAAATTCATGGGTTTTTTTAAAGAGAAATATGTGGAAGATAAGGATGCTCAAATTATTTGAACAGTTTCCTGAAGGAAGACTTAAGGATCTAAAGATGATTGAGGCCTTAAATGCAAGCTTCTTGATGATTCCTTTCTGAAATGATGTCCCATTATACTAGCAGAATAAATTGTCAGTTCTCATTCTCATTGTCATGTAAAATCTCATTATGATGAATTGCTCCGAAATTATCCCCAAATATCACTTGCGTCATTCTTTGAACTAAGTATATTCCAAGAACAGTCAACAATTTTTTATCTTTCTAAATATTATCTTTACAGTAATTATAAATAATTCATGTCATAATTAGCTATAACTGAACATTCAGAATAGTAATAGGTTAAAGACCGATAAAAATAAATATTTACTATGTTTAGACAACTTATAAAAACTAAATTTTTAATGAATTTAATTTATCTTTATTTTAAAACATAAATATTTATGCTTACCCAATTTCTCTTCTAAAAGATGAGTTCATTAATTTTCATGGTTCCTCCCTTTTCAAAGGGTGAAAATATATAGGCTAATTTCATTAAAAGGGTTACATTTTTGTATTGCTAGGCTGCATTCAACAGCAATTAGAAACATAGCTTTTTCAACATCATAAGCTTTTATGCTAAACAAATCATGTTTAACACTGATGATATTAAATACGGGAAAATGAACTAATTTCATTTCAAAGAGAAAATACTTCAACCTGTATAAATTTATGCATACTCATGAGTAAAACTAATGCTATACTTTATTAGCAGATCTTACGTTATTTAACATAGTTTAGTTGTGGCTACTGGTCGAAACAAAAGGTATGAATAATCCACGTTTAATGCAGATGACGCATAGGATATCGAAACAGTCCAGACATCAGCGATTGTTAATTTGACCGCAGAAATTAAGGTCAAACCGCATCCTACGCCCAGACTGTCCACTTTGACCCAAGTACTTTTGTAAAGGGACTTCGCGCCCAATTGCGCAAGGTGCATGTGGGCGTGCAGGAAAAGAGGGACGCCTCTGCAATAGGGTGAGGCACCGAAGATGACAAGGATGGGCCGCACTCTTTATAATTTCAGCGAACAATTGAAGTTTCGAGAGAAAGTGAATACACATTTTATGATCCACAAATAATCTACTATAATCTTTTTTATGTACAAAAAAAATTAATATCACTTTTGAGATATTTATAGATGCATAACTTAATAATTTGAGTTTCATTTCACAAATCCCAAGTATATGTAGATAAAAATTAATATGTGAACAGCTTGAGAAGTGTTAATATTAGTATTTCTGTTTTTCAAGATGATAAATATTTTCGTTTCCTATATAAAGGGCTTAGACAGTTAAATATAGATAATGGTTTCCATATAAAGGACTTGTTATTTCTTAGGTCTATTAAATGCATTTTATTTTTATCAGTAAGTACACGTAAATAATGAATTAATTCTATTTCTTATTTTACATAATGTTTGACATTTTTTTTCGATTTAATTTGTAAAAACTTTATATTGTCTTGTTGATAATACTAAGAGTTTTTCATAAATAATTGTTGCATTCATTCGAGATGTAAATGAATAAATTCCTATTAAATTTAGACTGGATTTTTATGCTTTATTGAAATATCTCTCATCATAATCGATCAAAATTGATTAACACGTTAAAAGTTTTAATTTAAATTTAATATTAATAAGCGTACCTGGATTTCAATAGTTCAATTAAATATTCCGCATCATAAATTATCACGACCAGTTAACACATCTATTTAAATAATTTCAATTTAATAACTTAAGCCAAATCTTTAAATTTAAAACTCTCTCGTCTATAGAATTCCTTAATGAATTTAATTGCAATTTTCTTCAATTATCACTTGTATGAACTATTGTTCACTGTTATCTCACATTACAATCTTTGCTACATTCATTGCTTCTCATGTATTCAATGCTCGATATAAAAAATTGAAATGCAGAAGAATATTTTCATGGAAGACCAATCCCGAATCATTTAGATTACTTATAAGAGGCCTGCATACTCTCACAAACATATCCGAATTCACAAACACTTGAGCTTAATCTGGTATTATTCATCTTATATAGTAATTATGCGTGTGTTTGTTTGTACGTGCATCGATTTGTATGTGTTTCTGTGTGCATGTGTATGTGGGAAATGCTTTATATTAAGCACTCTCTATCCACATTTTTCTATTCGCTTTTGTTCATAAGGCAGATGAATATTCTGTTTGTAATTAAATTATACTGCTTCTAAAGAAAAGTTCACGATGAAGAAAAAGCAAGCAATTTTACAAATAATATATAAAATGAAATATATCATTATAAAACCATGACTAAATACATTAAAAATAATAAAAAAATCTGATTTGCCCGTAACAGTGATCATTTCTTGTTTCAGAGCTTTGAAAATCAACTACAAAAATTTATTTATAATAGTTTTTAAAATTTTTACTGATATTAAATAATATAAAAAATTTTATAAATATACTTTTCTCAAGTATTGTAAGAAAAAATGAAACGAGATAAAAGTTTTTTTTCCGACTTTTCAGACAGAAAAATAAAATTTCTCTCCATTTATCCTATTGCGTTATTCGTATGCCGCAATATTATAAATAAATAAATAAAAAGAGGAAAAATTTTTTATTTTTTTTCATACAATTTTTATACTTTCTTCCTCGGAAGCCAATGAGGCAAGAATTGTACTGTTAATAAAATCATTTATTTACCACAGTTTTGTAGGCTCGATCTAAACTCTAAATTAAAAGTAATCGAGTTAATAAGCTTATGATTGTTAAAAACTGGAAGGATTCAATAACTCTCTTCGATTTTAAAAAGTGAACTTTCCTTAATTTTTAAATAATTTATTATACAATTATATATCCCCTGAAAATTAAACTATCGTGCTATTTTTGAGCAGTATGTGAAAATTATTTAAGGAAAATATACAAGTTTATAAATATTTTTGCATTAATCAGCTTTAACTGAGGTCTCTATATTTCATTAAAACTCAATATTGGTACATAATTTTCGGCATAAATATACTATCCATATTTGCATTGCAATTATAAGGAGGAGTTTTTAAAATTAAGCATAAATTTATGGGGATTGGCCCCCTGGATTTCTTTCACCACCAAACTCTAAAATTTCATTATAAAAGATAAATTTACTATTGAAAAGTTCTCAAATGAAATAATAGTTTTTGATATTCATATTTCACCTTTAACACAATAGTATAGTGCTGTGAAAACCTGTTATATAATAATAGTATACAATATTTATTTAAACATTTCTGAACACATGGCAAGATGGATATTTAGATTAAACAAACATACATGTGACGTTTAACTTAGTGTCCTTAAATGATCAACAAAGGTTAAATCTGTAAACCGTGATGATCATACTAGTATTTCAACTTGATGTCAGCATTAAGTGTGATTAAGTATTTCCTAGATGCAAAATGGCAACACAAAGGAAATCATGATTTACTGTATCCTAATTTCACCCAGACATTCGCCTAGAAATGAGCCATATTATAATATTTCACAATCAAGTATGTAATAAAAATTTTAAATAATATTTACAATATTTATATTATTTAGAATCTTACATTATCTCATCCTTATTTGATAATATTTTCTTTGTGATTTTTTTCATCGATATATGAGTGTAAATTTATAAGAAATAAAAAAACTAGGATTGTTTTACAAGCATTTAATTTATAAATCTCCATCCATAAATAAAATCTGTTTTCACAACATATCAATAT
The DNA here is from genome assembly GCA_037975125.1 of Latrodectus hesperus. NCBI lineage: Eukaryota > Metazoa > Arthropoda > Arachnida > Araneae > Theridiidae > Latrodectus > Latrodectus hesperus. The sequence continues at coordinate 109,254,497 of CM075853.1, forward strand.
ACAATCAATAGATAATTGTGATGCTACACAAAAGAAGAATCATGCTAATACTGGCAAAGTAAGCTGGATACAAATAAAGTAATTACTAACACATTTCAGTCTAGTGTTATTAAAAACATTTCTCCTTTGTCATACACAAAAAATGGCAAACAATTTAATTAGTGCACTCGTAAATCAACAAACATCTAACGGCACTTGTTTCAATTATGAGTGAAAAAATTAACAATGTAAGCAAGAGATTGGTTAGAGCTCTAGAATGTTTCACAGTACCAATCATGCTGTAGAAATTTTAAATTTCTTATTGTCTTTGGCATCATATAATCACATAGTAAAAAACTTTGTTCCATGAGCAATTTACATTTAAAAAATATGTATCATGTATTTATTCTTAAAATCATATTCATTTAAGAAAATAAAAGTGAAACGGCAATTTATTTGTAAGTAATAAAATTATTATATTTTTTAAAATGGATTTAACACACAATGCTAGAATTTCTTTAATATTATATTCATTTGTATCATAAATTCTAGAATTTGAAATCAGTTTTAACCAATGTAAACTTATATGAACTAAAAATATGATAATTTTATTACTTAAAGTATATATTTTGATTTATCATTATTTAATTAATTCATTATATTATTTAAATATAGAAGTTAATAATTTAAAGCTTCCTTCCATTGTAAATCATTGGATTATCGTGAGTTTGAATAAGTAAAAACTAATTAACTTTTTGGTTTACTTTTGTAAGTTAAAGTTTGTTGCGATTTTAAAATTCATATTTGTCTCCCCGTATTAGGTCAATAGCTTTCTAATCTATCTGTTAAGGTTTGCTTTGAATTAAATGATTGGTATTTTATAAAGAGAAATTTGAAATATATAATATTAGTCTATCGATTCATTAAAACCGAAATCTTTTACTAAACTGAAACTATTAAGTTTATTAGCTTTCGTTTTTATATCAAATAAAAATATTAATATAAATTACATTAAAATTTGTTCATTTTAACAAGAATGATAAAGAGAAGTATTATGTATAAAATCAAAAAGTTTGAAATAATAATTTAGAAAAAAAAATTGTTTGAAAAGTTGAAATTTTTTTTTAATTATTATACTAGAAATAAAATTTTTTCATTAAATGTAAGATGTTAATAGTTGTTGAGAATAACAGAAGAACAAGTGAAAATTAAGAAAAACTTAGAGCACATGCCAATCTCTTGAAAATGTAAGAGGAAAAAAAATCAAAACTAAACCTCGAATTGGTACGCAAGCTTCGGTAAAAAAACAATCGAATCCGACTTGACATTACCTTTGAGGTAAGTATACTACACTGTACAATGACACAAATACACACATAGACACATAAGGAAAAGAAAAGAATTAAAACAAATAAGAGAAAAGAAAAAGTTCACCGGCTCTTGGCCCTGTGTAAACTGGCAACTTGGCAGCTTAGCTGGCAATTATTTTTTTGCAAAGGACAAAACACACACATAAACTTCGTTCATTTGTATGTACAAAAATTGAATCACACTATAAGAGCATATTATTAAGATACAAATAAAATATTATAAGACAGATACTTAATAAAATGCAATTTATAATAGTAACATTTGAGAAAAATATTGGAAATATGTAAAGTCATATAATGTGAACAACGTTTGAATGTGATACAAATATTAATTTTAAAAAATGGATTCAGTGTAGAGCAAGTAGTCCCAGCCAAATTGAATTTTTTTTAGAATGATAAGAGCGCCAAATGAGAATATCTTGCAAAATCAGATTTCATAAATAATTTGATAAGCAAATAAAGTTTAATGGCAACCCTGTAATAGAATCGCCTTCGGATGTATTTTTACTTAATTTTATTAAAATAATTTGTTAGTTGTTCTTAATTAAATAGTGAAAATATCTAGCATATTTATTGGTATTGCTTTATTTAAAAATTTTAGAATTTCATTTTACTTATATATTGCTGTACATTACTTCGTGATAAAATGTAAAATAAATAGTTTATTGTAAAAAGTTTTATGAGTATAACGCTTTTTTAAATTTTATTATAGCTTTAACTAAATTCTAGTTAAAATATCCTAATTCTTCATAGTAGTTTAATTTTTCTATATTTATTTCTCAAAACAAATGTTTTAAGAATTCCTACAACTTTTGCTTAAAATTTTTTTCACAACAGTTTTGAAATATAATAAAAGGGACTACATTTTCTACACATACAATAATATTTCAAAAAAGTATGTATAAAATCATGTTAATTATAAAACATTTCCACTGAAGTATAAGAAAATCAATTCGTAAACAAGCATATATGTCATCATAAATATTTTATTATCTATGTCCCAAAAAAGTAACTTGTAAAATATTTTCATTGCTTATAGCCATTAATAGAGAGGTATTTGACAGATTTTACAACACATATTTTTATTTCTATGTGGATAGAAAAGTCAGAGGTAATGTATTACACGTGTGCAAGTATTCGTTTACAAGAACACAGTCAAGCCACTTTACAAGTGAGGTACAGACTGTTTTGAGGTATTTACAAAGATTGTGACGACTCCATACTGTATTATAATACTATATTAAGTGACACAGGTATGCCTCGCATACACAGTCGAGTAGTAAAAGATTACATTTGAAACATACAGATAAAAATACAAATTTTATCATCTCTTCACTGCGAATAAGCCTTTGCAGCCATGCGCGGAGAGTGATGCTGACCCGTGGTCGAATGTCTTACCCTATTTATGTAGCGTGGTTACAAGCATTAAATTCTTTAATGGTTAATGTGATATAAAGCATGCTTTGAAGTGAAAAACGTACGCTAAAATTATTTCTAACTGTACCCGTATGCAAATCCAGAAATTTCCAATTGTCAGAGGTATTTTTAGGTTCTTTGAGTTCCCATAGAAATGTAAGTACAGGGGCTTGATGACAGTTTTCGAATAACTGCTAAAGATAGAGAGAGAGGTAGTGTTTCTGAAACTTTGAAATTATTTCATGGAGAAAAAATCGTGCAGTCATAGTAACTTTTCAATATAAACCTAGATATAAGTTGAACTTTATAATAAAGTTGTTAAATTTAAAAGCGTATGCACATTGACAATGATGGAAATATTTAAATTTAAACTTAGAATTAATAATGAATGCGCATACATTTAATAAACAAACTTCGAACTGTTGCGGTAACATTTAAAATTGCCAAACTTAATTTAATAATATGATAATACGAATATAAATACAGTCTTTCATAGGATTTTTGGAAATATTTATTGTTTATAATTTCATTTGTCTTTCAAAAGTTAAATTTATTTACCGCAATTGATAACCATAAAGATACTTGACTAAAATTCTTTATGGTTATCAATTGTGGTAAAGATAAAGCAATTAAATATAGCTGTTTTAAATTGTTATGGAGTTCTTAAAATCAAAATATTCTTAATTTTTAAATTAAGTAATAAACCTCCAACAGTAGAAAATTCGAATTAAATTGAATGGTATCTAACTTAGTTCATAATTGAAAATATATTATGTGTACCAATTTATTTTTATTATGCTATACATATACCTAACTTGAACTCTTACTGAAAATCTTTAAATTTGTTGAAACATATAAAGGAAACTTTTAGAATCAAATTTTACTTCCTTGTAATAACCTAGGGAAATCATTAGAACTCTTTATTTATTATTTTAAAATTAATAAAATTTAGGGGAAAATATTTTGTTTACTTAATTCTATACCTAAAAAGACAAAACTATAAAAATAAAATTGCCCTGCAAAAATTGTATTTGATTAATCTAGTATATGTATGATTTAATTTCGATAACACATAATTTGTGTGAAATAATTTTAAATTGCTTCCAAAATCCAATGTTTTGTTGTAAATGACTGCATAATTAATTCTTCACCACGTAAAAGATATGTTTCACTAATACAGTTATTCGAAAAAGTTTTATTTTCTTTTGCGCAAAATACGAAACGTATTTTCTTTGTGGCAGGCTGGCTAGAAAAATTCTCAGATATGTTTCACTGTTAAAAAGTTGTGTACCCAGTGCAAGAAGTCATACTTACATATAGTACATACATGAACTTTACAATTGTACAGGTATTTTGAATACAAATTTATAAATGAGTGCAAAATTTCAAATCGACAACTTTAAGAGTTCAGATTTATTTTCAATACCTTTAGAATACAAAAAATTGATAACATATTAAAATATTTGAAAGATTTTTTTTAACGACACAAATAGTCAAAAGAAAGCGCTGGATTTCTTATTAAAATCACTTTAAAGGTGACAAAATGCAAATGTTTGGAAATAATAAATATTGGCATAATTGTGTACAAGCCCAATTTGCATATCTCCAATCTGATATATAATTGGATTCGTTTCCATCTCCTGAAAATGCATTTTTCTTGTCTCAAAGCAATCAAGCATATTGATATTTTTATTTTTTAAATATTTATGTTTTGTTTTTAAACCAAGATTTTTTCATTAGAAAATTGAATCTGAAAGAATGATTTTTTAAAATAATAAACAAATATATTTAATAATATATTGCATATCGTTGTATATTTAAAGTTAAATAATGTTAGAAATTATAAATTAAATAAATAATTGTAGTTAAAGATCTATAAATTAAACTAAAGAGTAAATTTATTAAATTAGTATATATATTTCCTTCCCAAAGACTCTCACACATATACATATAAGTACAAATTTTAAAATTATTCCATTTTTTAAGTTGATAAATCTAAAAAATTAATACAAATAATGTCAAAAATTTCAAATAAAATTATTGCAATTATATACTTTTGATTTAAAAATGCTTTCGATTCTTATTTGGCTAAAAACAGTCTAAAATTAATACTGTATATTTAATTTAAAAATTAATTTCATAAGCAAGTTTGAGAAAAAGGACTTCACAAATCACAAGAAATAATAAATTCCTATCTTTTCAAGCCTAAGATTAAAAAAAATTGCTAAAAATATTTTCCATTACTTCTGTTTTTCATTCAAAGAATATTACTAGAATATCATTTTGAAGAATATTATTATTTTACTTGTTTGAGGTAGAGAATGATTATTAACAATGCAGATGCCTGTAAGCAGTCTATTATTTTTTGTGCTTTTTTAAATCTTAAGAAGCACATATCCTTTTTTTAAACACTTGTATGTTCTATTTATTTATAAATTTGAGGTAAATGTAGAAAAGCATCAAATATTGTAATGTAAATTAGATAATTGTATCATATTTTTCCTAAAATTAGATATTTATGATAACTCAAAAATTATATGCTTAGCAATTTCGTTTACAATCACGACTGATTATTCACTACTTCATCACATAAATGTCATACCACAAAACAATTTTTTTTCATTTTCACAGGCACTTAGCTATGTACACAACATCAGAAAACATTTACAAATATCGAAGGTGAAATACAATCTAAACATTCAATACTAGTAATTTAATAAAAAAAAACTTTTTCACTTTAAGATGAGAAAAGAAATTTTTTTCATGAATATATTTCTACTTTTACTAATAAGATTGCGATTATTTTATGATAAAGTGATATATAAATAAAAATAAAATAATAAGTCAAAGATTTCACATTATTTCAGTTCAATAAAAACAATTTTCTTGACACCATCAAGACAGTAATTAAATGTTAAGATGATCTAGTCATTTAACTGTAACTGTAATAAAATATAATTATGAATTTATATTTTTACTTGCACATGAAATGTGTATATGTAGCACTAAGTAACAAGAGCAATGAGGATTGTGATTATATATGCTATACACGTATTATTTTTAATTAAATGCCTATTTAGGCATTCTCGTTTTGTTGCCTTAATACTTCAGTGGCATGATTGTGGCAAGATCCAATCATCACTATTAATTTACATTAAATGTAAATGTTTCAATTGAATTGAGGTCAGTGCGAACAATATCACATGTTATGCTTAAAGCTCGCATTTGGTGATTTGTGAGGTGATTTATTTTTATTTTCAATTACGTTTGTCAGCGATACGATCACATGACAACATCACAAAGGGGCTCATATGTTATTTCACTAATATACATATAAAATATGGGAAAACTTACTAAGAAATATTATAATATATATTTGTGTAAGCTGCAATCAATCAAATAATAATCGCATCCATTTGAAAGGGAAGTGACTTCAAACTTTATAATAATAAATAAAAAATGTAAGTATATTGAAAATTTGAAAAAAAAAAACTTGATTGTAATTCTCAATAACGTTAAAATAGTTTATAGCCAATTTTAAAAAGTTCTATAACTCTCGATTTCATAATCTTTTGATTGGGGAAAATAAATATTTTAAGTTTGTTACCCATATATTTGAATTCAAGGAAAAGCATACATTTAGTTTAAAAAAACCAAACATTAAATATATAAATAAAAGAACTATTTAATTTTATGTTTTAAAATATATAACTATATATGAATAATTCCACATTTCTTGTAAAAATTTCGTCTATGCTATAATTTTAAAACTTTTTTTAATTAATACAAATACTAAATGATTTATCAGAAAAACCGTGAAATTGAGAGCTATGAAGTGTTTTAAAATCGGTAAATCTAACAAATTAACAAATATTTCTAAATTTACTATAAGTACCTACATTCCTGAGAAGGAGATTAACAGTACGAAACACGTGATACAAAACTACACAAACTATAAAAAAAAACACAGATGAAATTTAATATATATAGTACCAAATATTTAAAATATCAATTACTAAAATGTATCATCCAAAGAAATTTTGTTTTGTTTGGGCTTAATAAAAAATATCTAAAAACAAGCACTATGACATAAGTACATCGCTTACAATTACACAAAACAAAATTTTGCAGCTTATTTTCATTAACAACTAACATAGATATCTTTTGGCACCACGAAAACTTATTAATATATATATAAATATATTTCTAGTAAAAAACTGTTTACAGCAAATAACTACATTCATTTGGGTAATATCAGTATACTCCACAAGGTAAAGATCTTGGTGGGGTAAATATTCAGGTTCACAATAGACATCCCCAAAAATAGTAAAACAATTTGAGCGATTTAAAAAGAAGATCAACAAACTAATACTAAAAACAAGAAAAATCAGCTGTGTTCATATCAAGAATTTAAAAAAATAAGTAAAAACAGGACAGAAATAGTTTGAATACTTTTAGAGGTAGATTATATTTTATAATTAAAAAAAGACATCTTATATTTTAAAGCACATTGTTGTCAAATATACTAAAATTCTTAAAAAATTTTAACAATTTGCTTTTTAAGCTTTTTGACTTTACACAATCGATTTTTCCTTTGCTTTAAGTATTAGAAAGCTGATATCATAAATTCATTTGTGACTTAGGAGTCATAAACTGTCATTTCTTTGGAGTCCGAATCTCTCTCGGACAAAACATAAGGTGAGTTTCCACTTTGGCTAACAACGCACTTACGCATGTGCTTCTCAAGAGTGCTGGGGACAGAGAAAGGCATGTCACAAAAGCGACACCTGTACACGTCCTTCCCCAGTCGACCATGTGTTTTCATGTGCCTAGTTAATTTTGAGCTCTGGGCACAGGCATAGCTGCAAAGTTCACATTTATACGGTTTTTCACCTGTGTGCGAGCGTCGGTGCACAGTTAAGTTTGAGCAGTTCTTAAAGACTTTACCACAGAACTCACAGGTATCGTTCCTGCGTTGCTCTCCTTTGGGTTTGATCATACTGTTGGCAAGAGCTCCACACAAAGCAGAGCTTGGTCCTGGCAGGGGACTGGATCGGCTGTTGTCAACAGACATCAAGGCACTTTCTGTGGATGATTTACTGCGATGGTTCAGTGGGCCATCTTCTCTATAGAGTTCTCTAAAGGTGGAGACTGAGTGTTCAACTCTGGGGTACCATACTCCTGAATAAGCAAAATTACCTTCCCGTTCTTTGTCTTTCCATTGTTCGTCTAACCTAATACGCTTTAAATTTACTGACTGATCTATAGGATCTAAGACACCAACGCCAAAGTTGAGGGGAGACTGTCCAGCACTACGAGTGCCATCACGCGGTGGCCTCTCTAAGTGATGAAAAGGTACGTCGTAGCTATGGTGACTTCCGGCGTCATTGGATGCACTTCCGTCAGTACCTGATGAAAAATGTTCTTGTTTAAGAGAATTGCGATAAGTGCTCTCTTTTAAAGCTTGTTTATAAGCTTCGTTATATTGAGGTATGCGACTGAAACCAATTTTTTCCATGAATTCACTCACAACAGATTGCTGTTTTACTGATGTCTTCTCTTTCTCACCACTTAGATCATTTTCCTTCTTAATGCCATTGTTAAGAGGCTTTTTTGTGAGATCTTCTGCTACCATGCCATCATCATTTGTAGAATGATCAATCACCAAATTTCCTTCTCCGTTCTCCGTTGTTTCGTCTTCTTCAATGCAATCGACGTTTAATTCTTCTTCATAAACTTCCTCTTCCTCAACATCAATTTCTTCTTCATCACAGTCGTCATCGTCCCGCTCATCAGATGCATAATCTCCGTTCCCATTTGTTTTTTCATGATTGTTTCTTGTTTTATAATCATTCGAAGTTTCCTTTGAGTTATCCTTGTCACTGTTATGATTAGAGGAAGAGTTTATAGCATTGGTGAAATTATTTTTCTTATCTTTATGTGTTTTCATGTGTCTCTTGAGCTTGCTTGCCTGCGTGCAAGCATGATTGCAAATGTGGCACTTGAAAGGTTTCTCTCCAGTGTGCGATCGTCGGTGTACGATGAGATTGCTTTTAAATTGAAATGACTTGCCGCAATACTCACAGAGTCTGTTTTTGGCAGAAGATTGGTGATGATCACTAGTAGTTGAGGAAGCCGAGGAGTTCAGGTTGGTGTGCTCTGTCTTGTCGGGGGAACTTAAGGAAGACTCATGAGGACTGGAAGCACGAGGACTTTTACTATTTAGATTAGATTTGAAAGCTGATTGCAGAAGTTTGCGGGGAGTTGATGTAGCACTCGGACTGGTCGCCCCTGCTAAAACTCGGAGCCTCTGAGAGTAAAAATCTTGCATAGGCTCACAAGTTGATATTTGCGGAGGCTCCAACAGAGGCGGAGGTGTTGTACATGGGATAGATCCATTGGTTAGGTTACTGGAAGACTTTCCGATGAGATCTAAACGTAATTCTTGACTAGAGTTGCGAGTGAAAAGGGGCTTAGGGTCTATTTGGCGTTCCAGAAGGGGTGATCGAAGGCTAAAGGGGTGAATGAGGGCGGATGAAGAGTCGATGGTTTTTTCTAGCTTCTGGTCGTTTGAAGAACTGGTTTCTGCACAAATGCTGAGACCATGTACATTTTGAGCATGAAGTATGAGGGCCCATGCTGAATTTAAGCTCTGCTTGCATGTGGAACAAATATAATTTCTTGGCTCTGAAAATAGAAAACAAAATATTAAGGAAATTGCTCATCAAAGAACGGAAAATTACAAAACATATGTATTGAATAAAACGAGAAAATGTATAAAGCAAAAATAATATGAGAGATCACTTAAAGGAACTTAAATGCTAAACTAATTAAACCAACACGTTTTAAATATATGTTGGTAAAGTAATACAAATAGATCAATGTCAAGAAATAAATCTCACACACATTAAAAAACAATGCTCATTAAAAATTATTTCCAAAATTTTTCTAAAATTAATGCTTAAAAATTTAATAAAATAAAGTACAATACATGGTAAAATGATTTATTCATAGAAATTAATATTAAGAAATTCATGTTAAAACAAATAACAGATGAAATAGGAAAACAGCAGAAAAAATCATCAAAGAAAACTGTATTGATGTGTATTTATAATAAATATACATCATGATGTGTTTTTATAATAAATTGATGTGTATTTTTATAATAAATACACATCATAAATACATGTATAATATTCAAGTTATACATTTCATATTTTTAGAAATGGCTACATAAATCTACCCACATTTAGTGGTTTATAGTTTGATCAACTAGGTTAAGAAGCTATAGTCACTTTTTGCATGAAATAACAAAGAGGCTTGGACCGAAATTTACAATTTAAAGTTGATCTTGAACCATTGCAAACATCCACACATCCGATATGTGATTATTAAACAAAGGGTCAGAACGCTAACCATTCAGCTGCCAGTTCGATTCGGATTTAGAGAGAGAGGAATGATATTCGGAGAAAATAGTTTACTATGATAAACTCAAAAATTTAATATTTTACATCATATATGAAAATATTTGATTTCATTGTTATTTTGTGGCTACTTTTGGCACACGAAGAGCAATTCGATCTATATCTACTGTTTAAAATGGATTCCAAACCAGCATACGCATCTACGTTTGAAGTAGGAATAGAATCCCTGTTTTGTTGAATTAAAGGCTAGAGAGCCACCCAATCAGCTGCTAATCTGACCAGAATGAAGTTAGTAAAAATTAAAATCCTTCAGTTATCCATTGCACAAACATACACAGGCACATTATTTCAAAAGGAGAGATTCTTTACGTTTTCCACATAATATTGACAGACTATTTAAGATTTACAAGAACATGCAGCAAATTAGATCTAGAATAAAATTTACAAAGAGACTATTTCTATGATCTATTTCCTGCTCGCTGGTTTGAAAACTGAGTCATGGATAGAGATAAATGCGGTCCGATCCATCCCGGCCGAAAGTCCGATTTTTAACGATCAAACCCCGAAATGGATGACTTCAGTTATCGAATAAAGAGGATCATGAAGTGATCTAAAAATGAAATAAATAAAGAAGAAAAGTTCAGAAAATGAAAGTGTAGAAGAGAAATTCTTGGTCATCAAAAGGCATCCATCACTGTCGCGCGTCGGCTGGCCCACCCCCCTCGGCCACAAATCCCACACTCACCGGAGCTCCCCCTATCAGGGGCTCTCTCTCGCATCTGCAAAACTGATCTTAATGAAGAAAAAACGATTTCTACTTTCATTTCCGTACCCGATGGACGGATCAGAGATGCGCCTGAGTGTGTGGGAACTTGCAATCCCGCGCGGAAATGGATCTTAAATTCCCAGCTACCGCCGAATTCTCAATCAACCATGTTAGATCTTTTATCAGACGGCGGACAAAAATGTCAAACAGAAAATGAACCGAAAAAGAAAAAATCACAATGAGACGCATTAAGTAATTGAATCCTTCACAAGAACATTGAAGTCTTAAAACAGAAACAGTATACAGTATTAGATTGATATTATATACAAAAAATTTATAAATAATAAAAAAAATAAATGAAAAAGTAGAGAGATTTTAAAATGGAAACCTTGCTATTTCATTATTTTATTTTTATTTGTTTACTGAAAAAGCATTTCGATAGTATAAAAGTTCTTTTTTGAAAAAAAAAAAAAAAAAAACCGATATAAAATAACAAAAAAATGTTTCTGAGCAAATTATATTATTATTTTTTCAATTAAGAAAATATAATGCGTTCAATTAATTGCGGGCACATATGCCGTATAATCCAGCATGAAACATTCTGAGTTTGTTGATTTTTTTGGCAGATTTTCTTGCTTATTTGGAAACCTGATTTTTATTACGTCATAGAGAAAGAGACCTATAAGAATTATGTAGAAAATTCTATTTTGGCCACCCTAGTATTTAAGTCATCGAGAGACATCACAATACGTCATCTTGGCAACATTTCTTCGTCACAAAAAAAGTTCAGAATTTGGTTTGCTGGATTATACGGCATCTGTACCTAATTGCTTAAAAAATTTCCAAAGTGTTTGAATTTCAACTGTTAAATACACAATGGTATCATTGACGTTCAGAAATTGTGAGAAAAATTCCAAATTTTTATTTGCAATTAAGAAGGGTAAATTAGAAAATAAAAAGCTAAATTTAATTTCTATCAACAATTCCTTGGGCTGGATTCAAAACCAAATGGTCTAATACCATTTATAATCCTTAAATTCCAACACAAAATTATTCTTAATTTTATTGCGAAATATAAATGTGTCAAATATCTTTTAAACTAAACATAATGTAATGAATGCAACTGCTTTGCAATTGAGAATTCTGGTCAAAAATGGCGTCAGACTCAGCAAAATGCTATAAAATTAGAATTTTATTTATTTATTTCTTTTTTCGTTTCGTATATCCCTTAAGAAGGCTTCTCATATTGAATTGGAGAACAGGCGGTCGCCCTGACTGGAGGAAAGCTGCAAATAAAGTATCATCCATCAACAAGAACTTCATATTCTCCAGAGCTGTTTTGAGGTTTCTCCCTTTACGATATGTGAGCTTACAAAACACTAGACCTTTAACAGTAGTTTTCAGTTGTTCCTGAAAATCTGAATCTGGTGAATTATCCAAGTGAATTTCGGTAGTTCATGATATTAACTTTTAAAGAATAATATTTTCATTCTAGTATTCTGCTAGATTGATATTATTTGAATTGGGATTTTTGATCTTTTATTGAATATCTCGAAAATTCTTCTAGGCGTTCAAGATAATAAAAAATAGTACATAAGAAAATAAATAAAAAAATCTCTTATTTTTCTGTGATACTAATTTGATCGCGAGTGGAGTAAAGGGATAAGCTACAAATAAAATAAAAATAAATAATGACCTTTGTATTTACAATACATTGTGACATTCTCAGAATGATTTTAGTAGCGATAAATGGTTATATGGATCGAGTGCAATGAGTATATGTATAATGTCAAATACTTTTGATCAGATAGTGCATTTTCTTCACAACTTCTTAACAAATGTACATAATTACTTTCACTGAAAAAATAATTTATCTCTTCTCATTCTTAGGCATAATAAAATAAATTAACAGCTAAAAAATTAAACTAATTAAATTTTATTTCAAACAAATTTTTATTTTTAACATTTTATATTTCTTACATAAAAATCACATTTGTATCATAATTTTTCTATTCATCCATCCAAAATAAAATTCTAAAGCTTCATATATTATTTTTACCCCCTTGAAAGATCTAAATAAATAAAAAAATTTTATCCAAAATTGTTTCAGAATCGCTTTATATTAATTTTAAAAAATGCACTCTTCTCTCTCTTTGAATAATATCTAACAATAGTAAAAATAAAAAAAATATTTCAATAATAACAAAAAATATTAGGAAGTAATATGGATAAAAATAGCTCAAAACACACTAACAAATAAGATTAATTATAAATAGATTAATTAAAAAAATCTGACCCTTCTATTAAAGGGATGCTTTGTGTATTTAGTTTAAAAAAACATAAGGATCTCAATGGAATCTGAGAAATAATTATAGTTCAGGACAAAATATAAAAGCTAAATAAAATTCCAAATTTTTAACATATATTCCAGCATTTTTAATATCTCAAAACTTGATTATTTCGAATTTAATTGGGTAACAATTTGATTACTTGAATTATATTTCAAAAATTTAAGTTATTACATGGCAGTATACTAACCCAAGCATACAAATAATAATAAAAACGAAGTGACTGAAAAATTGACATAATAAGAATATATTGAACAGATTGAATCATTGCTCTAAATGCTTGATAAGAATAACCAGGATAGCTTACCTAATATGTTGCCATTTGTATTGGCAGAGGTATCTTTGGCTGTGATAGACTTCTTGAGGAGGGAAGACGAAGACACCAGGAGTTCGTCCTGATTACTGTTGGTGTCTTCTTTATTATTGCAGGTTGATGTCGCCAAGACAGAAGGATCATGGCTGCTCTCGCTGTCGTCATAGATGTTCAGGCAATTCTCTTTATTGCAAAGCAGGACTTTGTGCTGAATGAAGCGAACGATGTCAGAAAGTGGGAAATCTTTTTGGCAAACACCACATGTCAAGATGTCTTGGAATTGCACAATGTCCGCTTCACCTACAAAAGTATTACATTCCATAAATTAATTATAAGCATTTTCACTTGCAAAAAAATTTTTTTTCTAAAATAAAACTTATATTTTATAATATACAAACAATAATGTTAAGTAAATCATGTTGACTGTGTGAATTCAAAAAATAAAAAGACTCATTTTTATATTGATGTTTTACAGTATTAGAACATAAACATTATTATTATAAAATTTGGTATTAAAATATGTAAGTTTATATACTTGATCAGACAATTAGTCAGTGTTAATTATCAATTTTAAAACACAAGAATAATTACAAATACTTATCTCATATTTTCAAATAAATTTCTATCAAAGGACATTATTAAATGCTCGAAATATTTTATTTGAAGAGCACAGTCAAATTTAGCTTTTATTAAAGTATAAAGACATTATATATTTTAGATAATGATGTCTAACCTAATACACTGAAAAAAAGTTGACAGAAAAGAGTTCAATAAAGAATATTTTTTGTATTATTAAAATAAGATTAATAGCCTTTTAATTTTTTTAAGCAATCGTAAATATTTCAAATGAAGAAGTATTTTTTTCAAATTTATTTTAATTATAAAGAATTGTAAAATTTTTAAGATTATTCTATGGTACTTATTAATTATGTTTTTAAAACATTGTCACGAGTTTATTACATTAAGATATTAAGATGGCATAAAATGTTAAATATCAGTTTTTAAAATTTTGCTTGACAACATAAGATGGTTAAGATGTCAAGATTCAAGATGTCACGAAAACCTCCGGAACGTTATTTTAAAAATTTATTCAGAGTGACAAAGAAAAGCTTAATTTTTAAGAATAAAGATGACACTTCGTTACGTTTTAATTAAAGAATATATTTTCAGAATGGGAAGTTCTTAGTTTTTAAAGAAAAGTGTCTCATAGCAATTTATGCATCGCCCAAAAAGTGATTCAGTATATTTTTGGTATAATATTTTACTCATAGATTTTTTTAGGGCGCAAGTTTCAAATACGATTTTTGAGTACTTTTGAATTAAAACTATTTTTTTAGTCTGCATTTCAAGCCAAAACAATATATTTCATTTATAATTTATAAATGAATCACTTTAATTAAAAATTTTAATCAGAACATTGTACAGCTAAAATTTTAAATTAAGTTTTACTAATATTAATGCAGTTACTGAATTTCGAACAAACGTTTTAATTTTTAATTGATTAAGAAATCATATAGAGAGATTATTTTAATAATTAAATATAAACCCAGAAATACCAACAGAAAAGTTAGTATAATTGGAACATTAGTAGATTAGACTTCTTTACATGATAAAATTTGTATAAAGATAAAATTTAAATTCTAAAATGACCATAATAAAAATGAATGAAAAGTAATACAAATTCTAAAATGAAGAAGATAACGCCCTTTCTGATAGCCATTCTGTGTCATTCTTATCATTTACTAAACCTCATACAGGTAACAGACAAATAATTTGAGAAATTTCTTAACGAACACCTCCCAAAATTGCAGTAAGGGAAAATAAATAAAAAGACATTGATAAATTTTACAACACAGGCTGACCTTGGACACACCAAGTGGGCATAAAGCAATATGCAGTTTGCTTTTAAATAGTCCCTTTAGAGAAGAAGATTTTGGAAATATAGGTCCACAAGTAATCAGAAAGAGCTCGTTAAAGTGGTCGATGGCCTCGTCCATATGGGCCCCCCATGACAAGCCCACCTGTGGTCAAGGATTGCTGTTTTCGCTCATTAGAGGACCTGCGGGGAAGAATCTTTTTAACCAGACCTCGCCCGGCTCTTCATGGGTCAGGTATGTTAATTACAAATTACTTTGATCCCAAAAGGGTCCGCGTCATTCATTTCTACCGAAAGAAAACAAACTGAAAAAGAATTCCTCACATTTTAAACTTATTACAGTAAAATATCAAATCGATATTTTGGTTCTTTTTAACAGAAACTGTAATATTGACTAATAAATTTCGCAGATTCGAAATCCTCTGCTCAGAATTTAAGATAATTTTAAAAAATCAAAACTGTATTTTGATTTACTTCAAGTACAAGTATATTTATTTTTTTTAATAAACTATTGAATGTTTGCTCACATTCATTCCGTTCAGAATTTATCAGAGGATTGCAGTTCCAGTTAAAGATAAAAATATAAAAATACCAAAATAATTAAAAAGTGAGATACATTTTATGAGAATGTGATGTAATACTTATATTTTTAATAAAACTATAAAGGAAAAGTAATTACTAACTTTATCTAAAAAACTCAGAAATTAATTTTCAAAATTTATTTTGAATTAAATATTTGGCAATTTGAATTAACAATTCGAATAATTTTAATTTCAACGAATTCAAATTTGCGAGGATTCACTGTATTTAGAAAATCAAAACTGAAAAACAACAATCGATGGAATTTATAGTGATCAAAATTAAAAACAATAACTGAAAATTATTCGAGGAAACATAATATTTCAGAAGAATATTTGGTGGTTTTAAATCGTTAAACTTTCAGAGAGTTAATATTTTAGAAAATAAGCATTGACTGAATTTGGTTATTACATGAACTTGTACTTAATATTCAGAGAACGATACTTGTACTCAATTTCAAGCACATGAAACTTTAAAAATGCAATAATATCACAATAATAATAAAACGATTCAAAATTTTTAATATTTTATTATACATCTTGTGATCGATAATGCATGTTTTTGAGGATTTGTTTGAAATAAAAATAAATCAAGTAGCACATAAGGGAGGAGAAAGAAAACATATATTATTTTCAAACAAAAGATAGAGATCAGGGAACCCTAAATTTATAAAACTCAAGAAAATTACAAGGCTATTTCAAAGTTTGCGTTTGCTAACCTGCGTCATTTAAATTATAGGACTATCATGTATATAAATCTTTTTGTACATTAGTATAGCCAACCAACCACTCCCTCAAAGACTCACGCATGAAGTAAGAACCTACAAATAGGTAAGATGAAAAATCAGAGAGCTAATCATTCAGTTACCAATATTTTCCCCTGAATTTTATTTTTTATCTAATTCAGAATTTTTCACTGTCTCATGTTCTCATTTGGTCATCATTGCTATGAATCTTCATCAAACAAAATTTATGTTCAAGTCCGAGCGATATTTAAATGTATTACATTTAAATATCGCATGAAACTTCAATAATTCATTTCTACCGATCAGGTGTAAATAAAACACTCATATAATTGCATGAGGAAGAATGTCCAACTGTCCAATCAGTAACTCTGTGAGTTTAAGCACATAAAACATCAGATAGGTTAGTTTTATCCAATTACTACTCACCTTCACGGCTTACCTCCATAGTGAATCTTTCGACACATTTCGATATAACTTCTGCAAGCACTCCCAGATGAAATTTTTGCAAAGAAACTAAGCAAAGAAGCAGCAGGTCGAGACACAGAAGCGGCCTCTTCGGAAGCGTGAGAATATATGGATGTCTGTCCTCAAGAACTGCAACTGGACTCATGACACGGTACAATACATTATAATCCATTTCGTTGGACATGCTATTAAGCCAGTAGCCCTGAACAAAACGATTCTATTCATCAGGAGCAAAGGGCGAACTAGCACAATTGGTTATGGGAGTAGCCGCTCATTTTTCTTACCCCTTTCGTTATGACAAGCACCTCTCCTTTTTTAAAACTACAAACTACAAAGAAACACCCCACACAAAAAATTTTTAACCGAAAGGAGAGAAAAAAACTAGGAATTTTTTTTTTTTTTTGAATTGGTGCTGTGATGTCCATGTTGACCAGATAGCAATCATATGTTAGTCCTCAAAATACTGTGATATAAAGTGATTAATATTGACTTTAATAGCTAAAATCTAAAAGAATTTTTTTCTGCATGCAATCTATCATCATAACTATTAAAATTAAAAAATTATTAAAAATTTTAAAACTGGCAAAAAGATTTTTTTAACTGAAATAAAAAAGAGATTTTTTTAATATCAACTGAATTTTATAATTATAATTTACTATCATTAAACAAGCATTTACAGGAAAATTAAATACATATACACAGATATATACACATAAGAAAACGCAGTATTTGATTTGTTCTACGAGGCACATGCTCACGAGGACAAATATGAGTAGGTTTTAAACTACTATATACATCCACGTTCCCAAACTGAGTGACGAACCCACGAGTTAATGGACTGAAAGTCACACCGCAAATCATTCAGCTAAGCAAATGATTAGCATCATCAACTCATTATAATGGAACTCAAATAAGGGATTAGAATATGGACTTCATTATTAATATGAAATATATTATCTTAATTATCAAAGTTAAATGCTCGAATTGCAGTAATAAGTTTTAAATGAATAAAATAATTTGAAGATAAGAAAAAAACTTTATAAATTAACATGTATAAGGAAATATTTTGAATTCTGAGACAGTTTTTATGGTTTCTGCCATATAAAAACCCGTACTTCTTTAGTGAATTACTTATTAAACAGAAATTAAGAGTAGTTAGTGAAATAATAATTTCAAAACTATTAGCATATGAAGAGCAGAAAATGTATATCGTTTAATTTATTTGAATGCACACTTTGTAAACTGAAATGAAATTGTAAATTAACTTGATTCATATAAATTTAGTTCATACTATTATTTTCATTTCCGGTTACTTATTTCTGCTGTGATTGAAGTTATTAAACGCAACCAATTACCTCGAGATTTTAAATCTCGATTAAATAACGAAGTTGATACCTGGTCCAGCACCATCATTTCCAGCTTTCAATACAATATAAAAAGAAGGTTCTGCGAGGTTTATAGAGCATAAATAGTTTCAGCATGACAAACCACTACCTTCCATACCCAAAAATGATGTATTTCTGCAATGATACATGTCTGAGAAAGTTGCTATTATCTAGAATCTTCTGATTGCTATTTCTTATCTTCTGGTTTCGATTAAATTAAAAGAATGAACTATTTTCTATAGCGATGAGGTCAAATTTGGTGATAATCAAGCTTATTGCATACTAATATTATCGAGCTAATAACTGGACAGTTAATATTGTGGCTTGCGATTCAAACATTCGTGAACTCGACTCCCACCTTGGATGCGGATAGGTTCAGGATCCATGTTAATGTCTAGCTCCTTCTCGTATTATTCCTCGTGCGATAAAAGTAGTCATAGAGTCGAAAATCAATTCAATTTAGACAATAATATGGAAAATTCAATTAGAGTTTCATGAATTACATTTTTGAAGAGTGCACAGTTCCCTATCACTAGAAATTTATTCAATACTTTTAATAAAGTAATAATGAATGCATTTAAAAAAAATTTGTTACTAGGTAAAGCGTTTGCCAAAGTGGAAAATAACATGTACCTTATGAATATTAAAATAAAAAATAAACATATAATTCAAAAGAAAACACTTTGTAATTGTATACACTTAAGTAAATTTTAAAATAATTTGATAAATATCTAACTTGTTGGCGAAGCAATGGAAAGCTATGAAATAGCTTTGATGTCTCAAAACTTCTTCAACTATTTTCTTCCTGTTTTCCACAATTACCGATACATTTTATAAAGGAATGCATGAAGTCAATGACTCTTTAAACATACCATAATTATTTTGCGATATTTTTTCCTCACTACGAAAATTCACTCATGCGTAGAAAAACTAAAGAAATTATTTTTTACGCTTATGGCTGGAAGCTATTTTATTGCGTTATTATTACGAAATTGTACAAATAAATAAATGAAATTGAATAAACAAATGATATTTTAATTTATTTCGCTATAGTTCATCTACAAAGTGGAGTAAAATAAAAAAAAATAAAAGGAGACAGATACAAGGTGAACAAAAAAAGTGGAAAATGCTGCGAATGTCTTCACTTCAGGAAAATTTATGAGTGTTTTTTGTCATGAAAAGGGGAGAAAATCTTTCAAAAAGGGACAGAAGTCTGTAAGTAAGCAGGTGGCTTTACTCGCTGACCCTTCCACTATGGGTAAAGTGGACAATGGGCAAGAGTATGGTAGATTAAATTGATGGCACCCATTTTCAACCTGTCAATTTTAGCCTTGAAGGGTGCTTTATTCCATCTCTGGAGAAGCTGAGAGAATAAAAGACAAATGAAGAATAACGTCCACAATTTAATACAAAAAGTTTTTTTGTACATTAGTTAAGCGTTAATAATATATAACATTAAAGTTGTGTCAAAATAAAAAAAATATTTTCTTTGCTAAAATTATATTTAAAATGATCTTCACTTCCTATGTTATAGTGACAAAACTATATTAATACCTACAATAAAAAAATAAAAAAAACGAAATGCAAATAATTATTAAAATGCAATTATACAGGGGGATTATAAATTGTTTTTACAAATTAAGAGGGCTGATAGCACCCATCCATACAAGCAATAATTACATAAAAACATAGGGTTGTATTTCACTCTGAGAGGCAGAAAAGAGAAAAGTAGAAACGCATCAAGAATCTACCACAAATATACCGTATGCAAATTTCCACAGAGAAGAATCAGTTTGCTTTTATAGGTAGATACCAGCAGAAATTATCCGTAAACATCTAGGCAGGTAACCTTGGTGATTACTTGGAAGGCCCGAACATCATGTCAGATTGTTTGACTGGCGCAACATACTGTATCTTCTTGGAACAAAAGCTTTCCAATTTATTGCAAGCTGTTCCATTCCCCATCCAGAGAGACATATGGCTTATGCCCGATAGAGCCGCAGCACATTTTTCCATTACGATCTGTAACTTATTGAATGCCACATATCCCGCACGATGAGTTGGACGTAGTCGACCTGTTGCCTCAACCCACTAGACTTATTCTTCTGGCAGCACGTGAAATCTTTAGAGTTCGAGATGCCTGTGGACTCAGTTGAAGATCCCGTGACTAGAATCATTATTGCCGCTGACAAAATTAACACGACACCAGGAATCTTAGAGAGGGTGCGCCAGTCGTTCTTTCGCCAGTGTCAACTGTGCAACGACACACGTGGTTGGAATTTTGAGCATTTGCTGAAAGGTTTTCACTAAACAAATGTAATTGTGAAACTTTTAGTATTATTCATTCGCTTATCCAACAGGAGTGGCACAGGTGGGAATTCCTCTTTTCTGCCTCTCAGAGTGGAATGCGACTCTATGTTCCGATGCAATTATTGCTTGTCTAGATAAGTACTATCACCCCTCTTTTGTAAAAACAATTTAGAATCACCCTGTATATATTTCTCTTTTACAAACTTTCGTAATAAAATATTCCCAACAAAACATGTTACTGTCTGAAATTCTTGCTTCTTATTGTTTCAGATGCTCAAGTTGGGTTTAGTTAAATTCTCATTAATTAACTCTGTGATCGAATCAGGTAATGCTTTGGAATAAAACATTCAATAAAACTAATCCTCTGAAATTTCATATAAATTTGTTTTATTACATCATTCAATTGAGGATAAAAGTTTTGATGATCAATTAAAAAATTAATGTCATGTGATAAAAATTCAATGAAGAATAACTTTGTAAGCTGATAGTTTGATAACTCTAAATCTGCTATATACAAAAATCAAATTATGTGACCAGTGATAAGAAAGAAAATATGTTATTGATTTCCACAAGTTTCATTCAAAATCTTCTTTCCGGGTGAATAATCAAAACGTCACGTCAAGAGGCAGAAGTCGCTCTTAGGTCCAATTTCACATGATATTATCAGGGAATATGCTCGTGCAGGAAGTCGAGGGAAAGATAACGGACAGATTGCCCGTTGGCAATCAATCGAGTTACCGAGAAATGTCCAGCTCAGTGAGTAACTGCGTAGAGGTGTCGTCGAAGCACCTGAGATAAGTGATACTAATTCTCCAAAATATCCGGACTTTGATCACTAGGAAAAGTTCTAGATGATAATTCAGCACGTTGCTCTAGACACAAGGAATAAAATTATCAACATACAGCAAGAATTTGAGGATAGCTATAAATTGATGGAGAAGCATAACTTCAATGGGATGTGAAAATGAACAAAATTTTTGAAAACATAAAAATAAATATTTATTTAAACTAACTTATTTTTCGTTTATGTTGTATACAGATTTTCTCATTGAATAAGTTAAAGCAGTTTTTATATTTTTTACAACAAGTGTTTGCGATATTTTAATAATAATACTTTATATATACTCAACACTTAATTTAAATAACACTGTACCTTTAGAAATTGTACGATTACTTCACGCACCTTGATTTTCAAATCGGATATTTTCTATTTAACAAAAAAATAACTATATTAAAAACGAAATGTTTCTTTTTAAAATTACGATTGAATGCCAAACATTCTTCTTTAAAGTCTTTAAGAACATAGATTTGTTTATTGTTTTTACAAAGCACTTACAAACGAAAATTTTTTATCTATTACACTATTAGTGTATATTGTATAGGTGTTAAGCATATATTTATGTTTGTAAATAGTATTAAATGACATTAGCGCCATCTATTGTGCAATAATAATAATAATTTAAATTTAATTTTGAAATTTACAAAATGATTAAAATGTGTCATAAATATGAATTGTATTATTATATTTTCCTTCGCTTGTAGTACAAATGAATTTTGATTACACTAATTTATTCAGACTTTTTTTTAATATTTTACTTTAATTTTTGAAAAATTAGACAAATTATTCAACAAATTTTAAAAAAGGTTCCTAATTGAATATTAAACATTCTTAAATTTTTCAACTAATTAAGATGGAAACATTTTATACACATTCAATAATCATGGAAAATTAAACTGTTTCCTTTGAAATTAAATATATAAATACAGAAACTTCTGTGAGAGAGAGGAACTTATATTCACTATTGTACATAAAAACTATAATTTATATATTGAAGATAATTATAATTATCTTCACTATTTTTCTCCCTTCCAAATAGCTGCGGCGTATTAAGTATAATAAATCGAAAATGAAAACTCTGCAAATTTCATCATAATAATACTTTTAATAAACAACCAGGAAAAATCAGGAAATGTAAAATAAATGACCATACAAAAATATATTTGTTTTTCTATCTGCTTTAAAAATAATTGCGCTAATCAATTCTAACAGAAAAATAGAATAAAAAATATGAAGAAACAAATTATTTAAATTTCTGAATTATTTTCATTTATTTAAAAAAAATTCCTTGAAATAGTTTTTAAATTTGTAACTATTTTATATAATTAATTCATGTTACACAAAAATATCAATTAATAAAAGTCATTTTTAACTTTAAAACAAAGCCTTTCAAAAAATATTTAATTTACTGTGCAATTTAAATAAGAAATTAGAATAACATATTCGAATTATATAACTAATAATGCAACTTTGTTTAAAATAAAATTTTCTCTACACTCTTTCATATGAATTCATTAAAATCTACAATTATTTTAATTATTATTATTTTTCACGATTCAATATCATTTTATAGTAAATAATTAAATATTGCTCGCATAAATGATTAAAACAAAAGGAAACTATTTATATATTTTAATTAAGGGGTTACAATGCATTTTTTCTAAACCTTATGAGGAAAAACTATTAATTTAAATAAATAAATATTAAATAAACACTTTTTACAGTGAATTTATATCTTATAATAATAATATTTATTTTTGCATTAGTAATTTTATTCAAGTTTATTTCAGCGTTAAATATTATTAATATATTAACTGTAACAGTATAACAATTATTCTTAGAATTTTTTTTAGATTTAAGATAAGGTGGTTCCAAAAGAACCTTATAATTATGCTTACTTTATTCTATACTCTTTATATAGAATAAAATAGGAATAATTATAATTTTATTCTTTTATATTTAATTTTTATTGTCTATTATATATTATATTTACTATTATTCTTTAGATTTTATTCTTAATCTAAAAAAAGAAGCTTGAATGAATATTTTCTAATGAAATAGTAATTATTTTTTATTTGTGTAGCTAAATATCTCAAAATATTTCATTTATTAAATGAATAAGAGACATTTGATATATTTATCTTATCAATGAAAGATTCTATTGATAAGAATTATTATTTCAAATGTAAGTGAGAGACCTTGACACTTAATCAATATTTCGAATGTCAAATTTTTTTCGCGGTTTGAGTTGGTTTGAGAATTAAATACATTACCTCAATATTTGGCTACTTAAAATTATCTTCAATTTATTGGCACACTTAACCGAATGAAATATTTGAAAATAAAGACATGCTATCGAAATATTTAATTAAAATAATGCATCTTAAACAAGGTATTAAATATTCAATATATTTTTAATTAAATTTCTGAGATTTATTTTTTATAATTTTAAATTAAAGATTATTTTTTAATTTGAAAAACAGATCTTCGAATCTCAGATAAAAAAGAATTTTTGGATTAACAAAAGCAATAGCAGAATTAAACTGATATATAATACTATCCTTTAATTTTCAATTTCAATATATCTTCATTTAAATAAGATAAAAGAGTAGTTAATATGCAATATTTTTTATAAATTTTAATAATATATAATTATGAATATAATGAAATCTTACGTAAAATGTAAGGCCATTTTACGATTCATAGAAGCATTAATCTTTCCAGTAAAACTATGAATTTAATTCTGACTAAAATGTTGCTTACATAAACAATCCCTTATATTTATTGTTTTTGAATTCAAAATTAAATTTAATTACGTCAAGTTCTTATACTGCAAATAGTATTCAAATATATAGTTATAATTTTTATCGTATAGAGTATAGTTGATAAATTTATAAAATTTCAAATATATAACAATACTTATATAATGCTTTCATACATAGTACAATATAATAAGAAAACACTGCTAGCATAATTTATAGTTTCTAAAAATACTTATAAAATAATCTTAAAATGTTTTTATTTTGAGAAGATTTTTTATTTATTTATTTATTTTTTAAAAAATTATGAAAAATGCGTTAACTGACTAGATATTTTTATGTAGATTTATATATATATATATATATATAAAAACACTAACAGTGTTTACATTCCTGTATATTTAGTATTTGTATAAAATTATATATTTATCGTTCAACTGGAATATCAAAGTAAGATAGAGGGAATTAATAGTTTTCACTGCAAAATTTATTTTGGAAGTTTCGTTTTCATTTTTATAAAATAAATTTTTAATAAATGTATCACCACTTTGCTAACTATGAGGAAGATGAAAGTGTAAAATTATCTCATTTTATGATAAGGTTACAGTTTTTATGTATCATGTTAAGAATTTTGTTGTTTGAGACGGAATATAGCTATTCAAAATTTTTTTAATTTCTTTGACTATGATATTAACATAAGAACAATTCAAAATATTAAATATCATTATGTTGCGATTTTTTTAATAATTTAAATGAATCTTATTTGGATATATTTGTGTTATTAATCTTATATATATATATATATATATATATATATATATATATATATATATATATATATATATATATATATATATATATATATATACACTTATCATTACGAATTTAATAAATAAAATTAATAAAATGAAATTATTATACTTAAATTTTACATTTGGGAATTTATTTTTTCTGTATATATATATTTAAACATATTTTAGAAAATTGTTTCCATAATTTAAAGAAGTTGCTTCTAACTTTTATAATAATAAATATTTATACTGCTAGTCTCACTTAAAATTTCGCTTTTCAACAACTAATATTGAAAATTTTACCATTTTATTATGAAACGGATAAGAGATAATAAAATGTTTAACACTTAAGAACAATTTTGTTCTTTAACAGTAGATGGCGCTCATGTTTTGCTCATGTATGAATTTTTTTAAAACACTCTATATAGACTAATTTTTCAGGGATATATGTATTTCCAGCAATTGAAAAAAAATTATATATATAACATAAGCCCACCAATAAATTAACTACATCATGCTTCACCCGACAGATATTCATTTATATGATAATTTTTGATTTTGAATTAAAATCATCGTTATTTGTCCTTTGTTATTATCATATTTATTCTACTATAATAATTATTCAAAATATTTTATTGACAATTTAAAAAAAATATATAATGTTCAATGCACTCATTTCATAAAAAATTTCTCAAGAGAAAACGCCAATGAAAAGTAATTTCTAAATTTATTTAAGTTGAAATATATTTTAATATAAGTTTATTTATTTCCTGCATCCTATATGCCATTGTTGTTTTTACATGCAGTATTGTTCTATGTTATCATTTTGAAGAATATTATAATGCACATACAATTTTTTTTAATTATTTATATAACATTTATAACATAAATTTCACAACAAATTTTCATTTTGCGAATTTTTAGCAAATTTTTCTAGTCTCAAAAATTTATTCCTTAATTATGCAATTCCTTAATTACCTTTTCGTGTTTCTTAGGGGTGAGATTTAAACATGTATCGTTTTAAGAACATTGTCAACAGAGATAATGATATTTAACCTACTTAACTAGTCAAGTAATGTTTTTGATTTATTAACAATATACTATCTTTTTTTATACACATAAGATTCTTTACCAAGACACAATTTAAAGTCTACTGACGTATTTTTAATAAACAATTAAGAATTGAAAAAGCAATTTCTTTACTTAATTGTTTGTAGTTTATTTACAGAATAAATGGTGATAAAAATTTATGTGAAGAATACAATTTGAGTTTAATGGAAGAATTTATCTTCCTGGTAATAAAATAAAAATACATGATAGAATTTATGTTAATGCAGATTATTAGTTTGTAATACATACATTATTGATATGATTCAATGGATACAGTCGAATCATAAATAATACGGTATGGATTTATTTCGGATAAAACAAAACTAATTAGAATTTATCGAATACACGAAAAGATAATATAAAAGTAGAAATAAAAATTCTAATCAAAAAAATTTTTTTGTGAAATATATTATTATTATTATTATTGCTAACATGATAACTAATTGTTATTCTATATTGCTCAATAACCAGCGGTTTAATTTTTGTTACAATAGTTTAATGGTTTTTTAACAATACTATAAAATGAAATGAAATGAATAAAATTACATTAAATGAGATATGTGTGGGCAACGTACTTTTTATTTTTACAATATTTCTTGACATATGGGAGAATGAAAAGGCAGACGTTCTGGCGAAGGAAGGTTCTTAAAGAACCTTTACCAGTTATACTAATTCACGGACATATCTTAAATTGTATTTCATTAGAAGACATGTTGACATGCATATTTGTCTCATTCCCCTGAGCCATCCCTGGTATCAAGCTGATTGTTCTGGAAGATCTCTTGCTATTGGTTGGATAAATATGTTATGATAACACTTCTACGTTTCTTCAGAGGCCATCTGAAAGGACTTACTTCCGAGAGAGGTCTCAAAATATATTCATATTGTTCTACATGCCAAAATGAAACTGCATCACCAGCACATATTCTTGAGTGCCTGGGGTTGTCTCTTGAAGGCTTATTCAAGACTCCTACACTCGTTTTTGATTTTCTGAAAGAGAGTGGACTAGCGGACATAGTCTAATATACTCCTAGACATAAGGATTAGTAATAACAACATTTCTAAAATTTGTTTGATTTGAAATTTCTCTTAATAAAGCCTGGAAATATTGACAATATATCTTGGTTACACATGTGGAGAAAAGGGTGCCAGCTCAGGTGTGACCTTTTCGCCTGACCGTGATTCAAAATTATGAGGTGCTTGATGATGGGTGAGTATTACAAACCTATTAACTTTAAGGTACATTTCGGGACTCACCAGCACCGATATCTATCTATCTCGATTACAATATCACATTTTAGAAGACAATATTGTAAGAACTTCAAACCGTTAAAGTGATTTGAAAGCAACTTTTATTTTATCATAAGAGAAATAATAATTGAATTTGTATAAATTCGGTTAAAAATTGTATAAAAAAGTTTTATTCAATATCTATCTAAAATAAACGAAGACATTTATTTTCAAATTGAAGTTAAAAAATAAAGAAGTTTTCCAGTATAAAAACATTTAACTTTCGTAATTCGAAATTGATTTATATGGATCTATTTCAAATATTATCATTAATGAGAATTACAATACTCACATAAATAAACAATATATTATCATTATCAATAATTGATTAACAGAAAAAAGCTCATTTATTGCTTTAAGATTATTTAATCTGATTCAATACAATTTGGAGCATTATTTATGCACACAATAACTTTTACTATGTCCAACCACACAAAATTATTAATCTTCATCCAATGATTATAAAATTCTGACTTTTTTAATAATCGGGAGCCATTAGAACAAATTTTAGTCTTTATATCCATAATAATAATACTCCCCTTAAATTATTTATCGGTATCAAAGTTTCTTGTTCTTGAATTTAAATTAAATGTCTTCATGTCATTTAGAGTGAATAAATTTGTTCGGGAAAAATAAATAATTAACTTAGTTTTTAAGAGTTATTGCTTTATCCACTTGAGTTTAAAGTTCTGATAATAATTTTTTTTAAAAAACTACTAATATAAATGTCTTCAATAAAAGGCAGCAGTGTCGAGTAATAATTATGAATCAAACTCCCTTGATTTAAGAGAGCTTTATAGTACTCTTATATTTTTTAAATATAAAAATATTTTGAAACCCTGTATCAAACAGCCTAATAATTAAGAACCGATGCATTTGTATACAAGTTATGTGCTGCCTTACTGAAGATTTTTTTAAGAAATAGTGGTTTATATTCAAGAATCATAAGAGCAAAAATTTGATGATTGATGAATCTAAGACCTAACGGCATCATATTATTTAAGGCATTTTACTACCCACTGAGATTATGTTGCTTTCTGAAAGTTCTTTTCATTGATTGAGGGACGTATACACGTGTCGGAAGGGAGAAAATCCCCAAACACATGTCTGGATAGACGTGCATGCAGAAGGTATAAACACAAAGTCCATTTTTTATAGTTCAACGTTGGTTGGAATCGAACACAGGAACTTACACTGCGAAGTGCGCTGTTCAACCACTCGGTTACTGTGAGCTCTTAATGAATCTTTTAAATGATTTTTAAGGCAATGTAGTTGTAATTTTAATTAAAAAGTTTACTACACACACTATGATCTAATGACAGGACCACGTAAAAGGTACTAAGTTTGATATCAGCAACTTATCAAATAATGAAACATGGATATAGGGATTATTCTTTTTACATATGTCTGTTGTGTGTGTGCTGTGGAAATTTCTAGGTTTTTCCCTTCTTATATGTAAGAATCTTTAGTAATCTACGAAATATTTTCCCTAGAAGACAAAGACGCGATGGATGTTTTATGCGTTTTAACAGCAGCTCTATTCATTATGTGGTTTAAAATTATAAAAAAAATACTTTTTTTAACTTTAATATAATTATTATATAAATAATTTATCATTTTTTTACCAAGTACTAAGTACAATATTAAAATTAGTATTTTTAATTTTACAATATATTTTGAAACGCACAATTTCAAACGGATTTCATGATATCAATTTATTTTTTTATTATTTAAATAACTTTTTCTCTTAAAATTCCTTCTTTTTACATAAAAGACATACATTGTATACAATCATTATAAAAACATATATCTGAGCAAAAAAGTAGATTTTAACAATTTTATATCAATAAACAGCTATATCGTGAATTAAATATTTTTCTTAATATTCTAAAAATTATTCGAAAAATGAAAAAATAAAAAAAATTATATTAAATTCTTATTTTTAATAAATTTTACTCTCGGAATTACAAGAATATGAATGTTTGGTTAAAAAAAAATATTCTAATTTACAAGAAATGCTGTTGAAGCATAAAATTATACATTATTTATGGTTATGTACATATATTATGAATATTCATATCCCTTTCACTGGGAATGTGAGGGTATGTACAATATGTGCATTTATTATCAGTGTCATCGTCACGAAAAAAAATCGAATAAATAATTCAAAACACACCCATAAAATTCGACAATAAAATGCTCGGTTATTCAAAGTTTTCAATGTTTTGAATAATAAGACGATTGAAACTATTAGTCATCAGTCTTATGGTGCAGCGATACTATTCAAATGGCTTATCAAAGTGACACAACTTAGTTCCGGTCAACGGGCAATAATGCCTAACGATAACACGCGTTACAGGGATTTTACAAATCGGGGAAGCGCGTCCAAGCAAAAGTAAACAGCAAGGAGAGAAGAATACGTCTCCTGTGATGATGAAAGGGGGATCCTCTCCATATTGAAATTCGATCCCAATTTAGAGTACATATTAACGAATGTGTACATATCATGAAGTATATAAATTATACATAAAAAAGGCAGGATTGTTGTAGATAAAACACAATAAAATTCAATAAGTATTGAGAATGTAGTAAAATAATGTGAAGCACAAATAAATTCATGAGAATTACTCGAAAATTTGAGAAAGTATGTGTTAAAAATATATAGGATAATTACTGATGAAAGTTTACTTTGTCACATTAAGTAATCAAATAGTAATTTTACAGTTACTTACGAGTAAATTATTATGAATTCGTATTGATTTATTTTTTAATTAATTAATTTGTAACTTTCATTCTTATGTTTATATATTTTTTAAATTTACATAAAGAGTATATAAAGTAGAAAAATATATCTTCAATGAAACTATATATAAAAATTTAAATATCTCTCTTGTAAAAACTAAATCATTTTATTATTGCTTTTCTTATAATGAATATCGTTAACCCCTCCTGAATTCATTTCTGAACTACCACTAATTAAAATTTGGAACACAAAGAATGTGTTATTATTAATCACTTCTTAATTCATGTTTTTGAGTTAATTTAAATAATAGACATATTATTCTATTTTAGTGTTAAGAGTAGGCCAATTTTTTACAATTTCTGACGAGTAAATAATATTTGCTTGTTTAAATTTACGGATATAAAGGTAAGTTTTCTGTGCGAACAGCTTGATGGCTCAAGCTGATTTCCTCAATAATTTATAATTTACTCATACCATAAATCAAAAAGATAAATTTTAGATCACCATCATGAATTTGATATTATTCCTATAAAAACTTGATGATTCCTGGTTTACTTTGTATACAACAGAAATATAATTCGATATTAATGATGGTTTTCTAATTCTTTAATTTCAAAAAAGTTAAGAAATGGACAGTTTAAACTTATGCGTGCACATTTTGAAACATTCTATGGAGATAATTTCGTGGTGGTGAATAAACATAATCTTTACACTGAAAACACCATATAAAAAGATTATCAAAATCGGAAGATATTACACATATAAGCACTAGTAAATTCGTATTTCTTTTTTATTACTTTATATACAAGAGAAACGTAACATAATTTTAATGCTGATGCTTTTCTAATTCTCTAATTTCTGAAAAATAAAGCATTACACAGTTTAAACAAATGGATGCTGCGAAATTTTCTGTAAGATAAATGTAATCTTAGTTCAGAAATTACTATTCTGAAAGATAAATCATAAGCCACTGCTTATTAGAATCTGACACAGATAATTGTCATTCACTTTCTGATTCGTATTTCGTGGGTTATTTTTTATGCAACACTGTATACAAGTGAAAGGAACGTAACTCAGTGTTAATGTTCGTGCTTTTCCAATTTATTATTTCGCACAAATAAACATTGCGGAGATTAAACTCGTAGGCATGTTCAGAAATTCTATATGAGGACAATTAGATGGTGGTGCTTCCTTCCTGCGCCAGGTACCGGGAAGTATGCTGGTGTAACAAAAACTTGATGGCAGTTAGATATAAATAATTTTTACTAACAAAGCAATGCTCAAAAAGACAAATCCTAAGCCACCAAGAATTAGAATCTAAAATTCACAAAATATGTCACTCATATAAGGACCTATTAATTCAAATATTTTAGTTTGTATACAATAGAAATACCATTATTATTAATACCAATACAGTAGTTCATTCACTTCCGAAAGATAAATAAGCATTATGCAGTTTAAATTTGAGGGTATATTGCGAAATTTTCGGTGGGGCCAACTTGATGGCGGAGGATAACCGTAATCTTTACTGAGAAGGCACCGCTCAAGAAGTCAACGACCTCAAGAAAACTCAGGGGGAAATTCCTCCCACAACTTACCAGAGCCACAACAGTGGCCACACGTGGTCGAAAGAAATAGGGACGGATTGAATTTCAAGCCCTCGTGTTTACATCCAGGGCAACGTGAGAAATATATCGGACTTCCAGGAGGGGCGAGGGACAAAGGGGAGGGGGCAGAAAACACCAGTTATAAGGTTGGGCACTGGGTCCAAGGGAAAAGCCCTCTAAAAAACAGGGTCATCCGGGTCAGCAGGGAGACAGCAGGGCGAAACTAGAGATTACGAACCTAAAGGTGAATGACCAAGAAGCTGGTGGTGCTCTCATCGAGTCAGGAGTGGTATGCACTTCGTTAACACCGGCAAAATTAATTTAGGCTTTGAAACCTCAAGTAATTTTGCTGGTTTTGAAACCTAAATTTTTCAATTAAAAAATACTATGTTTTGGTATGAGCTAAATCACTTTTTAATTAATATCGGAACATCTATTAACGTAGATACTAGCAGCAGATTTGAGTGTAAGTAAATAGAAACGAAAATTAAGAACTGCAAGTAAAGATATCAATTTAAGTAATTAAAATATAAATTTTAAATCTATTTTATAAGTCTGATTGAGACTAAATTAATAAGTTCCTTATTTAGTTATTCGAATACCTATTTATAAAAGAATACATTTTTTAAATTAATACTAGTTCATTTTATGCTCATTAGATGCATAACTTCAAACCACAATTTGATAAAAAAAAATCAAAATAAAATACACGCTACTTCCTTTATCGGATTATATTAAATATTTTTAAGCTACAATTTTCATTGGACATTCAAAACAGCTTAAATCTATTAATATTTGACTTTACCATAGCCAAATTACGTAATTGACTCCTACCTAATTTTAAGCAATTTTATTTAATTTTATGTTTCTTCCCCAATAAATCAAGATCTTCAATAAATAAAAGTTCAAAATATTTTATTTATTTTGGGAGCGAAATACTTTTTTTAAAAAAAAGAGGAAATGTTTTTATCAAAATGTAAAGAAACTTTTTACTTTTTTGTATTAAATAAGAAATGCAGGGCTCATAATAAGTAGATTGCTCTAGAACAAAATATTCAGAGATATTTAGAAGATCACTTTTCTATAAGCAAAAATAAGAGATTTTTTGTTTAAATTGAAGATATGATAAATTGGGAATTTTCCAAGATTCTTGACTATTAAGATATAAATATTTGCATCATTTGAAAAAAAAAAAAAGAAATTCACAAGTGCAAAGTACTTGTTAAAAATTAAAGTATTCCTTCTGGATAATCTAAATTGTATTATCCATTTTCCCATTATTTTTAAAGTAAAAATGAATGACAAAATGCATCAATATAATTATATTATTTTTATCTCTCACGAATAAACAAAGCCGAGCTAGCAGCCGAGTGGTTAGCGCTCTTGCCTTCAGTTCAAAAGTTCGTGGGTTCGAATTCCATACTGAGTATGGATGTTTGTAGTGAATCGGATTCCACTTTAAGCCGTAGGCCCCAATCTAATAAGCTTTAGTGTGTAAAAAAGGACCATTAAGCGAAAATGAACCAAGTTAAGGACAAATTACATGATAAAATCATGTACATTTACAGATTGTTTTTAATTTTGCATTTAATTATTATTGGAATTTCTGCAATAATTATAATGCAAAATGTGTTAAATTTTAATAAAAATTATTTTAAATAGTTAATACTGTAATCACTTTACATATTTATTAAATATTTTATTGTTAATTATTTATTAAATATTTTAATTCTTATTGACTGCGTGTTAATCTTTTTGTGAACCAGGTGATTAAATTACAGATTAAATTATAATATCATCAATAACTTCTTCTATTTTTTTAGTAGTAATGTTCTTTTGAAATATTTACTTCGATTTAAAAACAGGAATAAAATGAGATTTTGGCATTGGCAAGGAAAATGTTAATATCCTATTATATCATAAGAAAAAATACAGCTACGCCTATCTTGATTCCAACCACGAGGTGATAAGAAATGACATTCCAAGATTGATATTACAAAATAAGAAAAATGCAATTATAGCTATATCCATTCACAAAGGAATAAGTTAGGCGTTGTCTTCCACAGTGCATATTATATGTATACAGATTAGGGTCGACGTTTCTTCAAATGTGACAGATTGTTATAGGACAAAGAGGGCGTTCATAACTATAAAATAGAGAATTTTTAATAATACTCTCTAAGTGAAAATTGTACCTTAAAAACAAAAAACAATTCTTGATATTTGATTCTGAAACTAAAAAGAAATAAACTGTAAGAGCACAATTTGTAAGTGTTCTAATAACTTTGAAATTTAGTACAAACTGTTTTAATGTTTATATATTTTTAATGAATAGGCTGTAAGAATTTATAGGACAATCAATACATAAAAGTAAAAAAAGAGACAACTTAGAGCACATATTTACAAAATGTATCCAAAAATTAAGTACCTTGTTGAAGCATTCATGTAATTCTTCAATTTTAATTACTTTACTCATAGAATAATAACTATGTTTCCCCAGTATAATTATATCATTCTATCACAATGATCATTTATAAATTTGGTATCTGCCAAATAGGTATTCCAAATCTTACAAACTGTCATTTTGCTTTCCTATGAGTTTTTTATATGTAAAAATGATAGTATAATCAAAAATATTCGGAATTAAAATTTAAGTCTTAAATAATTTGATAATTTAACGGAATACGAATTTATGAATACACAAGGTAATACTAATAATATATTATTTAATAAACACGTAAAAAAGGTTAACTGTTAATTAATAAAATGTTTAACACTCTGTAGGGAATAGCCTAATAACTAGAATCTACTGTAAAGTTTCTTTGAGCATCAATTGCATATTTGCTTTCAGGTTAGATTTTTCATAAATAGTGATTAATATACAAGTATTGGAAAAAACCCAGAAAATTCCGAAACACCTACTTTAACAGACGTGTACACCGAAGGCAAAAATTCAACAATACTGAATAAAACTTATCATAATCAAAGAATAAATAAAATTGTTTGAAAAAAAAACTGAAACATATTTTTCTCCTGATATGCTATATGGTAATAAAAGGTACAGAATATTTCAAATTAAAATAGATGTTTTTATAGTTAAATAATATAAATGGGAATATAATTTTTAAATTATTAAAAACGATTTTTTTTCAATCTTAAACCAAACTTTTCTTTGTTATTTGAAAACAATGTTCCCATCTAAAAACTTCATACATATCAGATTACAAATTCTTATCTAGCAGATATATATAATTCAGATTTAAATTATATATATCTGCTAATTATATATATAATTTAAAGTCAATTAATTATTAGCCAATATTTATAAAAAGAAGTAGTAAATTGAATAACCTGGACTAAAATTATTCAATTGTTTAATTACACACAATTTAATATATTTATTAGATTATAAAAGATATGATAAAATTTAATATTTATTGATTTTGCATTATTTCTGAAAATTAAAGAATGTGAACTTATTGTTAGTAGAAAAGCTTAGGAACTGCTAAGATTTGAACAATAATTTCCATTGTGCTATCAGTCCCGCCCTCTAACGGTAAAAGAAGGACGCAAAAATATTTTTTCAAAATGATGATCTTTAACTTAAATTGTACGCTATTCTTTAAAACACAAATATTATGTACATAAATTTTCATATTTTAAAAATCAATTTATAGAGTGTAATGATATTTTAATTAGTATATGATTAATTTGCTATAGTTAATGCAATTAAAAAGTTATAATTACTCTTTACAAAGACAGTTTAATTTTAAGAATAATCTATCATCTTAATAATAACACACACACAATTTAGATAATTTAAAATACAACGCAAAGAATTTATTTCGTGATCAATAATTTATCAATTATTATGAAACCATTTACTAACCTAATACTTTTTTTAATATTGGATTAAACATATAAATTTAAATAAAAAGTTGTAACTCATAACTTAAATATCTTATACAAAAACATTTTTTTTACAAAATTTCCCAATTTGAAATATTGATGATTCTAATTACGTGTTGCACTTTTCTAGAACCAAAGATATTAAACGCGCAAAACTACAGGCAATCATAGAATATGAATTTGTGGTATCGCTACAATAGATTTTGAGGGAGGAGAAAATATATTTTCGATAACGTATTTTCTCCTTTTCGACGATCAATCGTTTCAAGCTCAACTTCATAAATCAATTGATTCACATTGCTGTGGGCTATTGCTCGGGATTTAACGAAGACGAATTAGAGACCATAGCAACATTTTTCACTCGTGCGACTTTTCACAATAAGTCTGCGTCATCGATGCTACAAAGTGTCAGGCAGTGAAGCCGAGTTCAGATATTGATGTCTTTTTCGAAAAGAAAAATTATATCAAATGGTGATTCTGAGAAACACCTTCTTCATTTTCTTGAAAGAAAGTTTATGAAGTAAAGGATGCTTGCAATGCCGTAGGTGTGATTTTTTTTAAAGAAAATTTTGCATATATTAAGCATATTACATACAAAATATTGTATGTCAATTATTACAAGACCAAATTATTCCATACCAACATTTGGATGGGGAATAATTTGTAATTTAAATATGAAAGCCTTTTTTTAATTAAATCATTGCCTTCATATGAGTGAGTTGTTATCATGCAATTCATAGGAATGGATTCAATGCAATGGAGTTATATTATCTAACTTCTATTAATAACAAGAATTTAGCTTCTAACGAGTGGCAACGAGAACAATATGAACTGGGAGTCAAACTTCAGCTGACAACATGATTTGCCCGCACTTAACTCTTAATTATTGTGTTCTGTCCTTACGTATAATTTTGTATTTATTCTTTTATTGTATTCTATTAAAGAGGATTTAAAATAAATAACTTTTAAATTTAATTGACGTTATTTTTCATTCAAAGAATGGTTACAATAATTAATTTCTCATTTTTCAGATGAAAATTAAAAATTTTATTTTAAAACAATCATTTATTCTATTATAAGTATATTTAAAATTTGAAGTTCATAGACAATTCTTTTAATTGAATTATGAAATAATAAATGATAATATTTAAAATTATGAAAAAATAAGTCAATCAAAGCTAGATATTTTTTTATTTAATATACATTTATCGACAATGTATATGTTTATAAAATGATTTCGAAAATACATCCCTCTCTTGTAACTTACAAAAATATCTTAGGGGTGATTAAATGGTGATGCATAAAAATGGGTTAATTATTAAACAGTTTTGATTATATAGTTATATATAGTCAATTAATATGTAGTCAAGTAAAAAGTATTAATATATTTTTATTGCAGCACCTAGTTTTGGTATATCAGTTATTATTGATTTTTATTAACACAATTCCACATTTGAATAAATAAACGAAGGAAAATTTATTTTTATAATTATTAACAAAACAAAAATAAAGCAGCAAAAACATTGCATATTAATTGTAATGACTAGTTTATGTTTTTACGCACAAAGAGAGGATTCTATTCGTGTGATTCATATAATGAAATTAAAACCTGAATGAAAGCTTTATTTTTGAATAAAAGATTAATTTTTAAGGTAAATATAAATTAAAGTATGTATATAATTTCCTACTTTTTTTTAATTCCGAAACCACTTAAAGATATGCTTTTCTTTTGCAAACTGCAAAATAAATGCTACTGCATGATACTAGGAAACACTTTAAATAAATGAATGTTCAAAAGTTGAAATGAAACATAATTTTTTGGAAGTTAAAAAAAATTTATATTTACAATAATCATATCCTTTTTTATGGAATAGAAACAACGAAACAAAAATTAATTTGTGTATTACGTATAACATGAGTTTTTTTATATATTTTAAAACACAACTAAATGATCCTATTCATTGTGAATCATTTTATAAAAATGGAAACACTGAAAGAAAGATTCACTTGTAAAGTTAATTTTAAGACTTTTTTTATTATATCATCACCAAAGAATGCACTTTAAGTTTGCAAATTACGAAATAATGCTACCGCACGACGCTAGAGGATTAAAAATTATCATTTTTAACGATTGATTCTTGTATTTTAATCGAAATCATCAATCAACAAGGACAAATGAAGTAGCTACAGGGAGGGAGAATATTATTCTTTTGCTTAAATAAATAAGATAAATTAAACGCGAGACAGAGTGTGTCAGGTGGAGGTCCCCAGCGGCAGCGTAGTCAAGGTGCAAAACAAAATATGTCAACTCCCTAAATTTAGACTCTTCCTTCCCCGTCACAGAGCTGGACATGCCGCAGACTATTTTCGCGTCTTACCCCCTTTTTTTTAGCTCGCCGCGTAGGAAGGCTAAAATTAGTGGACTTCGTCGTTAGCCGCGGTGGTCTTTTACAGCGTTCTACATGACCTTATGTAGACAGGTAGACCTGTGGTGTAAGGGATATCGTGCAGGGGGCTATTTTTAAAAAGCTCTCTCCCGCGCCGTTCCTTTTTCCAGACCGCAGGGCTGGATTTGGACAATGGCGGCAGTTTGCCTCTGGTTCTTCGGTTTCTGAGTTGGTGTGTTGTGAAATGATACAAATAGGTGCAAGGAAGAAAAAAGAGGAGCCGGAAGCTCTTTTCCGATATTTGCTTAGAGAACTTCCGATTCTGTTTCGTCGTTACGGCAGTGCCCTAAGTTGCGTGGAGAACTTTGATCCTAATATTTCATATACGAACATTTATACACAGTACAGATGTCTAGTTAGCAAATTGTACGCAGGAAGTTAACAGAGGATACATTACCTTTAGAAATTCAGAATAACAACCCTTTTAAAAGAGTGAACACTACACACCACGAGACTGTTTCGATGAATTATTTGATTTTGATATTTTTTTAATTATATAACTCAGTACACTTTGAGTAACACGGAATTAAAATATTAATGTAGAATATTAACAAATACAAATAGGAGATGGAATTTTAAAAATTTCTGGAGGAATATAGAATGATATGTTTATTTTTAATGTAAAACTGCTCACACATTAACTTTTCTTAATTATATTCACAATTTTGTTTAACTGTAAATGATAGCTTCAAAAATGAAAAGATAATTAAACTAAGCTCAGACTAAAAATCAAAATTATCAATAATTTTATCCTTTTTCACATAGATAAAAATGTCTTCTTTTAATAATTAAAATCTTTCAGATTTTCATCCACTAAGAGGGATGTATCGTAGTTTTGATGTTAAAATTGAATCAAAATTAAGAATAATTTTTAAAATTAGGCATCGTGCAATACAAATAGATATATGAGGCCAAAGTTGAAACAAAAGTAATAATATCTTATAAAAGAAATACGGGAAAACAGCAATTATCAAGCGTATATTTAAAAAAAATCTCTTTTTCGCTTTAGCTAGTAACTGATAAATCCATGGGCATAGAAGCTTATTGATGAATCCATCTATAAAAGCAAGATTATGCTTGAACATATTCATAATGATTAAAAGTATTTTTTAATTTCTTAAAAAATAAATATTTTGGAGTCTGTTTCTGATTTTCTGATGCCCGAAAAATATTTTTCCATTTTTAAGTTGATCTTCTTGTACTAAAAGTCATATTTAACAAATGTAAAATGAAAATATGTGCATACTATTAAAAAATATATATTAAATGGATGTTATTTAGATGTGAGTCGATTGCATATGTTTATTTGATTCAGTATATGCTATTTAAAAATAGGAAACTGAATCTGAAACATAACTTTGAAATAATGATTTTATATGTTTTTATTGAACCTAAATTGCTTTTTCGTTTACAGATAATAATTGTGCTGCAGATTTAATGATTAATTTGGAAACATACTGAAAATAAATCGAAGAAAAATAAGAAATTAAAAGCTGTAACATACTGAATTTTTTGTAGAATTATTGATTTTTATAACCGTACCATATATTCTCTAATATTGAAAATTATTTCGTTTAAGCTAATTTTAACTTTAAACTGAAACATTCATGTTCAAAATATACTTTTATTTAAAGAAGAAAATTACAATGAGTAAAAAGCAGACTGGAGACTTATCTTCATCTTAAATATGAGTTTTAAAGTCCTGAATATGTCATAACATACACTATTCACATCTTTGAAATTGCAACACCAAGAAGGTGTTACAATGATTAAACAACAGCACATGAGTATATTCAAAATCACTGATAAGAAAAGCGATTAAAATTTAAATTTAAAGGAACATTTTATTGCAGAAAAGTTTTTAAAGAAATAACGGTTCTAATACTTTGTAATGCAAATATTGGAGTAAAAGATGTAATGGTGGCTATTGTAACTCTGAAGCATTTTTAAACATAAATGGTGCATGTACTTTTAGATCAGTCAAGTAAATATTTCAAGTAATCCCTTAAATGTTCGTTTAAGGCTAGATCTGGAATTTTTTTTTTGATCATGAGCTGATTTCAACATTATGTTATCATTCCTGTTATGAATGTGGACAATATTGTTTTTAGTAAAATAAATCCAGAAAACAGTAACATGAGAGGCAATACAAAGATCCCTTCACAAAACCATATTATCACTATCAGAAATGATTGAAATTTAAAATGAATGCTGTTTTATAACATTAAAATCATAAAAGAAAATTAGGGATCAAATGAATCATGAATATCCAATCAGAAGTCATTCCATTTAAGTTACTCGCGACAGTACATCATTTTTTTCCAGCAGTAAAAAAAGTTAGATAATGTTTATATATATTTAAAATTACAAATTAATTAATAATAAAATCAAAAACTATTTCAAATAAAGTGGGAATTGAGATTGCATCTTTCAAAAAAAAAATAGTATAAATTAATAAGAATGAAAATTTTGAATTTAACAATAGATATATACAAATTATTTAATTCACAAAATAGAAATTTCAGTTTTTGGAGAGAAATAATTACTAAAGATATTCCAATTTCATGTCCAAAATATTTTCATATTTTAACATCAGGATGATATGGGCAGTTGAACTATATGAAGAAATGTTGAAAAATTGCAGGTGCTGATTAATAATAAATGATAGTAGATTCATATAAAAACATTATTGCATGCAAGAAATAACATCTTCTGTGTACAGAAGAGATGATTCAATAGTCTAAAAGAAAGATAAACAATATTCTCTGAATAGTTTATAATAAGTTACAATCAATTTTTTTATTTAAAATTTCCTGAAGCT
The DNA here is from genome assembly GCA_037975125.1 of Latrodectus hesperus. Classification (NCBI taxonomy): domain Eukaryota; kingdom Metazoa; phylum Arthropoda; class Arachnida; order Araneae; family Theridiidae; genus Latrodectus; species Latrodectus hesperus. The sequence goes on from CM075853.1 coordinate 109,295,788, forward strand.
AACAGAAACTTTAAGTTATATTTTAATGGGAGCTTTTTTAATAAATGCTTATATAATATTCCTAACAAAAATTTTACTAAAAAATGCAATGATTAAAATGATAATTTGAAGGAGTGAGAAATCCTTATGATTACCTTTTTGAATCTCGAATTTTTTAAGAAATTATTTGATTCCAGAATGCTTTCACTAATAGAATATATTCACTATATAACAATGAAGATATTTCCAGCAAAATTAACGGATTCTTAATGGCAGTTCCTGCTAATTTTTTAGAAATATATATAACACTTTACCACATTTTTAAATTTAGTAAATGTGTTTATTAAATTATATTGAAAGACAACTTCGAAATATTTAAAAGGAAAAGCTTTAAAGGGGTGGGGGAAGAAAGCACATTAGGTAAACATGAACTTTAGCAAATCTTTCTTCTTTCAATAGTCAGCAGTTATAATACTGTGATGTTAAAAATCACCCAAACTTTATATACATGTATATTATAACCTACCAGCAAAATAACAATCATAAAATGTCTCGAAATACGTTTTGTACTTATTGATTGCGCAAAAGGTAAGTGGGGAAAAGTCAGGAAGGCCTTTTATTTGCTGATGACAGAACTTTCCTATACACAGTCTTTCCTCCCTCGTATGCGGAGGATAATTCGATGTGAAGCTGTAAAATGCATTTAAGCAAACAGTGCGGCGCCCTACCTCCACCAATGAGTTTTCAGTGAGTGCGTGTTGGAGCATTTCCTACATCTAACGACACAGAATAAAGCTCTGAAGTCATTGTCGCAGTTCCTTTCTTTGCACTTTTTCTTAAGAAAAATAAAATGAATATTACTAAGGCAGCTGAAATCGTCCCGTCATAGTAATACACTCACAGAATTGAAGAAATATTGTAAGCAAAATACATATTTTATAGCCTTTGTGCAAGTTCTCTATTATTATGTCATAATAATTCGTTTTAATACGGTCATTTAGTTATTAATGTAAAAAACTGTTCATCTATATAATTCTATTAAAAATTAGATTTTAACACAACAAGTTTAAACTTTTGCTAATAACAATGATTAATTAGTGAGATTAGTTAATATTTGCATTAAAGCATTGAAAAACAAATATCTTAATAGTAATATAAAGTCAACGCATCAAAATAAACAACTTAAAATTTCCAACCACAATTGCTTAATTTTAACGGCAAAGTGTAAAAGTATGCATAATCTTGTTAGTAATATCATTTTCCTTTTAAAATATGAAAATTATTCCTGCGGGAGTTTATTATTACGCATTTGTTACTGCTGCTTGACTACATTTTCCATTTGATTTATTTTTTTGAAAGACTTAATAAAATTAAAGAAAAATAATCCATTCAGTTTATAGAATCTACAGTATTGGTTATTATTCAATATTGAATTTTCTTTATCAGCACTGCAATAACTATAAGCTATTTAGTATGTGAGGAATTAATATTATCATATTAAAAATACTGAAATTTAATTAGAGTGATATATTCAATTTTGAAATTAAATTTTGCAGAATTGGAAAAATTAAGATTAGCTCCTAATATTAAAGTATCTTATTATGAGCACATTATAATGTCAAAAACTCAAATTGTTAAAAAAATTAATAACGTAAATTTTGCTTTAATATAATAACGAATATATTTAATTAGTTTTTACACTACTTTGATTTAAATTAATACAATAACTTATATCTTACTATGTTTCAACCAGTAGTTAAGAAAAGAAACTAAAATAGAAATTAAAAAGAATCCTTAACAGAGGAAAATAAGATTATATAAAAAATACAAATTAATTAACACTGACTTAGATTTTATGCTATAATAATTTTTGCAGATTGCAAACATAACATAATTACTCAGAAAAAATTTATTTAGTAATTTAAAAATGCATTCTTAAAATAAATGACAAGTGATACTTGTCGTTGAAAATGGATTTAAATAAAAATAAATTTTATTTCGCTTAGTCTGAATTGATTTTTCTGTTTAAGCCCTTTAATGAGTATCCAATACAATTTTTGTACAGATACGAAAACATTATGTAAATATTGGGAACTTTACCTCAGATTTAAGTTGAAATATCTCATATTAGAGCTAGATGGATTAATGAAATAAAATGCAGCAAATAATTCAACATTATAAATAAAATTAATGTTTTTGGAATGTTTTAATTTTGAAGATTAGAATTCTTATATTTCATGAAAGTGAAAATTAATAAAAAATGATATACATAGTTAAATAATATACAACTTAATGTGTTTTTCAAACAATACGCAAAAAAAACATGACTATTATAAATTTTTTCAAAAAAAATTATTCAGAAATAAGCCAAATGATACGAATAATCTATCAACAAATACTAAATTCAATTAAGTGTGATCAGTGTGATTTCAATTAAAATATTTATAGGCTGATTTTTAATCTGTCTTTGCATTAATCGTTGTAAATATTTCATTTCCTGCTACTTAAATCAGTTGCTTATTATAAGATCTTTTCTCGTTAATATTAAAATTCTTGTACAAATTTTCGAAATAGTAAGAAAAATGCATTTTTTATGTTCATGATATTAAGCAAATTACATTATTTTATTAAAAATAACCGTTTCACATCTGAGGTTACAAATCAGTCTTCATTCGGTTGTATGAATCTATCGAATGAATATATACATATATAAATATCGATAACGGGACGAGGGGGGATAATAACAATAAAAGCCATCGAGGAGAATCGTATCCCGTGTCGATGGGGCTTGCAGCACAAAAAGCTTGAATTTCCGGCCCGCAAAAAGTGCCGGACAAAAGCCCGGCTGGCCGCATAATGGGTCCGTTTTTGCTCCCGGAAGTTCTCTGCCATTGAGGAAGTTGAGAAATATGAAAGCTCCTTGATTGGATTTGATGGAGAAAAAGAAATAATAATAAAAAATCATAAATGTTTCTTATATATATATATATATATATATATATATATATATATATATATATATATATATATATATATATATATATATATATATATATATATATAAGAGTTTGAATACATTTATTTCACTTGATGTGAACATGATTTCATTTGTAAATAAACTTATATATTTCTGAGATGGCAACTGAAGAAAGGTAAATTAAAATTTTTCGGAAAACGCATAACAAATATAAGTAATTGAACAGCATCTTAAATGAATATTAGAATGATTAATAGAAACTGCTTCTTACTTGAGAAAATAATGGAGAAATCAGAAATTTTCAGAAGTCACTAAAATTAATAAAGAACCTTACCTGTAAGAAAAGAAAAAAAAGGCAAATTAATTGTTTGTATAGTAAAATTTAATATATTTGAAATAAAGTAAAAAAATAAATTGAATTTTTTTAAATATGGTTTGAAAATTCACATTCAGTTCAATAAGTAAATAATTTTGATATAGTAAAGTGAAACAAAAATGATATTGAATAATATTTTATTATTAAAATTTAAAGCAAAACACACGAGACTAGGAGCTAAATTAATTTAGTATGGATTCCCATGATGATAAAAAAACTTTTACATGACTATTTTTGAAGCTGTAAAATGATACTGAAATAAAATAAAATATAAAAGTTTTTTTTTTTCCTCTTTGGAGGGAGGGATATTTTAAATTAAAACTAGACATCTTAACTACGCTAAGATAATTGCGCATTTTCAATTTTGTGTTTCACACTTTATTTGTTTTCCCCAAAATCATATGTTTTAAAATTTTTTATGAGCCATAACATAAACTTGTAAATGTGTTTGTATTTAAATGAATGCTTCAAATTTAAACATCACTGCTAATTATTACAATTGATATCAATGCAATTTTTATATAGAAATATAAAACAAATTCATAAAAATGATACGAAACAGTTTATAGAATTAAAATATATAATGAAATATTTTATATTCAATTGGATTCATAAAAATTTACGAATAATCATTTTGACTATATTAAATTTCGCATTTATTCAATAATACAAGTAATAAGGCTGAAAAATTCCTCTCTCAAAGATTCCAAATATATAGTCACTTCTTACATGCATCAAACATGTCATTTAAAACAACTTTTTAACAATTGAATTGACTGCATTTGTAATCCAGCAAAAAAGTAAAAAGCAATATCGATTAAGGTCATCAATGTTTTCTTTTAGATGAATGTTAATGCACAAAACAAGAGTTTGTATTTATGATTTAGAGTATATCTTGACTAAAATGAATATTTCAAATTTATTTTAGAAAATTTCAAATACAACTGCACAGGAAGTTTTCTAAAAATTCTCCTGAAAATTTTCCCACTTTCTATAGTTTTATCTTTAAATATTTTCTTTCTATCGTTTTACTTGTAATAGTTCTATGCGCATATGAAGGTATTTTAAATTCTTATATAAATTAAGCTTTCGCTTTGAAATTATTGAGTACAATTATTTAAATGTAAATACTTTTAGTAAATACAGTTCCGTTAAAATATTGTTTAAATCAAATAGAAATTAATTTTCAATTTGATTTCTATTTAAATTTTCAAAAACTGCCTTTAATAGGCAGTCTTTGAAAATTTAAAAAATAAGAGATACTAATTTAATATATGTTATAATTCCTTCTTCATACAACAAACAGATATTCTTTATGTATAAAGCTTATATATTACAATGAAATTTCAAATAGAAACAAACATTATATTTGCAATTAGATAATAAATAATCTAGAGTCATATAATTAAGAATTATTCATATCTTGTTCGTACATAACACTGCATGCTATGAGTCACAAAGATAATTTTTTACCACTGTGACATAAATATTTCCTTCAAAATTTAATACACAGTTTCTATGGAATTTAATTTTTCGCATAATTTTAATGATACCAAAATGCAGAAAAGAAATATCGATAGTAAAATATGCCGAATTTATGCTTTAATCACCTATCTTATCGTAAGAATTACAGAACTGCAATCGTGAAGAATTCTCAATTAAAATGTCAAGGGACGCCATGCTTTTAACCAGGATGAGAACGAACTTCCTCCAAAGTCAAAAGGTAGGGAAGAGTAGGAAAAATCGATTTTAACTCTACATTCCGGGTATGTCAGATTAAACTCGACATTTATTTTAGCAACTAACCCACTAAACATTTACTTCCCCTCTCCCTCCTGGTTCATGCATTAAAGCAAATGGTGCGGCTTTCCCCTTTACCCACGCACTCCGGAAAGGTGACGTGCACGAGGGGGTGGAGTAAACAACATTCGAACAGGGGAGACCAATAGGGATCGATACATTATAATAGAATTATCTACTCATTAACTGACATGCTAATCAGTAATACGGAGTCCCAAGAAGGGTTTAAATTTTATTCTGCCCAGTTAAACTTTGGCCACAAGATTGTTGACTTAACTAAACAGATGAGCAGACAAAAGCAAAGTCATAATTTTCCTTTGTTGAGAGCTTGTTTACAGTTGTGTGATGAATGCTAAATATACTTACTTGTAAGTCATTTATTAAAAAAAATTTGAAGGGCTAAAGTTTGCATTCACTTCTTAGGTATAAATATGTTAAAATGTCTAATTATATGAATCATGCATATTTTTAATAAAAATTTTTTAAGTATAATTACAAATAAAATTAATCAATAATAGTTAATGATTAGATCATTTGATGTAAAATTAATTTCTCCTATAATTCCTTAGAAAAGTGTATAAATGCTAATTTCACTATAAGTAGTAAACTAGTTCAATTATTTGTAATGACCTAGTAAATTAATTAATTTCTAATATAATATTTTGCAACATAATTAAAGTTCAGCAAGTATTTTTTCGGATGTTTTTACACAAACTGTTGAAAAAAAATCATCATACCTTAAGTGGATAAGTGAGGAATAAGTTAAAAGTAAGCATAAATTGAAAGTATGGAAAATAAAAAAAAAATAATAATTTAAATTTCCCTCACAAACATCACTTCTAGCAAGATTATTTAAATAATCAAAAAATTATTCTTTTAATAAATTTTAAATACAAGGGAAAATTTTATTACAATAATACTAAATCATTTTTGAAAAATTAGAAAATTTAAATAATAAATTTAGTAGTTAATCTTAATATTCACTTTAATTAATAAATTAAATTGTTATAAATCAATTAAAGTAAATATAAACATTATTTAAACTTATTTTGTTAGTCAAAAACAATTTAATTTATTGTAATAAAAATTTACAAAATATTTTAAATTAATTGAAATTAGCTAAAGTAAATAATTAACGTAATTATTATGATTAATTAATAATAAACGAAAATAACTAATAAGAAAAGATCATTTGAAAATTTTAAATAAGTCAAAATTTCTATATTATCAGACCAATATTTACAAGAAATGTATGTTGATAATTAAGTAATAAAAATGTAACTCGTTCTACAAATTAAATAATTAATTATGATGTCAAGATTAAAAAGGGAGACTATTTAACTTTTTCTAAGTATGCTGTCAGCATATCGTAAAGAAAAATAAATAACTCGGATATCGCTTCACGAAGAGCAAATTACAAAAGTAATACGTCCACAATAAATATAATCGTATTCAACTCAATGTGCACACTTTGTGGAATAACCGGTTTTGATTTCTCCCAAAACGATCATGATTCCATTGTTGACACGAACATTATTTTTTTATGCAGTCTTTATTGAAGCATTGTTGATACAGATAAAATATCTAAATGAGTTAAGTTTAGTAGAAAGTGACAAATCATATTTGTTCCAGATCAAGAGATTATAATTTTGAAAGGAGTGAAAGTACATTTGCAACCCATTTATCGCTGCGTTCAATTAAATCATCAAATATATAAGTTGTTTCCATAAATATAAACTTTAAATATGCCTTTAAAATTAGAATTTTTAAAATATAAATGTCATATTTACTTTATTCATAACCTTAAAATGAACAAATAATTGAAATAATCCGAAATAGAAATTAATCTTTTATTTAAAGATTGAAATACAAATATAAATGTAAAAAATGAAAAATTCATTTTTAGAAACTATTTTTTAATATCGAAATTTTGTAATTTATGTTTATTAAATTTTCCATACATGAGATTAATATTTTAAATATTCAATGATATCCATTAATTATTTTGAATATATATAGTAAAAGGATACGGTTTTGCTGGGAAAGTTTTTAAATTTTTTGCTGTTATAAAAGAAAGTTAGGAAACGTTAATAGAATGAACTACTTAATTAATAAATAATATAATTATGATTTTTCCAAATTTTCAAGATAGCCTCTTATTATAGGTTACATTAAAATCAATATATTTTAGTTCAAGTCCAATGCGTTTTTGAGCATTTTCTTAAATATTTACTCAAGGCAATGCAGTTTTAATATGTTAGTTATGAAAACTTCAATTCCTACCTTTATCACACTAAAGTATCTGACAGACAAATAAACATAATATGCCTTATATTTGCCTTTACCGAGGTGCATATAAGAAACGTGAGTGACTATCAATTTAATGGACTGTGAGGTAGAGTATTATTAACAGAAAATAATGAATATTAAGCCATTTAAAAAACATACATTTCCAAGAATACTTTTTATATTTGGTGACATTCAAACTTTCATATTCCCACTGAAGGTCCCTAAGACTTTCCTTAATTTCTAAACTTAGATACTTTAAATTACATATCTTTTAAATAAAAAGGTTAAAAGTTACATAGTATTTATTTTATAGCAAAAGTTTAAAATTAAACCGTTCAAAAACTTTGATAATTTTTTTTAGGATTGTTTTAAAAGGGAAAAATGTATCATCCATTCAATATTTTTAAAATGTTAAATAATATTTATAAATACTTGAGATATGTAAATAATATTTATTTTATTATAGTATGCGATCATCAAATGTAATAGATCATTAACAAAACATTAGTATAAACTCAACATCAAATAAACAATAATAAGTTTCATCAAAACAAATATTTTCCCTTATATATATGTATATATATGGGCTCTGAAAAAAATTTGAATAAATAATGAGAAAATAAAAGTAAAGATTTTTAAAAAAGTACATGAACTATTGTTTCATCATTTTGCTTACAATATATCCTATTTTTTAAAATTACATATTAAACTTTACAAGTGCATATTTGATTATAGCCTATATCAAATAATACATCTTATTTTCAAAGATAACTTTTACGCAGAAACACGAGATTATAATCCATCAATAACTAGCCTTTTCTCAGAAAAGGAGCAATAATTTCTGATTTAATTCTATTGCAGGATATCACTGAGCCCACACACGAGCTGATCTTCCGCTTTGATTTCACAACCACTCAAAATGTCCAGAAGGAAGCCTTTAAAGTGACCAGCAGATTATTGCGGTCGGAGCAATTGAAAGGTTTCCGACAAAATTCACAAATAGAGTTTTTTGGTAAATTAAATACATTTATATGAAAAAATTTGATTTTAAGTACATATCTTTTTTAAATTGGTGGTATAATGATGGTGTGCTGAAGAGGAATAAAAAGTGAGCAAAAATAAGAGCTCAGGAGAGAAATTTATGCATTTGATTGCAGCTTATTCCTGAAAATAAAATTTATTTCTAAGGTAAATAATATTTATTTGAAGCAAAGTGTCGTAACTTAACACTGTAATTCAGTAGATTTTAGTGTCACTTACTAGATAACTACATCATGTATTGTTTTATGCTAATAACACTATTTTAAAATTTAATAGAAAATTTTAAATTATTAACCTCAGACAACGCGCGCGCGCATTTTGAAGCATAAAGAAAACAATTGTTTACACACGTTATTGATTTTTAAACGAAGATTTTAAGTACTGAATACAAATTTTACACCTTAAAAGCAATTCTTTGTGAAAGGGATTTTTATGTTAAACCAAATATTTAAAAATAATTAAAGCATGATAAGTATAAAATTATGATTTAATTTAGATTATGAAAAATATAATAACGTGATTTAATTTAATATTGGATTTATTACATATTTATCAGCAAATTTAGCATAGATACAAATCGAAAACAAATGAAGTGTATCCCGCAAATCTAAGACAAACTTTTTAAGACTTTGTTTTTGATTAAAGATACTGCTTTTATGCAATACTTATGCTTGTTTAACGAAAAAAAATTAGAAATATTTACTGAAGCATTCAAAATTAGATTACGAAGAAAAGTATATGAAGCAAGATTATAAAGATTTTGTATGAGAGTTTTTTACAGTTAATTTATAACACTATATAATTTGGTTCTTAAAAACACAAAAACTTGTACATAAGAGAGAAAAAAACAGGTAAGACAAATTTTTTTTCCATTTCATATTTTAAAATCATATTAAGACTTTATTTTCCTGATTACAATCATCATTTTTTTAAACTGAAGATTGGAATAATGCATAAAATAGAAATAATTCAAACATAAAATCTATAGTTTGTAAATGTAAATAGACAAAATGAAACACTGTTAACTAAAATTATAAAAATTTATGAATTTTAAATGATTTTAAATTTTATGAACAAGATTTCATTATTTCTTTTTAAAATTATTAATAATTTTAATTCAATGTTAAATCATGTATTGGTATGTTGTTATAAGCAATTATTGTTTCTTAAAAATTAGAAAAAATGATACTTAACATTATATATAGCTCCAATTAGTTTGCTTTGAATAAAAATATAAAATTTAAGAAAGTGATTAACATATAATTTTTAATAAGTCAAACAATCCTTTGGAAAACATAACCAGAAAATTAATAATGAGCAAGATAAAATTTGCTGTTTTCCGAATTTTGGCTTTTCAATTATTTTTTAATTAATATTAAGAATTATATAAAAAATATATCGGAAAGTAAATCCTTCAACAAATGAGATTTATTCACACTTTCAACTTACTTGTTTCAAATTAGCATATTTTATCTATTTTTTTTCTCAAACTTTCATTTTAAAAAGGGCATTTAAAAAATAGAATTTAAAGCATTGATAAAAGTACTAAATGAAAGATCTCATTTCATAGATAATGAATATTACTTCCTATTACAAAGCCGTTACCATTAAAATATTTGATATAACGGATCATAAAACAAGTTGGATATACCTTTCTAATACTCATACACTTTTCGAATACCTTTTTCCCACGTAACTCGAAGCTACACATTTTCCTTTTTTCTTTTAAAGTAAGGTACATGAGGGGGGAAAGGAAAACGCAGAAGTTTTTCCCTGATAGGTAATTCAGACCCCCCAATCAAAATTTATGCCCGCCTCTCCACCTTTGCACCACTTTAAAAAGATCTTTTCTCCTTAAAAAAATTTCCAAAACCGGACAATTTTTTTTATCAATATCCACATACACGCACCTGTTGCCAGTACTGCATCAGATGGGGATAATCCCCCTAAAAGTCCCAGAGAGCTCCGGACAGGCATGTTCGAATTATTTCGTTCGAAAAAGCTGTTATGTTATTATTATTTTTTTTATTTTAATCTTCCTCCTTTTTTTCCCGAGCAAGGAAACGTTGCTGGTGTGACGTAACAATGGTTGGCTTCTGTGGTCGTCTTCTTTCAGGTGGCCTTGCCATCTGCTTCCGGTCTTCCTCTTCGAAACCGGAAGTTCGGCCAGACGCCATTTATACGCACGTTTTTTAAAGATATTTTTTAAGGAACTGGGAGTCGGTGGAAAAGAACCCCAAGGTGAGGGTCTCCCTCGTCCAGTCCCACAAAGGTCAGTGTACTTTTCAAAGTTTCGGAGATGGCGGAAAGATAGCTGGGGTGTTCCGTACTTCTCCCCCATGAGAAAGGGGGGAAGAGTTGTTTACGGAAAGGACCGCTATCTTTGGTGCACTGGGGAATGGCTATCAGCTTGACTGCCCCTCTGGCGGACATTGGCCTTTACACAAGTACAGGTGAATTTACTGCACCATCGTAATGATTCTTATTTTTAAAGACGTTTTCAACTATATTAAAGCTCACTATTTAAATTATAATTTTGGTAACGAGTCTAAAATATTTGTTTTTAAAATAAAAAATACTCAGCCTTTATTCAGTTAATAATTTCTTCAATTTGATATCCCCTTTAAGAAATTAATTTACGTGACGAAAATATGCAGTCATTTCAGTAGCATTAAATTTTTTTCTTATTTATTCATATTCATTTATTAAGATATATATATATATATATTACTACTGATTTCTTATGATCATATGATATGGTAAACTTTTACTGTTATAAAATTACATTAATGATACTGAAATTTTTTCAAATTTATTCAAGCATATTTATTAATATTCTTAGAGAAGCATTTTTAATATAAAAATGATAATAAATTTAAATCAGATATAATGTAGTTTAATATGAAAAATATAATGAACTATCTTTTATCGAAATAAATAAAAAAATAGTTTTATTTTATACAATCATAAATGAACTTGTAGACATTTCAATATTTTAAAATTATAATCTGAACACTAATGATAAGAAATTTATTAATGCTGCAATAATGGAATTTAGATAAATAAAAAATACGTAAATTTAATTTTCATATATAAGATTGCTAAAAATAAAAAAATACCAATTTCATGATCTATAAATAAAAACTAAGCCTTTAACTTCTCGAGAAGAAACGCAAGAGAAGTGGAATAACTGATTCTGTAATGTACAAATTAACCTCTTGCAGATGTTGTTATTTTAAGAACACTTAAAATATATTTTGAACATCTCTCTTCAGCCAATTTTAAATAATTACACTCGCCGCTAAAACGCCCCCCGAGAATAGCAGTTGCAAGGAAAGTTGACAAACAATGCAACATATTCCGAAGATAGCATCAACTTTTCCCTCTGCCACCCCCCAACTGTTTTGGGAAATCGTGACAGAAGAGTTTTGAATGGTGCTTGACCTTTCACTACAAGCAGAAGGAGGAGTTGCTGGCGCTCATTTACGAAAGCTCGAATCGAAAAATGCACCCAGAATTACACTTCCCTAACGAGCTTTCCCGAGATTACACACCAGTTTTATAAAGGATGTGATTAGAGGCAAGAAGCTACTAATTTACATGCTTTGTTCCTCTCTGCTTTTTGATCAGCTTCGTATTGGTCTTGTATTCGTTAAATCTGAAATTAAATTGGAAAGTAGCGGGAATTAAAATGATAAACTGGAAATTTTGATGGTATTATCAACGTTCTTTTATAACTATCACATGGATAGGATATGAAATTTTACACATTACGATCTTTTTACACTTAAATTGTGCGCAAGACTGTTTTTTATCCTTAACTTTTTTAAATATTTTTAAAGGTTATTTTTTAAGAAAATTAATTTTTTTTTTTAAAAAAATAGAGCAATTTTTTGAAAAAAAAAAATTATTAACAAAATGTAACCAGTAATTTTGTAAAAATGTTATAAAAATGGCTACATTTTATATCAAACTTCAAAAATATTTTTTAAAAAATAAAATATTAATCTTAAAAAAAGAGCATGATCAATATGTGCCTACTCAATTTGTAACAGTAAACCTAAAAAAAGTTTTTGCACATTGCATTCAATTTTTATTTCACACCAAAAATATTAGTGTTTTATTGAATTTGACATATGATATAGGAATATTTCTGATTTTAACTACTTAATTGGTGTTGTTTTATATCAAAGTTAACAGATGATTTATGATTTATTCACAATATAATACAAGTGTGACACTCGACCACACACACACGCATGTCAACCTTCAAAAACTTTTTTTTTTTTGTTTTTGTAAATGTGATTATGCAGATGCCTTACAGCTCCTGAATGTAGAAAAATAACAAACTGGTTATACTGATAAAATAATAATTTTTTTTTACTCAAAATAAGTAAACATTCTGAACTGCGATGTATAATATGTAACCTAAGTATTAGATCTACCGGAAAGTTCTGTCCGCTCCGGTTACAATCAGTTTCAACAAGTATGCGCATATTCCTGTGACACATATTTGGCTCTCTCTTTTGATCGCTAACAATGTATACACATTTTCAACGCAGATGAACTAAAACGAAGTTCATTTACGAATTCCAACAAGAAAGAAATGCTACAGAAGCGTACGGAAATTTATTGAAAGAGTTTGGTGAAGGTACAGTTTCTGATAGAACATGCAGAAGAGGGTTCAACAAATTTCATGTAGGTGATTTCGACCTTTCTGATAAGCCACGCTCTGGGCGACCATCTTTGATCGACGACGATACTGTTAAGATCATGTTAGGGCAAGATCCTTTTTTGACAACATCGGAGATTGCGGAAAAGCTTGATTCAGCTCAACAAACCATTTCCGACCATATTCGGAAACTAGGGTTTGTGTGAAAGTATTCGAGATGGGTGCCACACAAGTTAAGTGAGAAGAAATTGAATGATCGAATCATCATATGCACATCTCTGCTTGCACGCAACAAAATCGAACCCTTCTTGGACCGGATCATAACTGGGGATGAAAAGTGGATTACCTATGAAAACATCATAAGAAAAAGGGCATATTGTGAACCCGGAAAACCTGCCCCCTCTACCTCTAAACCGAAGTTGAGCCTGAACAAGAAAATGTTGTGTATATGGTGGGACATTCGAGGACCAATACATTTTGAGCTGTTGAAACCAAACGAAAGGCTAAATTCGGAGAGGTATTGTCAGCAATTGGATAATTAAAAACAGCACTCCAAGAAAAGAGGCCGGCGATATTCAATATGAAGAACATCATACTGCTTCATGACAATGCCAGGCCACTGCTGCTTTGGGGACTCGTCAGAAAGTCGCAGAGCTAGGCTGGGAAATTCTGTCGCATCCACCATACTCCTCGGTTCTAGTACCATCTGATTATCACTTGTTTCTGTCCTTTCAAAATTTCTTGCAGGAAAAACAATTCAAGAACGAAGAAGATATCAGACAAGCACTGGTTCAATTTTTGGCCTCTAGAGATAGGACATTTTTTTTAAAAATGGAATATACAAATTGCCAGCACGCTGGCAAGAAGTCATAAATAATGATGGCAATTATACTATTCAATAAATTTTATCCAAAGTATGAAAAAATGTATTCCTTTGTTTCATTCTAAAACGGACAGAACTTTCCGGTAGACCTAATACTTATGAAAACACTATTATATCTGAAGTTTATGCTTTTAAATTTCTACAAATTATCAAATAAGGAAAATTACAGTATGTAATTAATATTTTACAGAAATAGGGAAGTGGATTTTGAAAACTTACTCATCGTGTACCAGAAAAAAAGGAATTAATAATGAAAAAATTTCTACTCTAAATAATCATAATTTTATTAAATAATAATTATTTAATAAAATTGAAGAAAATAATACGATCTTTTAACCTGGATTAGATTTTGTCTTTATTACGTATTCTACCATCTCAGAAATATTCAATTGATTTAAAATAAACTTGTTCTATTTTGATAAATTCGATAAACATCGTATATGTTGTTGTTTACTTTTTCGCTAATAAATTTAATTGGAATGCCTAAAAGTTTGATACATTTAGGTTTTAATAAGTCACGAAAGAAGTTCATATTTTAGAAGCTTATTTTAATTGAAAAATTTCCTTTTGTTTTTATTTATAAAAAATATATAGTGATAAATATAGGCTATTAGCAGATGCAAGCTATACGATGCATCACATTCGAATTAGATAAGCTAAGCATTTTGTTAAATAACAGCCAAAGTTGTAACTTGCCATGTTCGCTCCACAAACAAATCACTCAATGTTTACAGAAATTTATAAAACAAATTAAATAAATATGCATACGAATAAGTAATGCAATTTGTTTAACAACATATGTTCAACATATAAAACATTCAGAAAATTTTAATAGTATGAAAAAGATAAAATTGCCACAAGATATATTTAAAATTTAGATTGACTTGGTAGATTTGAATTTTATATATAACTTATTTTCCTAAAACAAAAAACAATCTTTTATTTTAAATAATACATATAATAAATTCCCAACATGAAAGTTTCCAATAATATAAAGACGAATAAATATAACACTCCTGATAATATTTATCAGAATTTATTTGGGATGATAATATTAAATAAAAATAAATATTAGTTTTATTTTAAAATAGATTCATACGCATTTCTTACCAAAGAAAAATACTTGAATTCAGTAACTATTAATCAAATAAAGCAATTTATTTTATGTCACTTTATACAAGCTGCTTAAAATTGTTGTCAAAAAAAATACTAATTCCTCTTTAAGTGACAATGTTAAGCAAAGGTGTTTTCTTACATCACATTATAATTTTTTTTTATTTATTAAATTTTTTGTAAAAATAAGAAAAAAAACCTTGACTTATTAAACTAAATCATTAACAATAGTTCATCGGCATTCATTAGACCATGATCATGTAAATATAACAAAGATTTACATAAATTGCTTAAAAAGTCAATGATACGTAAAATAAATTAAATTATTTTCAACTTAAAAAATCAGACTTTAAGTTATTCAGCAAGGATGAAATAATATAATTGTTTTCTTAAGCAGAGAACTGATTTACAAGAAATAAAACTATTCTCTCCTCCCCCATTTATCATATGGTTTGAAATTAAATTTTTATTTAACACAGTAAAAAATTTATGATCAATAAATTCTGAAAATAATTAATGAAAGGAATTTAAGAATTTTCATTACTAATAAAAATAACCAAGATTGTCTTAATTGATATTTTTCCAAGAGGCACGAATAGCTTAGAAACAAATGGTAAGCTTGTATAACAAATACGCATTTAACATAATGTGTAAACAAAAATTAAAATATAAACTGCTAAAATCAAGGGTTATTACCATGTATTTAAATAGTAAATTTCATTGGATTTACAATTTTCGTGAATCAAATTAGAATTAAAATAATATCCAAGCAATACTGCGCAAATAGGTTATGCTAAAACGGCAAACACGTACAACGAATATGCAACAAACGTAATGGACACAAAACAAAATTTTAAATAAACTGTTAGGGTTAAAAAATAACTACATAAAAATAAAAAACTTAAATATTTTACAGATTCAAACTTTTTACTAATAAAAATTAGAATTGAATTAATGTAATATTATAGTAATATTGCACGAGTAATAGTTGAGATTTACGAATATGGAACTAACATAATGCACAAACAGAAATTTAAATAGAATTTTTTAAAAATTGTTACAAAATATTTTTTAAAAAATACGCATGGATTCAAATTTTTTATTAATCAAAATTCGATTTAAATTAATGTGATGATCATATTAATAATTTGCAAACCTCACTAAAATGATTGAAATAATAAACGATTGAGCTAATTTTTCTCAGCAACGTATTGATGCAATTAGATTAATTTACTAACCCAAAAAGATACAAATTAAAGACAACAGTAACAAATTTGTAAAACTAAGTTATAAGTAACTAGCCCTTCTACATCAATTTTCTTTCAAACACCAATTAGTTAAACAACTAGA
This sequence comes from Latrodectus hesperus, assembly GCA_037975125.1. NCBI lineage: Eukaryota > Metazoa > Arthropoda > Arachnida > Araneae > Theridiidae > Latrodectus > Latrodectus hesperus. Next base: position 109,312,268 of record CM075853.1, read on the forward strand.
ATCATTTCCGGTGAATTTAATTTTAGTGATCTCTATTACTATTTCCCACAGTCGTGCCGAACGCTGCGCAATTTCTTTGTCCTCTTTCCTCTTTTCGTAATATGTCTCACCGAATGCAAAGTTTCGAATTTCATATTCCGCAACTAAAATCGAAACGCAATGATCGACAAAAGGAATGGGAGGGGAGACCCCCTGCGGGTGAACTTGCAACACACAATCCAATCCGGAACACGAAAGGGAACAGATTAGCTCCTTCAACAACGAGCTTTCAACGCAGCAATGGCACAGTTTTCTGCAGGAATGTTAAATATTTGGACAGGCTCATACCTGTGATGAAACTGCGAACATGCAAATGAGAGATCCACCCCTTCTTCAGAGGCACGAACATGAAAGGGTGGGCGAAGGCGGTTTTGAATGCGTTAGATCCAGGTATATCCCTGGAGTAGAATTTTAGGCAAACGAGGAATTTCCGACGCCAGAAATTTTCCCTCATAGAGAAGTTTGGTTGATTGGTTGCAGGGGTAGACGATCAATGGATCTTTCAGGGAGGGAATATTATTCAAGAGAATTAGATGCAGAAGGATTTGCCGCCGCTCTTCTTCACAAGTGAGCACAGGATGTGGGGGTGGTGGAGGCGTCTGGATTAAAAGCGAACGACGCCAAGAGATGCAACATATTGCTTCGTCCAAATTATAATTTTGAATTAATTCTTTGTTGACAAGTATCCCGATTACAAAAGACAACCAAATTAAAGCACGTTTCATCTATTAAGCTGGAAGCGGTGTGAAACTTCGGAATTAAAATATGCTTTGTATGGATATAATCCAAGTCTTGTATCCAAGTTGTGAATTAAAATCACTGTCAAATGTTATAGTATGAACTGAATCTCTAACGTTGCATTAATAAATTAATATCGCTGGTTTCAATAGTTAAACAACCTCTGTGGATTTCATTAAAATATTTGTGAAAGATAGATATAAATGCATTTCAAATAATGAAATGTATTTATACCTATTCAAACGAAAATTGTAACTTAAGCCAGGTGATGCATTTCAGTATATAGCTGTGTATGCCTTTCAGAGAACAAACAAGCATTCATGAGCAAGAAAAATAAAAAAGCGATTAATAAGAAATATTTAAAAATTGCAGTGTCATTTTTTAAAAATAAGATTGGTATATAATGGTGTAAAATAGTCTTTAAATTAATAGATAATACAATTGATTTTTGATTTAGAAAAGGGTCTCATATACTTTTTGATTCTAAAAGAGCTCTGTTGATGACAACTTCTAGTATTCAAGTTAAAAACATACATGGACATGGGTAAAATATATAGTAACATAAGAGCCGATTAATTTTAATCTCTCTGACTTGATATTATAAACAATTATTAAATACTTTCATTAATAGTTAGTTTTAATATTTATAGAATGACTTATTATTAATTATAGTATAATTCATAAATAGAAATAGTTTGTGTTGAGAATTGATTCTAGTAACATCAAAATCACAACTATTAACACTTCCTACAATTGATTGTAATACATCACAATTGATAAATAATCAATATCAATGTTATGAAATAAAATATTAATAAAAGAGAATAATAGTAAATCTTGAGCATAGATAACTTTTCAGTTATATGGAATTTTCAGTTATAAAAAAGAATTATTAAAAAATGTTTTTTTAAATGAATATGTTGAGTGAACAGCTTAACATCAAGAATTAAAATTAAATATGTGAATAATTGTTAAATTTATCAAGTTTGTTTGACCAATAAATGAATATGTCAATCATTAAGAGATTTTAAAATACTCAATTACACACAGAACATTAAGTAAATACAGGTGATTAAGAAACTGCTTTTTTTTTTATAAATTACAGAAATTTCAAAATATAAATAACATATAAAGCAACAAAAAGAATTACTAAGTTTAAAACTGTATACCGAATCTAACAAACAAAAGTGACTGAAATGTTGAAATTAAAAGCACAGCAATAAGGTGAGTAAAATACAAGTCAAATCTAAATTTTTCAATGAAGTGTTAACCACTATAAAAAAAATCACGCGTTATGTGAGAAATTCTATTAAGACATAATAATGATTAATTCACATAAAATACTCTACTATTACTGTAGTTTTGGTTAAAATAATATCTTGAAAAGAGTAATCTTCTGTGTTTCATTATTTTTTAACTTGTTGACGATTCCTGCTGCAAGAATTTTTGCAAATCCCTAATAGTGTTTATAGCTTTGATATTCATTTTAAGATATACGTTCCTACCTCATTTAACCTCGTGTGCAAAAAATGACCTTTGAGTAACAAACAGCCCAAACCAAACTAATCGCAAATAGACATGAAATAATGTTTTAAACTCAATTGCAAAATACCTTTCATGATTTTACAAACACAAGTTTTAAATAATGGATATCATATAACATAAAAAAATACTTTTTGCTGGAAACTAGTGACATAAGCAAGAAAAGAGTAAACACAATTATATGTTGCTCAGCACAAAGAAAGGAAATATGATAATAAATAAAAAGTATATATAGTTAAAAATCATCATATTTAGTATATTAAAAAAATAAATATGTGAACGATTGAAATGCATTAATGAAGCATAATTTATAACAAGATGTCTATAAGAAATTTCTTTAGGAGATATGTATAAATGTATTTTCTAATTAAATCCTGCAACAACATTCACGTTCCAGAATCCAATCAGTGTAGAAATATTCCGTCGCCGAGCAGACTCCATTTCACGACACCAGCAGAATCATCCCTTTACCCCCTGAAATTTCCGCCATTTAAATCCTACAAACTCTCGAATCGTAGTGTAGTACAAAGTCGCGGTCCATACTTTTCTCCCTCCCCATTCATCAGCGAGCATGCAGATGAGGATGCTAGGGAGGATGGAGAGCAGTAGCAGGATCATTAGAGGCAGGCAAAAGAGAGGAAAGAGGTAAGCACACACACGGATCGATGCGGGGGGAGGAGGAAAGGACTTTTCTGGGGTCGATAGCTGGAAGGGTCCAGCGACGGCTATTAAAAATGGATGTAGTAGAAGTGCACGGGCAGGGCACATTTGCATGAGGACGAAGGGAGCAAGGGGTGAGTCGGGAAAGCAGAGGGATGGCTCGCATATGGTATCAAGACCTCAAATCGAAGCAGTCAACTACAAAGTGACAATCATTCACTAGCTATTCTGTTTGCCCAAGTGATAGATATATGTATTTTTGCGCCATTAACGCCGCTCCGAAGGAAAATGACTTGAAGGGAAAAGTAAAGGTAGATTAAATATTTCAAGACGTTGTATTCATTTTTATCTAAATGCAAACAGATGGTTACACACTTTGAAATTCAGTCGCATCGATAGTTGATCTAGTTTAATTTGAAAGTAGTTCAATTATTGATGCTGTTTGATTTTAACATAAAATGTGAAAAGGAATTTATTCAAAATTACTTAAAAGCTGGCACAAATTCGAGTTTATTTGTAAGCATTAAGAATATAATCATGTATTTACAGTTAGAAAGATATAATTTTTGACTTGTCAATAATTAAAATAAAAGATAGACATTAGTGATTTTTTTATCACATAATAAATAAACAACAAAAGATAAATAGTAATATGTTGTCATCTTTTGGTAATATTTTCCAATAAAATGGGTAGAATTTTACTGCTTATGAATTTATTGAATTAATTGGTAAATTTATAATTGGGTGCAAACTACAAAAGGTATTAATTAAATAAAAATTTAGAAAAAACAAAATTTAATAAAATGTATATGCTTTATTAAGAAAATAATAATTATTTTTATATCTTTAAACTAATGAAAAGAACTCGAAATTACATAACATATTTCTTTAAATTTCGAACAATGGATGATTTCAATTTTCATGCATTTTTCTTCATTTATAATATATATTGATAATAGTGATAAATTAATTTCTAATGTATTATAATAGAGTACATTATATTTGCAATAATAAATGTTCTATTATTTACAAGATGCAAAAGAATTTAAAAGCTAAAAATAAAAGCTATGTTTGTTTTCCTTTAGACAACCTTTATTTATTCAGTAACTCGAAATGCATTCAGTTCATTATACCTAGGAAATCCAAAGTTAAGACATTCAGAAAACAAAGAATAAGACTTTTCAAGAAAAAAAAGTTCGAGAATTCGTTGCAAAAACCAAAATGATAAACCAAGCTGAACTCGAAAACAAAAAGTTCAGAGCAAAATAGAGTGGCAAAGAATCCGGAATGAGTTTGTTTGTGAAACGGGAACTCAATTTGTCCCGAGCACAGTTATTTGTGCCTTCCGTCCAGCGCTTTGTGGTCCATTTGAAAGGTGCAGCAAGCAAGTAAATAAACAGACGACTGTCTAGCGCTGGGGGTCAGGGGTCAAGCGGAGAGACTAGGCACCCCGCGGCAGGTCACGAGACTCAGTTGCCCGAGGTCCACTACTCCAGCCATCGGTATGCAAGACAACAAGTGCACGACCTTTCAGGAATGACCAGTGAGGGTCGACGGACGGGGGTTTCTTCGAGAGGGAGGGTCACTCGAGGGCAATGACCTGATTGGTGCCAAGGTCAGACTCCAAGTGGGACTGCCGTCCGCGAATGAGCCTCCTTTGTGGCGACACATCTGTTGGACACTTGTCTCGGAGAAACGGCACAACCACAGAGCGCCCCATTACGCAATAAAAAATACCCACCATGAATAGCCATTCATAAGCATGGAGTTAAAGGGTTGATGATTGACTCTACTATCCTGAAAGTAAATATGCGATTTCACTCATCAATTTTAGCTTGGAAATCTGTCGCTTTTAATTAAATTTTATCTTGATTAATTTGAGTTTTTTCGGTCATATCATTTAAGCGTATTTTTATTTATACTTTTTGTGAGAAATTTCAAGAAGTATTATAAGCGCTTCAAAATAGCATGAGATTAACAATTCCAATTTGCTGACCCGTTTGTTATATAGTTTACATATATAAATTCATAAAAAAATTACAATATCCCTGGCGAATTTGATTTTATACAATTTTTAAAAAAATAATTTCGATAGTTTGAAGATTGATATAAAAATAGGCAAGCGAAAAATTAAAAATTATTATTTGTTAATCTATTTTCATAAAAGTTCTAATTTCTAATGCTCTTTAATATTTTATTTTTAACTTCAAACAATTTTTATTATATAGATTTATTTATTTTAGAAAAAAAATAAAGCACATAATTTAACAGAAGACTTGATTTATAAAATTAAACTAAATAAAATAATTATATAAAAATCTAAAGAGACTTAATATTTGACTATATGTTCTTAATTTTTTTATCTTTCTTTTTTTATTTGCTCAGTTAGTGATATACCATCTACAGTAAATTACTACCATACAGATAATAAATTTTTATTAATAACTTTGCCATGTTAAAAATAAAAATTTCTCTAACTTATTAATTTTACACCTTAATTAAACTGGACTATTACACAACACATAAAAAATGCGAACATTATTCTTCTTTTAATTATAAATAAAAATTATTCAATCACTAAAATCTCAATTTTCTAACTTATTATTAGAAACAGGAATTGAATTTTCGTTAGTTCAATTTTACCTTCGGTGATATGTAGGAAATCTAGTTTCTCCGATACAGTCTGTGGGTTAACTACCACATATATTTTAAAGTATATATATAGTTATAAACAATGCTGAAAAGCTGTTTACATTTTTGCTTGACCACTCAGAATTAATATACATACTTTTACTAATGACCCTGACCCTTATTAGTGGTTTTAAATATGAGGGCGTTTATTGAATAATAACAACAAAAATCATTCAAGAGATTCAGGTGCAATAATTTTGCATTTTATACGTTTCATCAACATAATATGATAGTTTCTTACTTTCATTGATAATATTAATTTCATAACAGGAACTTTCATTTCACATCACTTTTGCATTTTGATTTCTTGTTTGTTAACAAAGTTGTACCTAAATATTAAATCTATTTTGTTCCTTCTCATTTTTGGTGAAGCCCGGTGGCTTAGTGGTAGCGTTTCACTCTTCCAAGGCACAGATCCGAAGTTTGATCCTCTGGCTGCTGAAGATCCTCTCAGCCTTTCGTCCCTTCAGTGGATCGATAAATTGATTACCAAGCATGCTTTGGGAACTAAACACTGGAGTTTCGAGTTAGGCTGACCATCTAATCGAGACATATGCTTCGCATCCCAAAGCCTCTCGGTCAGGAAAATAGTGATGGGCACTATAAGTCTTGGTCAACATGGGTTTTCGTACCACAGAGTTTAGTTCAGTTTAGTTTATGGAAATTGGAAGTAACGTTTCGTCTTATTTTAAACTTTAAAAAAAGTTTTTTTTACTATTCATTTTTTAAAGTGTAAGATAATTTTGCATTTATTTTCTAACTTCTTTTTATTGCTTATTCATCAAATAATTGTTATTTATTTTAGAATAATTATACTTTCTCTTATATTACTTACAATAGAGACAGGATTCGCATATTGTCGGATAGCTTATAATATGGAAATAAGCGAACGTTTTATGGCGAGTATAAAATCATAACAATTACCAATTACTAAAGCTATTTCCCATCGTATTCGGGCGCACGACACTACAAAAGGAGCAATGAATTACAAGAATAAATGAAGTGTAAACACATCGTGAGGCATTTATATCATAAATCTTTAAAACTCGTTTTCCTGCTTAGCATTGGTGTATGGCAGATATGCTCGTTCGCACGAAAACAATGTTTAAAGACAAAGGTTTAGAGAAAATCAAACTACAATTTATAGCTTGTGCATCAATATGTTTAATTTCATCTACTAGGATTTATTAAGAAATTTTAAAGAAAATTAAAAATTCATACACTTTTACCATATACATAATAATGTAATACAGAAATTAATACTTGCATAGGAACATACAAAAATTATTTTGAGAAAAGATAAACCTATTACCAGGATAAATCCACAAACATAGATACACCGTTAAAGTTATTCATAAATAATATATATTCATTATAAACGTATCAGTGAAATATTAATTATTAACGGCTGGTTTAATGTTTGAATTGTTGATTTCATAACAATATCGTTAAGATATCCGTCAGTGATAAAACCCCAAAAATCTTAATAGAAAAGATGCAATTTTCTTAAAAACATCTTTTTAAGGTTTTTCAAGTTATTAAGATTAATAAATACACTGACAAAAGAAAGGATTCACAAAATTGAAACCAATAGTTATTATATCAATTTAAATAAAATTTAATTTCAAAGACAATTTTTACTCGTATTTCTCTTTAATGTATTATTTTATATTTGTATAATCTACCGACATAATGGAAATTTTAGGATAGCGAAATTCTTCCTAACCTATGAATTAATTCTGTTTGATATTTTAAATGCTTTATAATAACTATTGTGATTAATGAGAACATATATTTAGCCAAGTGATATTTTTCATTCGCAAATTTTAATATTAATTAAATGCATATTTAAATGAAAAAAATTAAGAAATAATGTAAGATAATAAATTGAGATATTTAAAGAATATTAAAAAAACGTTAATTAAAATGTATTTATAACTTGATTTTTTTACATCAGTTAATTTAAGAATGAGTTATTCATAAATTAGAGATATTTCAAAATTTCAATAAACAATTTAAAGTTACTGTTACAATATTTCCACTTATTGAGATTTTCTTCTGGTTTTTAAATGTAACATCAATATTTTTATTTTATATATAATGTTTTCGAGTATGAGATCGTTTTATTTCAGAGCTTTTATTTTTCATAGTAATGTTTTAAAGATTGAAACATTTATTGCCCTTATAGAAATTTAAAATTAAAATCATTTACTATTTGAGGAATAATTAGACATAAAAATATTTCTCAATATAAATTCCTTATAAGCAGTAATAATAGCTCTTATAGCGACAGTAAAATTAATGCTCAGCATTAAACTAAAATAATAAAATATTTCAATTATGAAACTATTTTTATTATATTGGACAGTTATTATGTTAAAAGTTAACACGTTTAAACTTTGCGCATATACTAATGAAGAAGTATAATACATAATTAAAGGCTAAAAGGATAATGTTTGAATTATTAGATAATAATATATATAAAGCTAAAATCTGTGGCCCGATAGCCCATGTGGACCAAGGCCTACTGTGCCCTTTTCTGTATACCTGACCGATAAGCCCTGGGGTACGAAGTATGTCTCGATTAGGTGGTCAGCCTAACTCGAAAACCGCAGTATTTAGTTCCCAAGCATGCTTGGTACTCAGTTCATCAACCCACTGAAGGGATGAAAGGCTGATTCGACTTCGAGAACAGAACATCGGACCTGTGTTGCTTGGGAGAGCGAAACGCTACCACAAAGACATCGGGCTTCAAAGCATATATTACAGTAAGATTTTATTTTAGAGCAAAATTATCTTCAGTTTTAACTCCTTTTCCTTAGGGTTGTTGTTGCATCAGATTGGTTTCTTGTACCTAGTCCTGCGTTAGGCTCTACCAATCACTTAGAAGTAGCCGGATAGATTTTTTCATGATTTTGAAGCAGAGGCCAAGCAGAAAATTATCAATACTTAGCTTGCTATCCTAAGGTATCATTTCACTTGGAGGACATTGCGACCACGACCTATTTAACGTGCTCTATCCACCTTTAGCGAACGCACGGATCTTCGGTTAAGCCGGGTTTCGAACTTACTACCTTCCGATAATGAAAATGACGCCCTACCCCAACCAGGCAACCACAGCCCCTTTTTTCCTTTCTTTCCTTTTCTTTAAAGTAGAAGACCTATAATAATTTATTTAATCCTTAATTAAATATAATTATTTCACATTTAACTTAAATTTTCTTTAGTATAGATAATTTAATATTATTAGTTTCATTCTTATTTAAATAAACTTATAATTCAACTTATAATTTTAGACAAAAATGTAAAAAATTATTATACTTAAAGAACGTACAGAACAAGATTATGATTTGAATATAAATATATATATATAATTTATAGAGATTTATTTTTTAATATATTTATGTATGAAAGATGGTGAGTTAAATATTTTCAAAATTTCTTTCACGTGTAATTGAATTCGGAAGAATAAAATAAAGAAGAGCAGAAATACATTTTTTTATTGACAGTAATAAAAATAATAAATTTTCTTGCTAATGTTGATGAATTCATTATCATTAAATCTGTAATATCATCAACCGATTTCTTAATCTTCCAAAATATAATCGAATATTGATACATCTACTTATCTCTTACGGTTAACGCACGATCCAAATATTCGCTTGTTTCAAATATAGATAGTGGAATTTCCCGATATGCTTCTTTTTGTTCAATTTGAAAACAATGGAACAATCCAGCAGATTTCCCCTTTCGCTTAAATGTTTGAACAAATGTTGACCGAGGTTACGATGCCATTCCAGATTGCGAAAAGGCGTTTCAATAACGAATCTCGTTCTTTGAAAACGAGTAATATCGCGAAACATTTTGCAAAGGAATGCATTGAAGTTAAATATGTATTATAAGTTGGTATGTACATATATCAGACTATATATTTCCATTCTTTCTTCACACTGTTAGAAATTGTTTTTCCTGTCTCAAAACGCACAGACTGAGTTAGATGTGGTCCGGAGCCAGATTTAAAGGATACTTCAAGGCCAGGTCTCGAGATCTCTAACGACATCCGCTTTCGCCAGAAGAAGAGAAGCAAAAATGGGAAAGGAAAAAAATAACAAAGAAATCATACAGATGTTCACGTGACTTTTTTTAAAAGAGCCAGCAGTACTCTTGGTCAAACGGGGGAGTCCACGAATTCGTATTTATGTATTTATTTCAAAGGCGTCGAGGTCACCTGTTGTCATACATTGATACAGCTAAGCTGGGAGGGTAAGCAAAAAAATATCTTCAGACGGTAACAATTCCTCGTAAATATGGGCAGCGATGGAGCAACAACGCAGCGAACTGTGCTTGCGAAAGAGGTCAGGAGAGCTACTCAAGATTCAGAAGTCGGAACGAAACATTCAAACACCGATCCATCACGAAGAGTAAAATGATTCGCTTGCACATGTGGCATAATTTAAGAAAATATTGGAGTTAGTAATATTTGCAATTTTTAACAGGATTCGGCATTAATAGTTTTGATATATATATATATATATATATATATATATATATATATATATATATATATATATATATATATATATATATATATATATATATACAATCTGAAGATTCTTATTTGATGTTAGAGTCATAGCTAAATTTATTTGTAATACTCTTTGATTTTAATTTGATTTTAATAATTTTTTAATAAATTTAAAGTTATTTGATGGAAGTAATTTAATTTTTGAAAAGAATATTTGTTAAATTTAAATCTGAATTTCCACTTTAAATCTAAAAAAAAGATGCTTTAAAAAACTATTCCTTTTGTAAAGAATAAAATCGAGGAAAGCAATTGTATAGAAAAAAAAAACAAGTAAAATAAAAATAAAGATATGACGGTAGCAGTTTGTATTTTAACCCTATTAATTCAGTGTGTAATTTCTTTTTCAAGAAAAATTAAAAAAATTTCTTCTACTCTTCTCAAGGTTATGCTTAAGTCACACAACCTTAAAAAGCAGGCAATATTTAGTAAAAATGGAGACTTTTTTATGTATGACACTTGTTAAATATACTTACAGTATGATATTTACCAGCTGTCTGAAGTGTTATGTTTATTATTTGTATTATTTGCTTGTAACTCTCTCTCATTGTTCGATGTCTCATTCAAATCTTCATTTGTATGTACCAATTTTAAATTTAAACATTAAAATTTATGCAATTCAACCTTGTTCATTGTCAATGTATTGAATTAAATATTTATATTTAATTATAAATGTTATTTCAGTCTAAATATTCTATACAGAATTTTATTATTGGTTGATAAGTGTTTATACATGAAATATTACGTTCATAAACTAAGCAATAAACTTTTAATATAAGGAAACTGACAAGGCACATAAATTTGTCGAGTGTAATTCGGTTTAATAGTTTAGAATGACAATACATTGATCAACGTAAAAGGGAATCACATATACTTTTGATTCGAGGAAATATGTCTGGATTAATAGCTATAAAAAATGCCCCCGCAATTGTAAAAAAAACGGGGAGTGGGTATTCGGCCGAAGAAAAAAAAAAGACATGTCCAACAGGTATTGGCAGTGGACTACAGCCGCGGCACCAAATCAGCGGCGTTGCAATGACCTTCAATGATGAAAGAAATGTTTGAGGCGGCAAGGGTCATCTCGACCTTCGCATCACAAGACTCGAGTAGCCACTGGAGACCACGTGGTCGCCAAGGCGTGGGGAACCTCGTCTCTAATTCCACAATTATTTATTTTTTATGTTTACATCATTACATCTACATTGGAGAGAGCAGCATGGACAGGCTTTCGTTTCTTTTTTTTATCTCGCGACTGTGGCGCAATGTTGACTCGCAGAGTGAAAGAAACCGCAAGGGAAATGGACATTCGAAAATGGCTGCCGTTTGCTGATTTGGAGTTGACACACCTGCGCTCTTTCTTTTCCTCGAAATAAGATAAGAAACTCGGGAAATATGATAGGGTTTAAATTCTAACACGTTTTCTAATATCTAACAATTTCTGAAAAATAAAAAATCAAAATTTCAAAAAAATAAAATAAATAAAAAAGTAAAATAAAATAAAATAAAATAAATAAATAAATAAAATAAAAATAAAAAAAATTATGAACACATATTTCACGAAATCTTTACATTAAGAGAATGATATAAGATGGAGAAAGAGAGTTAGCAATATTTATTTTTTATATTAGAAAATTAACACCTAAATTTCATTTATGATAAGTAGGTTTTATATTCAACACGAATGGAGAAAAAAAGAAATATATTTATAAAGAAGACTAATTTTTTTTTTATATAATATTGGAGGTTTTTCATAATTTTACCTTAACTTTTATAAAATATGTAAATAAAGTGAAACATTTTCAAAAATCAGTACGGAACAATAGAAATATTTTTATGGAAAAATTAAAATTTACAAATTAAATTTATTATAATTTAAGACAAAACATTAATATATCTGCTATCAAATTTTTATGTGGATCATAAAATTTTTCAGGTTAATTTTATAAGAACACAATTTTTTAACTTTATTATATTTTACTATTTTTTTCATGAATTTTTTATGAAAATCTCTAACTTTATTCGGCAGTAACAGTTTGTGAAGTAAAAATATATTAACTGACAAAACTGTTTGAAAACCAATTTTTAATCTCAAAATAATTTTTTAAGTCACATTATTTTTTAAATAGTAATACGCGAGACATTATGAATTAATTTACAAAACTTCTAAAATATTAAGATGCAAAAAATTTCGTTATTTACAAGAATTTATATTACCGTATTATTTTGATCATTAGTTGTTTACTAACTTATTTTTAGAAGTTAATTTAATTAAATAGACAGTTATGATTACATCAAAGTTAAAGAAACTTTATGAATTTAAACTAATTTTGGGTGAAATAAAAAGTTTTAATCTTTACCATATCTTTTTGATTATAATTTGTCTTGGTTTTAATATATATTAGTTTTGTAGGAATTTAATTTTAAGCACATGAACAAGCAAATGCAGACACATGTAAAATAAATTTTTAATTTAAATTAAATAATTTTTACAAATACTTTAAATATTTTCATTAATACAAGAAAAAAATTGGGGAAACTATTTGTGAACAGTTTTTAAAAATTGTTTATGTAAATAAATAAAAAAAAAATTCCTTGGAAAATATAAATGGTTTTTTGTTAATCAATTCATTATAATGTAAATCTTGAAAATAGAATTTGTTATACAAATCTATTTTCAAGTCATAATTTCAATCAAATTGATTAGTTTGATTGCGAGAATAAAGTAAATTGGGGAGTTTAAAAGAAGAACACTTTAAGTAATTTATACGTTATTATTCTTTTAAAAAATTACATTCGATAGAAAGAAGTATAATACTTCTGCTTTTTAAACTTTTCTAATTTACTAGCGAAACCACCAGACAAGTTTCTTCATAAAGAAAAAGAAAATGGACAGCTTATTAGGAAATGATACCGCCCGGAAGAAAAAAAAAATTAGTTATTCCCCTCCATTTTATTATTTTTTCCCTCGAACATCCTAAAAGCTCAGGTGTCACAAGGGACGATTCGTAGAAGGGGGAAATTCAAAGCTTTGAGATTTGGGAAGTGCAGACGAGAACCGGTACTGAAGTGTCTGCGTTGTGTCTAAGGATGTTGCAGGGGGAGGGGGTTGAGGATAACAGGGGCTGTTTTAATAGACTCGATGCATAGAAACCGTCACATCTAACCTGTCAAACTCATCACCTTGCCTCAACCGCGGATTTTTCATCAAAGAGAATTTCGGTATTCACCGTTATTTAATTATTTCAAGCTTATTTGAAGAATAGCACTACTCAGTGATGACCTTAATTAAGGGTGACTTCCTACATAAAATCAGTAATTGAGGAAAATTGATTACACGTTACGTTTTCCAATCCGCGTGAATAATAAGCTTACAAATAATTGGAATTTAATATGTTACATTGTTAATTTTTTCGAAAAAACAAACAATGTAACATGCAATGTTTGTTTTTTCAATTATTTTTCCTCTTGTTTCATGAATAACATTGTTTAACCATGCTTAAGGAATATTCATCATCAGTTGCTATCGGAATTTGATAAAATTTTATTTAAAATAAATGAATGTCAAAATAATATAATAAAATATAATAGAATAACAATATATGATGCAGCAGTAAAATTCCATCAACCAAAAAAGTAGGCAAAAATTCCACCAAATTGATGCCAAATCATTTCATATTATTCTTCAATGCATATTTAATAAAAACTAGAAGAGTTTATTTAAAAAAAATAAAATCACTATGTGAATATATGATTAAAAAGTTTTAGGATATGTTTATTTGCAAAAACGATTAAACTTAATAATATTTTAAATGCATTATTTTTTAATAACAACAAAAAAACTATTTAATTAAAAATAAAAAAAAGTAATATATCAAAGTAGTAGCATTTAGTCCTATAGTAACTAAATCACAAATTTTTCATCATTTTATAGTGTAAAAGCAAACAAATTTTACTATTAGAAATGTAACAACCATATATTCGAAATACCGTTTTCTATTATTGGCAAAAAAATCATGTTATTTTTCACCCGTTTTCCTGGTTAACGGGAAAGCGAGTACATATTTAATACAATTATTTTATGAGTGAAATTCAGAAACTGTAAAATTGAATTTAAGTCTGAGTTTCAAATGGGTCCCAGCGCCCACCAAAATATAAGCAGCCCATTCTATTTATTAATTTAACAAAGTTATATATTGTGTTCAGGTCCCTTCAATACTTAGAGCTAAAATCCATTTGTACATGAACTCATTCTAAAATTTTACCTCGCTGTACCATAAAGTACCAAATCAAATGGATGAGGTAGAACTGTAATGCGAATTCATATTTTGAGTTTTGACATGCATGTATATAATCCGAGTTTTTCAATTAAACATTAAGATGAAATACAGTCTTTGCCTTTAAAAGCAAAGAGGTGCAATTAGGCATTCAAATTTACGAGCCAGCTTATTTAAAAGTTCAAATATTCACAGAACGACCGTCGTTTCGAAGTCATCGTACAAGGATCATTTAACTTCAACGGCTTAAAATTAATACTAATAAAGGATTATTACAGCATGGTGTAAGACTGTACGGTTGCGTAAGAGAAATGGGCAGGTGAAAACGAACGCTCTTTCTTTCAAATTTCGAAGCTGCCTGGGGAAGAGGAAAGATGTGTCTAGGCTACTGTAAAGTAAGAGGGGATAGGGGTGAGGGAAAGACACCATATGATGTCATATCCGCTCCCTAGAACGTTCCTACACTGCTCGCGAAACATTTGTTTTTATCACAACTGAGAAGAAACGATAAAGGAAGAGAATCATGAATGCGTTTAATACAATGACAAAGAAAGAAAATAATGCTAATTTCATAAACAAAAGCGGAAATCAAAAGCACGAATTATGAAATAATTAAGTTAATTTAGTAAAGATCATTTTCCCAATGTAATTAATTACATCTTGCATCAATTAAGTAAAAACTATTAAGTATAACAAACCAGTTTAGATTTTTATCAGCAACACGAGAAAAAAACGATGAATAACAGAATATTTTGAAATAGTAATAAATTTTATTATAGTTAGATGAAATAAATTTGTTAAGTTCATCATGTTTCTACTTCCTATGATTACATCTTGGAATTTTATTAGTTTAAATGAATATTAAATTCTTTGAAAAACAAATTTAAATATTTTCAATATTCGTTGATTTAGTGTATTTTTTAACATATTGTTACTGATTTATATTTTGAAGCGCTCATTGCGAATCGTCTACAATATGATTTGATAATCAAACATAATTATATTTAAAAAGAAGTGTTAAATTTAATTTTATTTCTTTAATAAATGTATAAAATTTAATACTTGGTAATAAATTTATACAAATGATAATACACATACATCTTAAATAAATAAAAATTCCCTTAAAAAATTTTATTTACTTTGTAAAGAAAAAATATGATAAATTCAGTGTAGTTTAAAATTTACTGCAAATGCAGGAGTTTATACATGTATATTCAGCATGCCTAAAATAAATAAGTTAAATCCCAATTTACAAAATCAAAATGCCCTTTCAGCAATATTTATTAAAATATTCTAAAGTATTCAAAACTAACAAAAAGTATATCACTAAAATGTTTACATACAAAATTTGATTAATATATAAAATTTGCTCTAAATTATAAATAAAGTTTGATTTAAATAAATTAAAAAAAACAAAAACAGTTATAAGCATTACGTAATAAACCAACGAAAAATATAATAATTTTAATTGAGTATTTCACTACAGATTTTGTGTGTGTAAATTAAAATATTATTTTAAAACCTACATAACTCAATTTTGATTTTTCTTGGAAATATTTAATAGATTCCCCATTCCTTCCTAAAACTTTTCATGTTACTTCCTACAAGGCAAAGTCCGTGGGCAGTTCTCATTCTCTAAAAACAAGGGGATGAAGAATGTACTCGTAGTTTTGGTCATTATTTCTATTCGCCTCAGTATGTGTCCTGTTGATTCAGGGGCCGCTGGAGGATATCTTTTCCAATGGGATTGGGCAACGAGCAGCTGTACACAGAACTTTGGCCAGCAGGAGACGTTAAGTCTTCTGCTATATAAACGGTCATTATGACGTGGGGGTCTATGCTCTTAAATCTGATATAAATTGGGAAAGTATATTTCACGTAATTATATTTGAGCACCTGTCGGTCCAGTCCAATAGGAACTCCGAGGAACATGCAAGGCAGAGGTTTCGGACACGACTGAGTCCTGTACACCTGAGCCTTTTTCGTAATTTCTTTTCGATAAATATCAAAGCACACCTTTCTCTGTGATTGCGTTTTTTCCACCAGTCCTATCCAGCTTCAACTCGATTCAGATCACATATCAAAACTTCTTTGAAAATTTAGATTGGAAGACATTGTTTTCCCCCTCCTTTTGCCAAAATATATAAATAAAAGTAATCACTACTTATACACATGTATACTATCCAAACAAATTTCGAATTCGCTCAGTTATTTATACAGCGCAGCGTTATGTGTATTTGTACATTGGTTAAGTTAATAAGTATCCAGTTAATAGATTTTTGCTAAAATCAAAACTATAAACATGAAACGTATGATAAATATTTGGTATGAGAAAATATACTCTTACAAAAAATAATCAGATTAGCAATAAATTCTACAGAGAATTTAATAAATTTCTCTCATTTTTATTATTTTAAAATTTTTTTTCATGTTAATAACCATTTAAATTTTCATTTGAACTGTTTTTATTAAATATGGAATACAAATATTTCGATAAATATTTATTTGTTTTTGTTTCTTTTTTAAAAATATTTCCTATGAAGGAAAATAAAATTATAATAGATTTAAATTTTAACAATATAAGCAGATATTAAATTATTTTCCTTCAAACAATTTTGAAAATATATTTCCTCAAAATATAAAGAAAATTCAAATTTTAGAAGTCTCAAATTTAAAAGTTGTTTATTCTAAGAATTAATCAAATAATAACAAAATATGGAATACTTATATTTTTATAAAATTTTTAAAACTGTTACGGAAATCTTAAATGTTACATGAAAAGAAAGAAAAAGTGAAATTATTTAAAACCACAGATGAAAAAAAAATTTTTTTTCTCAGTAAAGTTGCGTCGTAGGAAAATGTTAAATTTGTATTTTTTTTACATTATGGAGTTATAATTCCTTCATGTTAAATATCACTAAAGTGGACATTAAATTTAATTTCAGATTTTTTTAAGATTCTATAAGATCTCTAAGGTAAATTCTCTAAGATTTTTCAAAGAACAATTAATCTCAACAAAATTAGATGAATTTAAATCATAGGGCTGGTCTTAGGAATATGTATTGTTTACAAACAAAAAATAATAAAAATTAACAACAAATAACTTTTTTCTTGAACCTCAAACTCGTAATGCAAATAAAATGAATTATTTTTAGAATTCATAGCAGTTAATCGATTTCAACAACAAAACTGAAACGATTAAGTAAACAAAATAACCTAAGCACGTGCCATTTTTCTTAAAATCAGATTTCTAAATCTTTCTTTCACCAGTGATATTCAGATGCAAGGATCTGTCAAATCGGCCGTTGAGGGTGTTTTGTACCCTAAATAAGAAGTAAGTCAAGGTCTTTAAAGCTGTTGGGGACCGTAAAGTCAAATGTGACCTTAAACATGATGCTTCACTGCACAACATGCTGTCCTGCTCGCTAGAAAGAAAAAAAGCGAAAGCGCGCTTTTGTCTATCGCCATTCATGCTCGCGCGAGTGTGAAGCACTCAGCACGAAGCGTTTACCAAAGGGTGACTTCGTAATTATTGCCAAATTTGTTCGCCATCAATGATTTCTGCAATCATTTGTTGGGATGCAGCCGTGAACGGGGACAACGCTTAATTGAAGATTTAATTTGTTGATAAAAGAATAAAAAATGATAATGAGAAAAACTTTAACTACGAAGAAACCATCCAGTTAATAAAAATGCAAATTACTTAGCCAATATCGTATAAAATGAACATCGAAAAAATAAATACACAGCAAATTTTTAGTACTTATCGAGGAGTTGCATGGAGACTGTTTGGTGGTAAAGTTGGGGTTAGTTCAGGTTTTTGTGTGGATACGTGAACTCAAAATTTTATCAGTAAGACATAGAAGATTTATCATAAATACAAGATATTATAAAGTCGTAATTCATTGAACATTATTAATTGAATAGTATATTTACCCTTTTGAAAGCAATTTAGTTTAAGTATCATAACTTATGAATAATAAGAGCTATTATAAAAATTTGAAATTTAATATTGCATTTAATTGTACGTTTTTTATAATTAATAACTGTCAATTTATTCACTAAGCTTTAAGTAAATTATTTAATTTTAATTTATTTAATGCTTAAATTAAATTAATTATTATTCTAATGAAAAATATTATTAACTTATAAATGATAAATACATTTATTTATCTGGCAATACTTTCTACTGAATATAACACATTGAATGTAATGATCAATTAAATAAAATAAAATTTATTGAAGCATTTTAATAAAATTAATATTTTTTTAAAAAATAAAAAACTAAGAACTTTAGGAACTTCAAGAAGCTTTTACTTTTATAAAAATTTTCATTTGATTATGAAATATATAATCAATATGTAATGTATAATATGTATAATATAATATGTATAATACTGGTTTTATATAATCTCATAATCTTTAACATAAAATACCAAATAAAGCATAATCCTCACATGTTGAAAATAATTTTAATGTATATATATATATATATAACTATATATACTAAATATTTAAAAGTAGGATCTTTGAACAAAAAATTTCATGTTATTAAACTAAATCACACTAGATTTTTCTTTTGAAAAACAATCATGTTTATTTAGTTATTTGTTTATCATTTCAAAATAATTCTTTTAATGATCTTCAATCACTTCCTCAATCCTCTCATTTCTAATTAGGGGCTACGAGGCACTCTCTGATTCAGTGACACATGTAAAAGGATGTGGGGGATCCTCAAGGAAAAAAAGGAAAAAAAAAAAAAGCTCCGTTACTTTTAGTATCCCACACTAGAGAGAGGGCTGTTTGTTATAAGAACGGACGAGGTCATCTTTCCCCTGTGCCCCTGATGTAGGGCCTCATATCGGGGACGCATTTTGCCCGTCGCCATCCGGGCCATCATGGGGCGTCTGTCGCCCCTTTCCTCCCCCTACATCAGATGCCCTTCCTGAGCATCTCCGATAATCATAGACGGACTCTGACCATCGTTTTTCACAATAGATGATAATGCAAATTGATAAAAAAAGAATTTTTCAAAAACACAAAAGTGAATGATCGAAATTTTGTTTTTTACTTTTTGTCGTTGTTTATTGTGCTACGTAACATGACGTAAGCCTCAGTCGGATAGACAGACATGTATGAGAGAGAGAGAGAAAAAAACATGCACTCATAATAGCGTTTGTTAACGGAAAACAGACCACGAGGTTTCGGACAATGGGTATGGATTATTCGCAGCGGAAAACGGCCACTTTAGTGTGATGCAATGTATACAGAGGGGAGGGCAACAAATTGAAGATCTCCGATGAGTAATTTGAAATAAATTTTCAAATGCAATCAGAAATAGAGAAAAAGAATAACACTAAATATAAATTTTGATGTAACATTAAAAACATTCGTAAAATGATATAAAAAAGATGATTAGGAAAAAAATATTGGTATTTGTTTCTTAAAAGATAATATTCTTTAAGATAGTTCACATACGTACATAATTTTTTTAACAAAAAAATGTTACTTTGTTAATAATTGAAACTAGGTTAAATAGGTTTTGGCATGACATTTTTTCTTGAGATTTACTATACTTTATGGTTAGGTTACTTTAATAAGTAAAACTTATTAAAGTAACCTAACCTTAAACTTATTTATATTATTTTTATATTTAGATTTATTATTTCAGCCATATATTTATCTCTTTGTTTTACATTTCTTTTTTTTTCTTCAAATAACTTAATTTTTCTTAAAAATCAGTTCGCAGTTACCATGCAGAAAAATATTATTTTAATCAGCCGCTTTTTAATTTTTTCAACGGAAACATTATGTTTAACTATATAATAAATTACTTACGAATATTTTTGAATTTGACCTGCTATAAATTGTTTTTTGATTACACTTAATTTTATTTCATTACTTATTCAATTCATTTATTTACTTTATTATTATTATTTATAAAAAAATTATTTATTGTTATTTAATTATTATTAAAAATGAAAAAGTATGCTTTTTTATTACTCCATATATTATGAATTGATATATATACAGTCAGATTATTTATATATTTATAAAAATAACTAATATGATTTTAATACAGTTATCAATATGAAACATTACAATGATTTTTTAGTTTATATTTATTTTATACTTAGATTTATTATTCAAGTGAATACATTCATAAAATAATACTACAAAAAGTTATCATAAGATTTAACGATTTTTTGACTCGTATATTTAAGGAATTAGGGACTTAATTTTAATTTTACCAAAAAAAATTTACACAAATATATTTCATATTGAGATTTACTTATCTTAAAAGTTATTTGGTACAGCTATTTTACTACTTAATATAGTGTTTACCTTGTTGACGTTTAATTTTCCAAGATTTTTAAATATATCCTTCATTAAAAAAATAAAATATTTAAAAATCTAAAATTTAAAAAATTATATAATGCATGTAAAACGAAAATTGGATAAAAGAATTTTTTTACTTAGATAAAATTAAAATATACTTCATTTTTTATATTTATTAATATAAAAATAAAAAATATGGATTTATATTAATAGCCAGGAAGAATATAGGACTAAAATCCATTTAATGCTATCGAAATTAATCTAGTAATTTTGATTTTAGAAATCCCCCTTACTTAAATTTTACAAACTTATTAAAAATTTGACTAATATATATAATTACTACGCTTATATTTTTTAAAAATATTGTTTAGATAAAATTCCCTCAGAAAATCAAGAATATTTTTCAATTCTAATTTTTAAAACAGGAAAAATAATTTTAAATTAATTATTTTAATATGCAGAAATATATACTTTAATAAACAATAAAAGTCGAAAAAAAGGAAAATGATATGTATTTGTAAAGAAAGTGCCAACTTTAATAATGATTGGAATATATATATGTATGAAAGACTAAATAAAATTTTGCATATTAATTTAGTTTTCCTTCTCGTAACATGAATTTGTATTAAAAATATTTTTTTTGTTAACGCCAAAAGTAGCGCTAAATAGCCAAACTCATAAGGTCAACAATTGGGCCTGTTCGTCCAGTGTGTCTGTGATGCCGCCACCGGACCATTCCCTTCACCCTGCAGTTCAAGGCTATTTTTTTGCTGGGCCTCTTCTTCCCTTTCCCCAGTGAAGGTTCGAGGTTAATATCATAATGGCGCTTATGATGATGTACGAAAAACAAGAATTAAAAGAGAAGCAATGTGTGTTCCGAGGAAGAGTCTGACGTCACTGTGGTTTCAAAGAAATCGCCTCCAGCCGTTGAAAAGCAGAGGGGTGGGCATTAGTTCTTACCCCCTTAGATCGAAAAAAAATAGGGGACTAGGTCTTTGATAAAAAACGGACCACATTGTGACCCAAAGTGTTTGAATAAAGCTTTAGAATATTTCATCGATGGTTTCAAGGATGGATTGGAGAATAAGGCATGTATGTGCAGGCCTTTAGATTCAATGGACAGATTCACAACACAATGGTGAGTCCCAAAATTTTGGGTTTGCGTGTCCGTTGTCCGGTAATATTTTTTATTCTGATTGTTGTTATAAATTGAATCGAGGGCAACTATACAGAAGTAACAGTCGCTCTACATGAAGAAATATATTATTACGTAAAAATAATCCGGAAGTGAGTAACTTGCAACTTAAAAGAAAGGGTTATAACAGCTGCATAAAAATTTCCATTTTTTTAACTAAGGCAATTTATTAATTTATCAGGATACATAATATGATTATTTTTGATAAAGTATGAATCATTAATTTTTGATAAAATCTGATAAAAAGGTTTTTTTAATAATAAAGAATTTCATATTAAAATAACATTTCATCGTTCAGAATGCTATAGCTCTTTGTTGCAAGTAAGAAAATTCAAATGATGATTCTTAATGTAAGACAATAATTCATCGATTAATTTTTTAAATAATTAATATTTAACAAAAAATATTTAAAACTCACAACAATTGTTATATTGTATCTTCGCTCAGATGCTTAAGTACTCCCATAACAAAATTCTTTGGAAAATTTAAATATCGGTTTTTAATTTTAAAAGACAATTCAACATCAATTTTTAATTAATATTTAGAAATATATTAATTATTAAATAAATATTAATTTTTTTATTTAAATTATAACTATTTCCACGCATTATAAAATAATTATCCACGGAAGTAAGTTCCCATTGATGACTTCCAAAATTTTTTCATCTAAAGAAATTTTCTCAAATAGTTCTTAATTTTGAACTGAAAAATGTACACGAAAAAAAATAATAAATCCAATAGAAATTGTACATTAATATTTAACAAAATGTTATTTAATTATTTCACATAAATTATAAATAATTCCTATTCATTATAAAATAAATATTCCCGGAAATAATTTACCACTGATAATTCAATTTTTTTTAATTTATGAAATTTTCTCAAATCTCAGGTTTTTGTATCGAGAAATACACATGAAAAATTGACATGAAATTAAATTATTACATATTCTAGCAATTAATTCAAACCCATTAAAATAAAAGTAAAAACTTTGTCACGCTAGGCTACAACACACAAGCCGCGTCACGCTTCGGTTCCAGTGTCAAAGACAACAAGCATGCGGATATATTCTTCAGGAATCTATTCAAGACAGCATTTTTCGTCGATTTCCACTTTCCAATGTGTGTGTGTGATTAGCGTACCGAAACCAATCTTCAAGGCCAAGGGGAAAAAGATGAAGTGGAAAGATTAAAATAAATATATAGAAAGAAAGGATTGTAATCAATGGGAAATTCAGAGCATTTGGTAAGTGAAGCATTAAGACATGGATACCTTTTAATTTTGAAGATTAGATTTTAATCATGAATATTTTTTTTATTAAGTGTAAATTTTCATTGTGAATCATGATTTATTTCCAGCTGAATTATCATTAGAAATGATAAAAGAAAAGTAAATACTAATACTCACAGTCTAACGACCAAAATATAAATGCTTATAATTTTATTTGAAATTATGGCACACATAGATTTTTCAAGTACAAAATTTTTATTCCTCTGCTGTTTATTTTCAAGATTTTTGGATTTAAAATACTGTAATAAGTGGTAATGTTTCATATTTATATAAATGAAATAATTGTGTCGATATATTATTAAATTTACATTTATCTGTATTATATATTATGTTTGCTCTCTTTCGTTAAGAACGTTTTTCATCAAAAAATTATTTTTTGAGAAAAAATAATTAAAAATAAATAAATAAAAAATAATTGTCTAAATGTGAGTTTTTTAGAAGGTTTTTTCAGCTTTTATTTGTTTAATGTGATACTACAACAATAACTTAATATTATTTTTCTATAAATTCTTTTACATACATAATTTTTGTTTCAGACCATAACAGTCAATATTTCCCAGCAAAATGTATTAACATTTTTGCTTTTAATTCATAACAACTATTAAATACAATTTCAGTTAATATAATTCCATATAGTAATAACTCTTAGAATATATTATTTTACTTAAAATATGTATTTAGATATAATTACTTGTATCAAATATTTTTAATAAGCCTGATCAAAGTAACTATTTTGTGCTTTAATTAATCTATAAAATAAAAAAATATTTTTATTTAATATGTGTATTTACCATACATAATGCTGAGTGAATTTATTTAATTAATGTATGTTACTAGCATATAATGCGTTTAAAATTGTTTTTCTAAATAGTTTATAAATCATTGTTAAGTAAAAAAATAAATAAAAAAGGATAATTTTCCAATCAATAAAAGTAATTAATTATTATCATACATCAGAACATTTGTACAATACAATAAAAGAGTAAATAAAATGTATTTTTTTTTAATTAAAATTTTATTATTAATTTAAAGATTGATATTTCTGCTCATCCTTTTTTATGTTTGATAGAATGAATTATATCCTTACAAAAAATTGAATAATTAAAGTAATTCCTAATTTTTTTTAACTAGGAATTACTTTAATTATTATTTTAAATTCATGAATTGAGTAAGTAATGAAAAAAAAACACATTTATGATTTTATTCACATTTTTACCTCTTTTGAGACATTTGAGCGACTTGGATAAAATATTTGGAACATAATAGGAAAATGGTTGTTTTATTTTCTAAAAAAGACAAATTATTAACTAAAACACGTTTCTAGGTAGAGTTAGCAGATTAAAGTCATATCAGTCAAACATTCGTAACATAATTTATTTGTTTTATTTTGTATTATAATTTAATTACTTTTTTTAGCAATATTTTTTACTTACTAAGCAATGAGTTTTTTTTGTGTACATTCTTGCAAATAGACGAAATACTTTTTCTAATATTAAGTCAGTTAAGCGTTTATCTTGTATTTTACTTAGTTTTCATTTGTTTTATAATTTTCAGTAACACTTTTTCAGTTATAGCAAAGTGGTTATTTTTGCTCATTATTGTATGATTCTTGTATGAAAATATTTTTCGAATATAACGCTAGTTAAACATGTAGATTGTAATTTCCTTATAAATTCTTTAATTCTTGACTTAAAGTAATTTTAAAAAAAATTTCCTGCAAGCTAATTTAATTTTTCCTTACAACAAAGTATAAGTAATATTTTTCTAATTCTTACTTGTAAATAGTCAACATACTTTTATAATATTCTGTAATTTTTAAATTTTCAGGTTTATAAATAGACAACATATTCTCTGATATTCAAAAATCCATTTAATTCATTCGGTAAATATAGTCCGCCCCCTCCTTAAGCACTCTCGTAAAAAGATGAAGGT
Source organism: Latrodectus hesperus (assembly GCA_037975125.1). NCBI lineage: Eukaryota > Metazoa > Arthropoda > Arachnida > Araneae > Theridiidae > Latrodectus > Latrodectus hesperus. The sequence goes on from CM075853.1 coordinate 109,337,550, forward strand.
TTCTGCTTGAAAAGGAAAATGCATGCATCGTGGCATCTGAATCACCTGAAGCTGTGACTCAAATAGATTCCTTCCCTTTTCACCTCCGTTTATGCAGCCACAATATCATCTCCAACAACGCATGCATCTACAGAAATTAATGAAACGGCAGCAGTAACAGTAGTGGCGCGTACCTGGTGAGAAACTTTGTGCGAGCAAGCCCTTACAAAGTAGAAGGGAACACCGAGTAAAAATAAATCCCTGAGCATGTGGTAGGAATAAAAAAAGACCTCCTCCTCAAGAAACCATCAATTCAGAAGTAAAAACACAAAAAACATCTCTCTCCCCTATGAAAAACCGCAGGAAATCTGTCGAAAAGGGCCGAGCTAAAAAAACGGTTGGTCCATGGCGAGCCGCGGTCGCAGTCAGCTGTTTGGGAAGATGGTAGGGTAGCCATGATACAGAACTCAGCGCTCCAATTTTTTTTAAAGTCTGGAAACAATTATGTGATGACATCCTTTCAAAAAATAGACATTATTAAGCGTTTCATAAAAAATTTTTTTGAACAACTCTAGCGCACACAATAATATAAATGAACTGATTATATCCCAGATAAAATTTTGAAAATAATAAGAATAGAAGATGTTGGAAGAAAAGAAAAGCCTCAAATATATATTTTTCTAAAAGTACTGTTATGGAAAGGGGTAAGCAAATTTTGCGTCATTTAAAATTCACTAAATATTGAAAAATATCAAATCAAAGCAAAGAACCAAAATTAAAGTTTTTGTATTTTGAAAAATATTAATTAATTTTAAAGGTGTCAAAGATTTGTATTTAAAACACTTCATATAGTGAAATTCATACGAAATTTTCTTTCATCCAAAATTGATACTTGTGTTAGTATAAGATGGCGAATTAAAATTCATTTTTATTTGATTTATTGAAATTCATTTGAAGACAAATTCATTTGAAATCCATTCACTGACAAGAAGTATATAATATTTATAATCCAATATTAATTAATGAAACGTATCCAAGTAACATTAATAAATTGCTCTTTTTAAGTAATCTGGTTTAATAGTGTACAAACAAATGTAAATACTGATATTTTTATCCTGCAATATTTCAGTTCAAATTAGAAATCTCTTACTTCAATGTTGCTATGCTGATAACATGAAGAGATTAATTATTTTTTATATTAATCAAGTACATAAAATGTAATGTAAAAATTTACAGAATAATGTCTTCCAATTATATAAAATATTTCCCCTAATTGTTTAAAATTTTAATAATTATGGTAAAATATAAAGAAAGAAAAAAATTGAAAATTTTTATATTTGAACTTAAGAAAAAATATTGTATTCCGCCACTTGATACGAAATTTCTTTAATGATTTTTTACACTTTTGTGAAAGTAAATGATTTTAATGAAGTTAGTTCTTAAGACATTTTTACAATATCTGCATCATTATTTACATTATATATATATATATATATATATATATATATATATATATATATATATATATATATATATATATATATATATATATAAGAAATAAGTCTCAATTATTAAATTGCTTAAAGTTTAGCAAATGTATTTGATATTATTTAAAACAAAAAATATTGCATTAAATGTTGTACATATTTCATACTTCTTTCGGCAGAACAATTCAGGGTTTCTTAATTTTTATCTTCATTTTTTGTAACCATTTGAAAATATTTCTGACTCTCTTACCCGAATCGTTATATCGAATAGTTGTTCATTTATCAAAATTTAATTTTTCTGTTTTAATTAAAAATAACCTTCTATTGTTTTCCAAAATAAAGACCTCATAACGTACCCCAAAAAGTAATTTTATCCATCGAAACCCTTTATTAAAAATAAGAGTATGCAGTTTTCAGATTTTAATTTCCCTTTTTATCTGTTTTAAAAATCATTCTCTCGAAACCTTTGATGACTGAATTAATTAACCCAGAATCCACTTCGTAGAAGATCTCAAGTTGCTGACTGCCATCATGCAACCATAGACGCAACCGGCTAGGACGTAAGAGAGTGGCAACCCTGCGTCCGGCAGAAGCATCCCCAATTGAGGACCTCAACCAGATGGCCAAGAGCCATCGTCGGTCCCTTCTCTTCCCTCCTCTCTATAAAAAAAGCATGTGAAGGGAACGCAGGGGGAGAGGGGGTGCACTGAGAATGCTGGATTATATTATATGTATAAAAAAACACCATCGTCTTGTACCCCGTATAAGTTAAGGAGAAGGGGATGTTAAGGTCATGGGAGAAATGCGGACGGAACTGAGACATTGACATTACAGCCAGGTTCCAGTTTCCTTTAGGGATGGACTTTTTTTACATACTCTCGTTGTAACTTTTATCATTCTTGGAGCATCTCTTCTGGTGTTGTGCCTGTGGAGATCTTGTGGTCTGCCGAGCACTAGGCAACTTTCTCAAAATTAAGAAATGTTGCGGTTTTTTTGGGAGGTTGACTCCAGTGGCATCAAAAATCAATAAAGTTTGGACACATTTTTAAAATTATTAAGATTCTCTTTCTCTCAATGAATGTGTTTCTGTTTCATTAAATTATTTAAGTTCCAAATACACTGCAAATATTCTAATTGTTGGATAAAGATTAAATAAACTGAATAGTAATAAAATTATTAATTGTAATGGATTTTTCAGACTTGAGTGGCAACAAGAAAAATAAGTTAAACTCTAGCGGCCATGAAGTGATGTAGAGAAATTCTATATTCCTAAATTAAAGTTTAATAGCTATATATATATATATATATATATATATATATATATATATATATATATATATATATATATATATATATATATATATATATATATATATATGCTTAAAAGTTCTTCTAATATACCACGAGGAAAAGAAGAACAGATTTTAGTTTTGAGTAATATCTGAATTCCTGAAAAATTATTCCACATTTTTTTAAAGTTAAATATTACAATTACAGTTATTACATATTGTGAATGAAAAAAATAAAAACGTAAAAAGATTTAGCACCTTAAATTACTGGCGTGGAAGCCACTGAAATAAATGGATCTGCAAAATAAGTTTATCATGAGTCAAGCAAAATAAGGCGAGAAGGCCATGAAGAAATTCGGACACTTTGGTCTTGGAAGTAGGAAGATAAACTAAGAATAGCTCAGGCACACAAATGGCGAAGTAAAGTTCGGTGAGAGTAAATGTTGGACACTTGCCCGACCGTCAGTCAGAAGCCATTGCCCAATCATGTTCAACACACAACTGCTCAGTCTATTTACAGCTTTAAGAGACAAGACAATAAAAATTAAATCTCATCATCACAAACTGGATTTACAATGGACGGTAGAAGGTCAAACACTCATGATAAAAATATTTTACTCTTGGCCATTACGAATGAAAGTCAAACTCCTGAATTTCAGTCTCACGCATAAAGTAAAGTAAAACTTCAAATAATATATTTTTTAAAGAAAAAACAAACCAAAACAAACATTACCATATATTTCATAATCAAATTTCAGGAAATACATGATAATATATTTTGCCAAACATTAAATGAGCTATTTTATCAAAATAAGTAACTAATCTAACAAGAAAATTAGGCTTAGAAAATCAAAACCAAAACCTTGGAATTGATGAACAAGATAACATAAATTAAAAATCGAAAATGTCACAATATTACAAATACTTCAGATTTCTAAAAAAATCTGTCTTGTGATTCTTATCAATTTAAATAATAATTAATAATGTGGTTTTAAAGTAGGGTGACTTGTCTTTCAATTAATTAGGCCAAAATTTCTCAACAAAATTCATGTGTACCTTTTGGGGATATATAAGAGATTAAAAAAGGTCTACAGTATTCCAGGGATCAACTGCAAACGATTACTTTAAAAATAGTAAAAAATAATGAAAATATTTAATGGGCTTCTTTTATTATTTTTTTTGTTCGTTGTTTTGGACAAACTATTACCTCAATGTACAATTATAATGTATTTGTTATTCATTATTATGTAGGAAATTGTATGAATATAATGATTTTATTAAAAGAGTTTCATGTAGCAAAAGGATAGGGAATTCCAGAATTTCATATAATTACTAAAGAAACCTCTCCTGAAATGATTAAATCAGAATTACGTATCTACTTTAATGATCAATTGATGAGTAAAGTTACAATAAAGTTGAATTATGTCTTATATTACGTGCATCAAATGCAAACAAGTTTCTCTTCTTTTTGTAAAGTTTTCATTTTTTTTTTTTTTTCAAAATTTGTTCCTAAGTAATTTAGTTTTGTGCTTACATAATCTGTCCTATTACACTGTATCAAAAACATCATCTAAAAACGGCGTCGTCCAGTCAGATGATTCGAAAGATTAGAACTAGGTTGAAATAGCACTTGCTGCTGTTATGACCAAATCAGCAGTTTTGACAAGGTAACTTACGCGACGCAATTGAGAACGTTCTTTTATCTAAAAACAGCACGTGCTTCCAAATATCGTCCATTGTTTCCACAGGTTTCAACTATGGGAAGCCAGTTTAGGACAATACTTCACGTTTATCAGGGCGATGTAGCCGCTTTTTTTTCTTCTATTTTTTCCCCTCCACATTCCTATCCTTATTTATTTTGTTACACGTTCTCTTTAAATGGCCGGATAGCCAATAACCTTTGGAATGGTGTTATCTACACTCCTTATCAGCAAATATTGAATAAAAAATAGTAAGATGTGGACTTTCACATGACAATTGTCTGAAGCAAATTTTGTTTGCAGTGAAAAAAACAAGAGACTACGTGTGACATTCAGCTTTGGCGACAAAATGAGGAACAAACTTGTGAGGATTTGTATGGTGCGATGATTCATTTTTAACACGCGCATCGTTAAATTCAATAATGATTTTTATTTTATGATTTATCATTAATACTTTGAGATAAATACTTTACAATGAAATTACAAAAAGTAAAAATTTGAAGTGGGAGCCAGTAAAACAAACTATATGCTTTAATTAAAAAATCCATCTAATTAATTAATCAGTTTATTACAATGTATTATTCACATTTAAATATTTTCTTAAATAAAAAAAATAGATTATAACTTTCGTTTACTTTACACAATCTGCTGCAAATGCTTTGAAATATTTTATTTGAATTCTTTAGTTGCTTAAAGAATTTAAATCTGGAATTTTATAATAAATATTTAATCTAAAGTATGAATTAGCATACTAAACCAGTCCAGATTTTTTTATTACGTAAGAAAATGCATTCGCTATATTTGCTTATTTTATTAATTTTATTTTTTACATAAAAAATAGAAAATTATATGATTCTGTAATCAAAAAATAAAGAAAAATTACTTAATTTTAAAAATACATTTTTTAAAATTTCAAACATAAATTATCTAATTCAGTGGACATAGGTTTTGGAAGTTTTTATTTAAGCTTCAAGTAAACTTATAAGTCTCAGAGTAACTGAAACATCAGTAAGCTATTGTTAATTATGATTAGAACTGATATACTAAAAGCATTTCTATAAAAAAAATGTGAAATTTATAATAGAATATATAAAAAAATTTTTAACTAGCAGAATTTTTCAACTACTTTAATTGCCTTATTTTCATTTGTATTAGTAAAATAAGTTTAAATGAAATATTATAAAATATAATATATATATATATATATATATATATATATATATATAAGATGTTTCAGAAATAAAATTATTCCTTATCATTTTTTTATTTCACATTAACACATAAAGATTTAATAATCAAATATTATATTATTTTGAATAATTAATACAAAAAGCTTTATATACTATTCGAATAATAGCGACAAAAATGGGGGAGGACAAAAAATTCTTCTTAACTATTATTAAATAATAAACACCTAACTCTCAAGGGGAAAAATCAACGAATTCTATCTTTAGAATTGGTTTCCTAACAAGAAATGAATAAACATATTCGGATATTGCTGAAACAAATATCAACTTAATTGAAGCATTTACAAACGGAAACTATTGGCGAAGAATCTAAAGCTGTGTTTCACCAAGAAATGGAGGAGGTTGCCATTCCCATAGGAAACCAGCTTCAACTCTTACGCAAAGAGCATTTTCATGTAAATTTTCCCTCTTTTCTGACAAGTCACAGCTTAATCCTACCTGTTTTGAATATCTGCACTCAGCGTAATTTTGATTCCTCATCCTTTTCCCCAAACAGTACGTGACATTGGCTGTTGCGAGGGTTCAGGAAAAGAGATGAGGCGCTCACGTCATTGCGCCACCCCCTCCTTCACCCCCTTCATCCCACCTTATTAATTGCCCCTTAGTTTGCAGCTAGAAATTTAATTTCAGGCAGAAAGCTCCGAAAGGGGGCTTGTTTGCTTTAATGAATAGAACACTGTCTTCAACTCAGATGGAAAGAGGAAGACGAAATTTACGATAGGGGTTTGTGTGTCCTTCTCTCTGGATTTATGAATAGTGTGCATTTTTATGAATCACATGCCCTTTGTGGAACGGAGACAGTGGTTATTTATGACTGTTTACAAACAATGAAAATTTTGTTTTTGTATCAAAATTTTTGTCAAGATAAAAACAAAACGACAGCTTGTAATGTCTGTTAATTAAGCACAAAACAGTTTCGATGTTTTTCCTTTTTTAACTTTTATATACATTATCTTTTAAAAGGATTTTATAGCCTTTTTAATTAGTTCATTCACAGATTCAGACTTAAGAAACCCGGCATTCTGAATATTCAGAGTGTGAGAGCTTTCTTTCCAATTGGCAATTTCTCTGAAATTTAATATAAAAGTTTCATTTTTGTTGCTTTCAAATTATTCAGCATTAAGAAAAACATTTTGCCTTATTTCCAAATTGTTTTTCTGTTTTGCAAATAATGCAAAATGTTTTTAATTTATTAATAATATTAAAAATAACTTAAAAAATTATTTGTGAAAAATAAAATTATTTCCAATTTATCTTATGATATATTTTTTCAATTTATCTAATGACATTAAAAATAAATTAAAAAAACAACAAATAAATGAAAAAAATATAATTATTCATGTAAAATAAAAATTACTTAAAACTTAATTTTAGCATTTTTAAATACACATTTTGACTAAATACTCTTACAGATAAAAGATAGATTTATGAAATATTTTGTTATACAATATATGTATAATATATTTATTTTTTTCCTAATATTCAATTTAGATTATTTTAAACTATATATATATATATATATATATATATATATATTAAATACTCAATTTCATTAAAATTGAACATAATCACATTAATTAAAAAAAGGAATCTTTCCTTTGAATAATTTTATCTATCTTTACACAAACAATAGTAATTAGTGGATTATGAAAAATAAAGCCAATAATTAATAATTTTGATATGAAAAACTGTTTAATAAATTCTAAATATCTGAAAGCAACAAAAAAAAAATGTTTTGAGATAATCAGAATTTAAAAGGAAACATTTTTAGAACCTCTTACAAAAAAGAATAATTAGACAAAAGTTATACCTTGATACTAAACAAACTTATAAAATGAAAAATAGCAAACTGTTTCAGAAAAAGGGTCCCAAAACGTATATTTGCTTTGCTCTAATTCTTGGTATATACTTATGCTTTAATAAATGATAAAAAAAAAAAATCTATTAACAGCAGTAACAACGCTTGCTCGAAGTGGTAATCGAAATTTAAAAAATTCACATGTTGATTCAAATAAATTTCTTTCATTATACTTTCACAAAAATTTTTTCTAGATTTTTCGACCATGATCGTGATTTATATAGATCTATATCATGATCTAGAATAATTACTTTTAAACGGAAATAAAGATGGTCGAAATGAAAATATAAATATCTTTCAAAATAAAAATATTGTTTTGATGCATTTCTTTTGTATTTTCATCAATACAATTTCTTCCTTTATGATTTTGGATATTTTTTCAAATAATTACTGGCAAAGTTGACATTTTTTAAGAAATATCTCTAACAAAATTAAATATAAAGTACATATAAATTTAAATATAAAAAAGCAATTTTAAACTGATTTACAAAATTTTAAACAGAAAATTGTACATAGCAAATTTTTTCATTTAATTCTAAAATTATTAAACTTTTTGCATTGCATTGAATTTAATTAAAAAATCTATTCTTAAATTACTATAATCAATGTAGAAAATATATTATTAGACTCATAGTTTATTTTTTTTATTTCAAAAGTTAAAAAGTGTATCAAAAATTCAGTAATTAAAATTTCATGTTGCTCCAAAAATATAGATTTCAAATACTACAATAGTGTATATTTGAGAGGCTTAATTTAAATAAAATGTTAAGGCTATAAGATAAAATTTGCAGAGAATAAACAGTATTTGATTTTAAAAATGAAAACAAGTTAAAAAAATTTATTGGAAAATTTGAATAAGTTATTAAAATTTTATTATTAAATATTAGTGCAAAATTTTTTAGTGTTAAAAATAAATGTTTACATATTCTTTTTAAATTGAATTTATTTATTTTAGTTATTAAAATGGATTGTTTTACATTTTTCTGAAATAAAAATGAGTTAATTTGGTATTTTGCACAGTATGTGAAAATACACATTTAATAAAAAAATTGCTTTGAGATAGAAATAAATATATAAACCAAACTTATTCTACCCTATACTATTTTCAAACATATATTTTTCTCAAAAGGAAATTTTTCATAAAAGTGGAATGTGATGATGAAGAAAAGTATTCTAATAATTAAACATTAATAAATGTTTTGGTTTGTAGCATGGTGCGTGTGTGAAAACATTTTATTTTTTATATTTCTTGTCAAATCGAATTGAATAAATTTTTACTTCCTTAGCTATAGCACATCACTATTTAAAATAAAAATAAATATTTTAAAATTAAATTTAGAAATAAATGTTTCATTTAATAAGCTTTTTAAAGAAATATCTTAACACATCAGAAATGATGTAATGAAAATTAATTTGATTATAAAAAAAGAGTAGATTTTGTTGTAATTTGATTTAAAATATTAAAAAATGTTTGATTTAATAAAAAAATTTGATTGGGAAAGAAAAAGAAAAACATTCTAACATTTTATAAAATGCAATGCCGAATTATTTTCGATTTATATTAATTTCAGGACAAACAATTTAAAATCATAAATATTTAAAAAATTTTCGTTAAATAATACACAACAGTAAATTTACTATAATTTTTTCTTAATTTTATTTATCTATTTTCATTTAAAATAATGTAAATTATTTTCATTTAAAATAGCTACAATAAATTTCAAAAGTAAGAATTAAGTTTTAAATTTAAAATAATTTCTAATATAAAATAAAATATTTAGTTTATTTTAATCAGCATATTTGGAGAAAATTTCTTGCCCTCGTATAAAGATTGAGATATCCTGCTTATTCAAAAAATTAGGAACAACAAAACGGGAAAAACTAAATCAATGAATTTTTTTAAATCAATAAATATTTTTTAAATTTTAGAATATAAGCTAAAAAATTGCTAAATAATTCCCATATTGTTTTTTTATTTTCAGATTATCAATTGAAAGTGATGGAAGGAATTAGTGTGCCCTATATTTGAGAATTCCAAAAAGCCCATAATTTAAATTTTTTACTTAAATATGGAACATAAGAAATTTGTTCAAAATTTTCCCATTAACAAAAACAATTTAATATTTCAAAACTAGCAAATTAAAAAATAATTTCAAATTTAGAATAAAGTTCCACAAAAATTTACCTGCTACTAAGTTTTTCCTTGGCTGGGGCTTCTCTTGTTTCCTGCGTGACATTTCATCCACTTATTTTTTTTTTTAAAAAAAATAATGAATTCCTTTTTTTATCACATTAAGTTATTAGACTGGTAACTTAGTTCACAATCTTTGTCTCGACATTCTAGTCCACTGTCCCACGGAGTGGATTTGAAGACACAAACATGGCTACCATCAATGGCATGCTGGGTAGAAAATTTATCGTCTGCACCTGTTTTCTTCTTTCAGACGATTTTTGCGAAGAGAAAGTTCCAAGTTCAGAGAAGAGAGATGACCGTAACTTAACCAACCAACAGTTAACTACTTGTTCTGCTAAGTTCTTCTTGAGGTAGATAGGTTTAAAAAAGGGGTGGGATTTCCTAAACTTCTTTTATTTGCGCACTGGTCATGAGGGACTCGCCGGTCTCCAAGTTAACCTTCTCCGGCGGCGACCGCAGGCCGTCTGTGTGTTGATAATGATCCTTCTCTGTAAACTCCACTCACTCACTTAGCGGCGGGACTTCCCTTCTGACGTCATGCGCCGGGTGGCGGAAACGCTCTATGGGGGTATTCGGAACACTCCTTACATCTTTGATGGCTTTCATACGCTGTGGGGGGTACATAATTTCACCGTACTCCCCTTATCACCATTACTTTAATCATTAATTATAACTGTAATAATAATAATAATATATAAAGTTCAAAACAAAATATGAAAGTGAAATTCAAAGTTTGACCTACAAAAATTTTTTTTCAATACTTCCTGTTTATAAATATGTTATCGAAGAAGCTTCAAGACTTGAAGAAAAGTTTATCTCAATTTTCTGAACTAAATGTATTTTAATTCATTCAAGCACAAGTGAGATATTTTTAAATAAACAAATTTAGCTTAGAAATAAAATTTTCAGTCTGTCATATTACAAAACAAATAGAATTGTCAAAGGCTATTTTTGATTTTATTTATAGCACTCATGTAAAAATTTTATATTCTGATTTATATGTAGTTAATGACATTGTTCTCACGTATAATGTTTAGTTTGTAATCTAAGATCAGTATACATGACATACTTACTTTAAATTTTTTTATTATTAATTTTTAATTATCTTTCACTTTCAAACTTTAACTGGAGAACCAGCAAAGTCCACGAAAAATATTTAGTATTGAAAGTTTATATATATATTAGAATTCAAGAGAAGCTTAATTCATTCTGATTTATTTATTTATTTTTATTTATTTTTATGTTACACTTTTACAGAGTTTTTTTTACAAAATTTAAGTAATTATTTTGGCTATTTATTTTAAATAAATAAAGACAAAAAGCTAATTTTTTAAACCATAAAAGATGTTTTTCTTAAAGATGTTAATGAGATCCATTTTGACGAGACTATTTTTTTAGTTGTAAAAATGTATTTTTTTTTTTCAATTTATGTTATTGAACATTATATCACAACACTGTACAATATTGTATCAACTTGGTAAATTATGTTAAAATTATAAATAAGTATTTTTTTGCCTTTTTTATTAAATTATAAATTTGCCTATGGATAATACTTTATTTATTTTTAATATTTGTTAGAATTAAATTCATCCGTTACTCATTTTAAATATTAAAATTGTCTTAACATAAAACAGTGTCATAAAAAGTAAATATAAAACTTGATCATTTTATGAAGAATACAAACGCACATGTTACATTTGCTTAATAGGCAGCCATCAAAATAATGAAAGTGATTGCTGACAAGTCTTTATATTGAATTACGTCAACAAGTAAACAACACTGTTGTGGTTGTGCGTAAAAACATCCTTGAGTACACTGGAGGCGGGATCCAAACACAAAACTATCCCCACCCTTCTCCTTCATTGATTGGACGATCGAAACGAAAGGCGTAGTCTATACCCATTTTTTTTTCTTGTTTTCTAGTTCCGTAACCTCAAAATTTCCAAGCAATGTTTTTTTATGAGAATGAAAATTCGTAGGAAGAGAAAGGCTTATAATTTAGGTTTTCCAGAATTATGAAAAGTTTACTTTGAATATCAAGTAAGAAGTTCAGAGAGGAAAACTTTTTATGGGATAGTTTGGAAGAAAAAAAATTGAATAAATGCTTGGCACACTTACTTTTTTAAAAATACCGTCAAATCCTTTAAAAAATATCAAATAATAACAATGACACCTGTAAAATGACACTTTATTTACTTAATTTTTAAAACGAATGTACCCTGTCAAAAACTCCAATATGAATTTAGTGAAATAAATATTTGTGTAAAATTAGCATGATAAAAGTTGCATTTGAAAGTTGGGATAAATTTCCAGTTGATTGAAAATTGTAAAATTATGATTAATTTTTTTCCAAATTATAATTAAAATATTTTATATGAACATTTTCACTGCTTAATTATAATTCGAAAAATGATGTAGAGTTTTCAGAAGTAGTTAATTTGAAATTTTTTTTAACTATCGGTGTCCCTTAGAAAGAATTCCTCTCAAGTTGCGGCAATTTATTCTGAAATCTTAATAATATAATTTCAATAATTTTAAAAATTTACATTTTAATGCAAATATATAAATATTTCTTGTGTGTGGGTGAGAGAGAGAGAGAGAGAGTATTCTCATTAATTTCTATCATACTTCAAGTTTATTTTTCTCTTAAATTATTTAAAATTTTATTATTGTAGCTCGAGATATTTCCCGTGTCGAACTTATAATCATAAATTTTTTTCTTAAATTAGACTTTGCCTTAAAATTTTAATGAATAGTTCTATTTTTATCGTAAGGTTTTAAATTGGTAAAAAAGATATCTTTACAAATTTATTATATGAAACTAATCAATGAATGTTAAGCTATTTAGATGATTTAAGATCTACTATTTATGTTCCACTATTAGGTGAAAATAATATTAGTAATCGTGAAAAGTGCAGAAAAAATAATTTGAAGAAACATAAAAAAAGCATGTTAATGTTTCTGAAAAACTATTAGATTTTTAATGCAAAATAAAGAACCACAATAAATACGATTAGTAACTGATAATTTGTTGATATAAATCCCATCAACAGATTAAAATATTTGATAATAAATGAATTCAAACCATAAATCAAATATTTTAAGTGGAAAATTTGGATTATATCATATAAATAGAATTTACAATTAAAGTTTAGGGGCGAATCCCAATTAATACTCAAATGTATTTTAAGGCTTTCTGTTAAACAGGCACAGTAAAAAAATAATTAAATGATGTTGGTAATGTATTTTGAAATAAGGAACTCTTTTTCGAATTCTTCAGTTAGTTTAATAAAGATGTAAATTTTCTCAATCCTTTTATTTATATTCTCACTTTTTAATTTTAGCTCAACAACTGCTTTCAAAAGTATTGCTATATTGAAGATATTAGATATTTTCACTACCTATAAATAAATATGTGAATAATCATGATTACATAGACTTTTATTAACTTTCTTTTAAAGTCGCGCAGATTCCTAAAATGCAAAAATAGGGAGATTTCATTCTTTTATAAATTTCATTAATGCAGCAATTTCTTATGCAGATACGAAATGTTTCCTGAGAAAAAGAATATTAATGCTAGTTTTGAGCATATCAAATTACTATAGATTCGGGATTTAGTAAATAATTTGATATTTATAATTTGGATACATATATTAGCAATTTTGGGAACCGCTGAAATAGAGTGAATTGGAAGAGACAATTGGTTTTGTAGAATTAATTTTTACTCGATGTGAATGTCCGACAATTAATTCGTATTACAAAGAATTCAAAAATCGATTATATATTTAACATTGGAGAATAAAAATGATAATTTCTTAGATAACCAAGATTAAATTTAATGCAACACAATTCGTTGAATAGATATAACCACAATGATTTCCCATTTGTTTGTAGTTCTGTGTGAATAAACATTTTGAGATTCCATTCATTATTAGAATGAATACAACTAATTAAGCAACAAATTGTTTTATCTAAATTCTGTTAATTATAAAAACGTTCTATTTTAATCCGACAAATATTCTATCATTCATGCATGTCATCTTTTAAAATGGCGAAATAACTTACTAATATTCAAACTGAATGAAATTTACAAATATTCTCTTCAATGTTACAGAAATATTTAATTGAAATTTCACAAAAATTGCTCTTGAAGTACAAAAAACGTTTGCAAGGAAAAATGCTTTCCATAAAAAAGTGGACATTTGTGATTGGCCAATGATTGTTTGCGACTTCGGTCAGGGGTCTCCACGAAACATCAACGTGAAATATTACTGGTTGCTGCGGTCAATATATGGGTGTTGACCACAACCCCCCTTACTAGTGGAACTATTGAAGTCCGAAAAAGCGTCAATTCTGTTGGATACACTCCCTAGCTACTTGTTAATTTTATACCATTTGCCTTTCCTCTGATGTGGTACCAAAATTTCCTTAATTAGAACCATGCTATATTTACAGATTATTTATATGTTTTTAAATAAAAACTGTTGTCAAGCATCAATATTTACCAAAAGCGATCAATGGACATATATATGAATAAATTTAAAGTTTTTCTTGAACTGAAAATGCAACTCCATCATAAAAAAATAATAACGTTATCAGAGTATTCGAACATAAAAAAATATTTTATAGTTGTTGCCAATAATAATTTTATATCTTATTTATTACAGTTATTAATCTAAAAAAATTTTTTTTATATAAAATGAAGTACACTTTCGCAAATATATTGAATATTTGTCGAAAGTTATTTTAAATTGTTTATCTATGAAATAGGCTTTAAAGAAATATAGTTTATGAATTGATTTTATGTATTCCCATGTGTGTGTGTGTGGATTTCGATACATTAGTAACTTTCATATATTTTATATCAACATCAAATTATTTGATTTTAATGTTTTAATATGATATTATTATAAGTAAATTGAGATACATACAACGAATTTTAAAATTAAAACATTAAATAACATCCAATAAAAGTTCAAATAAAACATTTGAAGAAAATATAAAGAAATAATTCTCCTTCAAATTCTAAATATTAACATAGTTTTTTTGAAAGAAAATTCTGGTTATTTTTAGATCAAATATTTAAAATACACTTTTATTTCTAAGAAGTGGAATAGGTACCCAACTTTTTACTATTAATCATTTATAAAATATATTTATTTTCCACGATTAGTGAATTGAATGATTTCAGTTTCGTGTAGTCATATTTCACACATTTTCTTGTAAAATTAATTGTAATAACTATATTTAATTTATGTTGTGTTGATAATGAAAAGTTAATATAATTCTTATGAGGATGTGATCATTGATGTGTTTTTTTTTAATTCATTGAAATTTTTTTTAAAGTTAAATGCATAAATAAGCAAAATTTTTTTAATAATGGTAATTTTTATATGTTCATAATGGTTATTTTCTGTATGGAAGTGTTTATTTTCATAAAACAAATCCAGAATTATAATAAAATTTCCTTTTATTATTACCTTGTATTTTTGGTGATATTCTTGATTAATTTATCTAGCGTTCATTTAAAGGAAGGATTCATTAGACTTTGCATGAAAAATTAATTTAAATAATCAATTAGTTAAACAAAATTAATAGGTAATAATGCTTATGTATCAATAGTAAGAATAGATCTATGGGAAAATGTATGCTTACATACATGAACATTTACATTTGTTTCGATTCTCACATGAAAAAGCCGAGCTGGCAGCCGAATGGTTAGCGCTCTTGCCTTCGGTTCAACAGTTCATGGGTTCGAATCCCATCTTGGGCATGGATGTTTATAGTGGTTCGGAATCCACTTTAAAGCGTAGGTCCTGGTCTAATCAGCCCTCGTGTGCAAAAAATGACCGTTGAGCGACAAACCAAACCACATGAAAAAATTTGGTAAAATAATCGGAAAATATTTTTCTGAAAGATTTACATAACGCATTACTTATCTTAACGCACTGCACTATTTTTTTAAAAATAGATTACACATTTCTACATTAGTAGAAATATATGATCAGAGACTTATAATTATTATTTATGATAAGTCAAGTTATTGATATCGATTAAACGATAACATTGGATTCGGAATAACTGATTCAATTTGTTTTTTGATTATAATTATTTTATAGTTGGACTGAGTGTCTTATCATTCTCCCTTATGAGGAAATGTTTTCACTTCCTATGGGAAAAAAGTTTTGAATAATTTTTGATTGGATGAAAATAAATGATAGAGATTTTTCTCGCCAATTTGATTGTTATTTTCCTTCCTATATAATTAGGAAAAGAATAAATTAATCAAGATAAAGAAATTATTTACGGGAAATTTGTGATGATGATAACAATGGGCCCAAAATAATTATGTATAAAATATTTATTAATTAGCTTGGTCATTTAGGAAGCTATTATCAAAGGCTTTTTTAATCTTTATCAAGAACTCTATTGCAGTTTCTTTTTTCAGTTGTTGTCATGGATGTTATTCCAGAAATGCGCAAGAGGAGACATGTTCATAAAAGCATACAGTTTATATAAGCTAATTAAATCCTTGAATTTAACTTTAATATGAAATTGCACCACAGCAAAGTATTTCAAAAGCTACTTTGGAGTGATATCACTTTGCTACAAATCATTGTAACAAGAAGTACGGTATTAGCAAATTTATTTTCAGAATGAAAATTGGTGTTTGTTTCTTATGAAAAATTTTCTTCTGAGATATCTCCAATATTGTGATAGCCAAAACAAAAACAGCATTCTAAATTGCAAATTTTGATTGCTTTTCTGAGTACTCGATCTTTGTGAATATTTCTGCCATGTTGATGGTAAAATAGTTATCATTGTAGTTTTAGCAGTTAGATAACTGCTTTTGAATCCAATGCCTTTTCTTAGAATGCGTTCAGTATATCACAATCTTAAAATAATTTTCTTCTGCAAAATACGCCACATCATTCCACTTTTATGGCAAGGTTTTTAAAAGTATATCGTGGACATTAATTTGAACTTATGGTTAGTCAGATTATCAGCTCTCAGTGCAAGAAAGATACTAGAGTTATAGCACTTTACAATAAAATATTTCAGAATTATAAAAAAAAAATGCTGGATTGCATATGAACCAGTGTATGACAATTTTAGCATTTTCCTGAATTCATAACCATATGAACAGAGTCTATTATTTAGAAAAATTATGCTTCGAAATATTGAACATGGGATTGATTCATTGGTCATCAAATATTTGCAGATTTTTTGTATGAAAAAAAAATAGATTTTCTTTTTTTCTTTCTTTATTTAATTGCATTAGTTTCTTTTTGAAATAAATTCAGTGCAAAATTTGGTTAGATTCTTAAGGTATCTAAACGCTTAAAAATAATTGAAGAAATTTTTAAACTTTAAGTAGTTTCATTTACCTATTTAGATATCAAAATAATTTTGGGATTTTTTTTTTTGAATTCTCCCTGATAATCTAAAAAGAAAGTTGAACAAAATAATCCACATTTAAAGATGCAGATAGGATAGATTATATATATATATATATATATATATATATATATATATATATATATATATATATATATATATATATATATATATATATATATATATATATATATATATATATATATATATATATATATAAACGTTTGATAAACACATAAAATAAATATCACGTTAATACGTCATTTCACAAGGCAATAATTGAAAATTTTACTCAAACAAGTTTCAAACTTGACCTTATTATCATCTTTAAAAAAATTTTATAATAAATAATACGATAGTAAAAATATAAATGCCAAATGAATTAATATATAATTTTTCTGATAAAAGAAATTCACAGTCTATCTGCATAAAAATAGTTCAAATGCACCATAAGCACACATTCAGCGGGAAGTATTCAGCTATGAAATGCTTACATAATGAACAACTCACAGTAATAAATTCCTTACGCAGATACTATTTGTTTTATATCAACAGCTCATAAGTCATTTCAATTACATACACAAAAATATTTAGTATGAAAACTTCAAACGTAAAAAGGGGTTTGCAAAAAAAAATTTTCAAAAATTAATAAATAGAGAAAATTTATTATTTATATACATAATTTGTATTAGGAAAAAAAAAAGTAAAAAATATGTGATTCTCATTTTTTTTATTAATGCAAGTGAATGCGCATAAGGTTTTCATACCTTTATGTTTTTAAATCGGGGATGAAAACAACACCTCCCATAAAAGTGAAGACATTTTTATGCAAAATGTTTTTATTTAATTCAAAATTTAGCCCAAATTAAAATACAATATATATCCATTCATTGAGATACGTATGCGTTTTACAGATTTCTGTGAACACTGTAAAATAACTCCATCACAGCGCTGAAAGCGCCATCTATAAACAAGATATACTTAGTTGATGATTTGTATCGCGCGCCTGCGAATGTATTAACATGTATTTTTGATTCTGTCGATACGAAACGATCGTTCAATTCTTTTACAAACACCAATTTGTATCGAGCAATAAATTTAATGTACATATTACTTTGTTTACATTTTATCTGTGTTGTTTGTATATAAAAAGTAAAATGACTATTATTCCGTCTAACACGGATATCTGTGTTGGATACAATAACATAATTTTTTGGTATTAATAACTTTAGACTAGTTTTGTGTAACAATAATATTTGACCAACTTTGGTATTATACATTTCACTCAATAAGGGAGTTATTATATGATTTATCTTTGTCTGTATGTATGGTAAGGTTAGATACAATCAAACAATATTCATTACATGATAAAGATTCAGAGGGAAGAAAATGCTAATCTAAATGTGTTGGCACTAGAATTCGTTTATTTTATACGTATGCGAAAATTTGCATGTTAGAAAAAAATGATTCAATGAAGAGTTCAGAAAATCATTTTCTGTATTATGTTAAGTAAAAAACATTGTTTAATTAAAAGAGTTTTAAACAATTTATATTTTTTAATAATCAGCTCTCCAAGTGAATTTTTATTTATAATTTCACCGTTACCAAACTTGAGGTTGCATTTTCAAAAATCTTTTCTCGAAAATATTATAGCTTTGGTTTTAGTTCCAAAAATTTGATACTTAGCAAAAGAGAATGTACAATATTTCCTAGCTACAGAATTTCAACTTTAAACCTTATTTAAGAAAAATTCGAAGAAATATTTCAATCAAACAAGCAGAATTCATTTTTTTTAGTTTTATAGAAATTTTATTGCTTTCAGAATAATCTAATCAATTTTGTCCTGAAATTACAACCAAAATGAGGACTCAAGTGCATAAATATTAAAAATAGTGATAGATGTTATGTTAATTACAGATTGTTGTGGTAGATACAAATGTTGATTAAAATATACTTTCCTGGGTAAACAAGGAAACAAAACAATAAATAGAAGCAATGGTTCACATAATTTTATTAATTGCATCTAGGGACTAATACAAAAAATCTTTATAAGGACTGTTCCACAGGAATAATTTGGAATTCCATTAATCTAAGCAAATTGGGGAGAGTTGGTAGTCAGAGAAGCATGTACCGACTAGAACAACGCAAGAGCTAATTTGGACCGGACCCTATGGTTTAAAATGGATTTCGAACTACTAAGGCCATCCAAGCCCAAAGTGGCTTTCGAATCCTTGAACTGTTAAACCGAAGGCAAGAGCGATAACCATTCAGCTACCAGCTCGGCTATACGAATGAGAAGAGCATGTTTGGGAAAGAGAGTGCTTTTATCAGAGAAGCGGCAAAATCAGGCTGCAAAAATTTCTAAACATTGAAAGAATTCGGTATACATATTAAAAGAATATAAAGAATTCGGTATTCTAAACATATCAAATGCAACTGCAGATAATTAATTTCAAGTGGAGCCAACTTTCGTTTCACAGTCAATTTGATAAATCGAGCCTGAGCAGCACATTGTTAATAATCAATTTCAAAATATCAATGTGTGCAATTTTATTTTGGTAGATAGAGCTTTCAGGATTTGTTATACACGCACGCACGCTCACACCTATATATAAATATGTATATATATGCAATAAATCCTTGAGACACACATACACTAAATGTTTGCAAATATATTGTACATGTAAATACATGTATACATATTTTTCTGTTGAATATAGTTATTTTCGGTTTAGTTAACAACATTAAATTGCGTATTATAATAATTTTTTTAACTGTAGCTTTTAAAATTCAAAAAGTAAGTTAATAAAATTATGATTATATTTTGGAAATCAAAACTATTCGTTTTACTAGAATAAAAGGACTTATATTATTATTTGAAACATTTTAATGAGTATATAATCAAAATATTCTTTAACATTGTCTTAAATGTTAATGAAAATAAATAATAGAATGTATAGAAATTCAAAGAATACATTTCATCTTTATCCACATAATTTATATATTCTTTTAAAACTAATTTTCTTTGTAATGTAGTTACATTCGGAGAAGTAAATTTTGAGAATAAATAAGCGAATAGATTTTAAAGATATCTTCAACTTGTGGTTCTCTTACTTTAACTTTTTTAATGATACTAAAAATTCAAAAATAAGAAATTTAAAATTTAAAAATAAAATATTAAAATATATAATAAATTTAATAATAAGAAAAACATACTTATTCATTAGTTCTTAACAGCAAATATTTTCTACTCATTTTTCTCGATTTTTAAAATTTATTTTTAATTATTTGTATGTATATGAAATATCAAGAGGTAATTCACACGAAAATGTCAATATGTAATCAAAAAAGAAAAGGGGGAAAAACACTGTTTACTGCACTATTGAGACTTATCAAAATAGGTTGTTTCCTGTTAAATTGTTCTCTTTGGAAGAAAAAAAAGGACTTAATAATATACAAAGAAAAGGTCAACAAAATTTTTCATAATAGAATTATAATTGATTATAAAAGCAGACAAGTAAAATACCTGTTCAAAAGAATCTAAAACCTTGAAGTACAATTAATTATTAAAATTTGACAATATCTTATTATAAAGAAAAGAATTTTTCTTTTTAGAATTACATGATTGATTTACTGACCACCAACAGGATAGTCAGCTTGTTTAAAATCGGCTTCGAAATGATTGATTGATTGAACACTTCAGTTAGGGTGCTTAAATGGAGACGTCACTTTGTCATACATAATTTTAAAACGAATTTTTAACGTAAAAAAATTGATAAAATTACTAGCAGAATATTAATGCATCATAATAAAAGAATATTACTATATCTGTACTTACAGCTTGAAAGTTGTAAATATGACAAAGTGAACTCAGTTGTATAAAAGCGAAAAGTATTGTCTTTCTCTATAAATAGATTAAGAGAAAATGTTTCCCAATTTTCAATCATAGCTTAGTATATTTAAAAATATGTATTTATTCCTGACAATATTATGCAATGAATTACAAATATTTAAATGTTTTTTTTCATTTTAAATACTATATTAATATGTTTTTATTAATTTAATATAAGCACATTTAATATAAGTTATACAGCATTAAAAAGATTACAATTATTTATGAAACTTAAAATATGTTTGTCTTAAATGAGAATCGATTAAATAAAATAGCATTGATTTATTAATTTAGTTTCACTTTTCAAAAGTCGTCCGTTTCAACGTAAATAACTTTTTTAAGACTAAGATTATT
Source organism: Latrodectus hesperus (assembly GCA_037975125.1). Classification (NCBI taxonomy): domain Eukaryota; kingdom Metazoa; phylum Arthropoda; class Arachnida; order Araneae; family Theridiidae; genus Latrodectus; species Latrodectus hesperus. The sequence goes on from CM075853.1 coordinate 109,358,948, forward strand.
CATATTTTGCGTTACGCGCCGTTTCGGAAATTTTAAATAAAATCTTATTTTTGAGAAGTAAAATTGAACTTTCGATCATAATAACTAATTTTTTGTTACATTTCGATATAAAATTTAATGTAATACTTTCGGAGAATTAAAATTTTTTTACTTCATACATTCAAGTATTATTTTAGTTACTATTTTTAAATAATTACTTTAAATCTCATCTATTGTTAAAAATGAAAAGAACACAATATTTGTTTTATAATATTATTAGATAGTTACTTCCAAGATTTTTTAAAATTATGTTAGTTCATACTATTTCTTATTTTTATTAATTATTTAATATCAAAATATCTTTAAAAATTATTTTGATAAACTATCATAATAATATTAAATAAAAATTGCTAACATATAATTTATTTTTTCATATGCGATGAAAGCTTTTGTTTAAATGTGCCTGTTATTGATTTAAAAAATAGATAAATAAAATTATTTAAAGCATTTCTTACTAATGAAATTAAAATCCCTATTCAGTTTCATATGACATCATAAGCAAATAAAAGTGAGAATTTTATGCTTAAGACTATAATTCCTTAGACATTGGTTGCAGACGGTGAGAAATAGTCGATATTATTGTTTGCAGAAGACAGGGGTCTTTATAGAGAAAATATGCGAAAATGAATAAAATTGTACTTATAAAATTTAATGTTTTACATCGAACATTGGTACATCAAATATTGCATTAGGTAGATTATGTTTTTGTTGTTACGTTTGTTGCATCAGAAAAAGGTTAATCATTTGAAATAAAAGGAAGGAGTAAAAGATTGTTAGCATTTGATGAAATTTTAGAATACATTTTAATGAAATATTTTTGATAATAAATTGAATATTCTTTGAATTTTTTTTTTGACTTTATGTAACCTTCGATGCATTCTGTGATAATAGAATGTTCCATTCTTTCTTTATTTCAGACTTTGATATTTTTTAAATTTATGGCTAGAGGTATTTATATAACTATTTAATGACTTAGCTTCTTATGTTATAATATGTACCATAGAAATTATTTTCATTGGATATGAATTAAATGATTGACTACAATTTTCAAATTGTGTATGAAATTCTTATCATTTATTTTATTTAATATTCTCAGCAATACGATGTGAGTAAATATGCTCAGTTGTTATTATGTAAGAAAATTTTTTATTTCTGCAGATCAAGTAATTTATTGCTTTGCATAGAACTCTCGCTCTTAAGTCATTTTTATCACTATTGAACTGAAAAAAATTTTCAATTTTATTATCTTTTACTTGACGTGTGCCATCATATTACTATATCTTTGCCATTTTTCCTTATACTTTGTTTAAAATCTAATTGTATGTTGGATTTCTTTCAAACTGATTAATGTCATTTTTTTCTAAAAGTTAAAATTTACTTTCCTCTGACAACACGTTATTTGTCCTAATTTTTTTTCATTTTATTATGTAAACTTTACATAATTATTTTTTTTTGGCTAGATAGGCCTTAAGAATTCACTCTTTTTCTTTCACAAAGTTTTGAGAAAAAAACAAATGACTTTTTGAAAAAAAAAACTTTTTTAGATCTAATCTAAACTCCATTCTTATATAAAAATATTAGTCTGCGTCGTGAAAATTTTCATTTAAAATAGCTCATTATAACTGCATATTAAAAATTTTAATTGTAACCGAGAACTTTTAGTTGAGTTTGTCTGTTAACTCGGCTTTTTTCAGTGTAAATTACTTTCTGTGAGAAAAATGGGTCGTACTCATGCATAAAAAAGAGGAAACCTTGAAAATTCTCAAGCACTTTCCTCGAAAGACGTGCATGAAGAAGGCAGAAGCACACAACATCCATTCTCCGTTGTTCAACACTGACTGGTATCGGACTTGGGAACTTGAGCTTTGAAGAGCACTGTCTTTCTACTAAGCTAATATTCAATACGTAATCTGGACAAAACAGCTAAGAAAATTAAAACTTATTTAAAGCATGTATTATACTTGAAATGTTTAGAAAAGTCTGAATGGAGGGTTTGGGGTTAAGAAAACAGTGTTATAATATAAAAGATTTAAGTTATTATCGTTATTTTTTTTTTACAACGGCGGGGACTTGGGTGACGAACCCTATGCCAAAACAAGGCCAGAAACTGCTACTCATTTATCGCTGCCCAGCGGGCACCTGTGAACTAAGTCACGGAGGCGAGTAGCGTTGTCCTCGCCATACCACCACAAGCCCGTTTATAGGGTGGGCCACATTCATACATCATCACTGGAGAAATGGCAGAGAAACACAGAAAGGAAGAATCATCCAGGCCCGAACCGGGATTCGAACCCAGGACCCACAGTTCAGGAGTCAGGAGCGCTAAACACTCAGCCATTGGTCGGCTATGATGTATAGATCGTTATTTGGTTCAAAAGAAAGAGAAAGGAAAAGAAAAGAAAACATACTCTTACTTGTAGCTAATAAACATTCCAAAAAATAGTTGTTAGGTTTTGAAAAATATGAGTTGTAGAAAGGAAATTTGAAAATTAATCAATAAGAAAGAGCCACAACTATCTACAAGAAAATAAAAAAAATCATGAAATAAAAGTTAAATTACTTGCATTTTAAAGAATGAAAAAGAAAATATTTTTCCTATAATTTGATTAAAAAAGGTCATGTTTCTGATTAATTGATTACAGTATTTATTTTGTAATATTTCATAAGTTAATAAAACCACGAAAAATAAATGTTAATTTTACTCATTATTTATATGGTACATTTTTAAAGGCAATTTATATTAAATTAATTTTTATAAATTTAAAATAAATCTTTAAATTTATTTTTAAATTTAAAATAAATCTTTAAATTTATCTTTAAATTTAAAATTAAAATAAATCTAAATTAAAATTTACTTTTAAAATTTATAAAGTAAAAATTACTTTTATTTTATAAAAAATGGCCTTAATTTGACTCTTATAGTATATCATAAAATTGTTGATTTCTGAATTTGAATTTATGCTTATAACTCTAATAAGAGGAAAATCCTGTTTTTTCCCATTAATCTTGGAACACAGACAGCAAAGATCATTTAAAAAATAATAATTAAATAAAATAAATGAAAGAAAAGCTTGATATAAAAAATGACTGTGTGGTAGAAGAAAAGCTTTGCTGTGTTCCTTGAAGTATAATTTTTTAGATATTTAGTCTTATATCAGAAACTAAACCAGATATAAGAAAATGTCAACTACAAAGTTATAGAGCAGCCGTGACATGCTGAATGGATGACTACATATGAACAAGCGAAAAAAAAAAAAAAACACGCGCAATTCACATGCATAACTATATGTGTTAAATAAAAGTGTACTTTGAAGTTTGTGCGAGTGGTTTTTAGAAAAGCGACTTTACATGGTTTTTCAATGTGATAAAGTTTCTGAAAATAAAATATAATTTTTAAAAAAAATATTACAAACAAATATAATTTAAAAATAGGCTTTAAATTTATATATTTCAAAAAACATTGCGCAATAAGCTTTATTTTTAAACTTTTTTTTGTTTTGTTTTTAGTATTGTTAATTTATCTGTTTTCAATATAACTTTCATCAAGAATGTTTTACTGAAATACCAAATTACTTAGCTATATTTTTAAATTTTAGTAAATTTTATCTTCAAAAAATAAAATTAATAATTCTGAAAATAATTCAGAAATAATTTCTAATTTATTTTTTCTTACATTATAAATTGAACATTATAATGTACACATCACACTGCTCTAAATTTTTTTAAAATTTAAAACGTACCTTAGTAGATTTTATTAATCTGATTATTTAATACTAAGGTTTTGCAGGAGAAGAAATTTTCGAATCGTTACATTACCAATATCTTTTAAGGAAAATGACATATTTTTTCATACAAAAGAAATCTATAACGTGGATTATTGACTAATTTTTTTTTAAATTTATTTCATTTAGTCATTTCAAGGTCACCATTTTCATTTGCAGGTGATGTTACCGAATATAAAACTGAGATTTTTTCTTTTTTATAAGGAACAAACTAAATTTCTGTCTCTTGATACTAATATAACTTGGAAACAAAATAAAACCTATTTTGAACAGCTGGCCCACACCAGCGAAACCTGCGATTTCAAGTTTCGGCCAAATCCTGTACATGAATTTTCGGAGCTTTATCTTTTATTTGCCTTTACTGATAAAGTTAGTTCACCTGAAGTGTATTGCCTAGTTTCACATACGGAGGTCAAAGTGGCACAAGAGAGATCCTTGTATTTGCTCTGTCGAAAACTACGATTAAAAGTGTGCCGACCATCAAATATATGGAAGCCTTAATAATTCTGATAAAAACATTTTATTTTTTGATTGTAAAATCCTTCAAAATATTATCTTAAGAAATATAGCACAGTGGGAAGGACATTTTAAAATTTTATTATTTATAGTTTACTGTCCATTACTAAGCAATTTTTTTACAATCATTATAAAAGAAAAGTAGGGAAAAAACTCTGTCATAAATTATTATGTATTTTTTAAAGTTATTTTAAAAATGTGATATGTGAAACAGTGGATTTTGTAAATTCATTTTAGATTAGTTTAGATATTATATAATTTTAGATTATTTTCCACGTCCTACTTAATTTGCTAGCATGAATAATGTAATATTATCCAAAACTTTCCAATCTGAAACAAGCTTATGTAATTTAAATAAAAATAATAATTGTTAAAAAAAATTTTTTTGTACTCAAACATTTAAAAATTCAATGAATTTTTTGAGCCCATATTTTACAAACCTGTTTTTTTACTATTTCAGTAGTATTAATTAAAAGAAAATTTTTAATGTTGGCTGAAGGAAGACAATAGTCTTAAGATTCAAAAGACGTTGTTTACAAATATTGATATTACTAATTTAGAATTCTATTAATTAATGAAATTTTAAAAAATTTAAATCATTCTTAAAAATTTAAACTAATTATAAATTGGCTACTTTGTCTTGACATTTTCAGTTTGCTTTTTTTGTTGCTCTGTTATGGCTTGTGTTAATGGCTTGAATCAATGGAAAATGTTTTCTCAAACTGATGCTTTGGTCCTTTTATAAGAAACTGTTTTATTAACAACATGAACTTCGACAATATACTCAGACATTCGATGGTGAACTTCGCCTTGTTTGCTGCCTCTCGAAGAATGTGATTTGAAATCAGACAGCAAATTCGTCCTCATGTCGGATTTACGACGTTGTCTCAATAAAATGTGATGTAGATGAAACGTTATATGACGTCATGGATATTTTAAACCAATGGTAATTATAATAAAGTGGCATAGTCAGGATCTCAATTGTAACGAAAGATACAATCACTTTATGGTTAATAAAAGCCAAAGAAAAAATCATTTGATGGAACGAAATATGCATACAAAGTTTCTTATTGAAATTAAAGGAAATATATTTTAATGCAAAATTTACAAAATACAGTAAATACGCTATCATATTGAAGCGATTAAGTAAAAAAAAAAACATAGTTTCTTTGATTAATATGTAAAAGTCAATAATGTTTTTGTTCTTTCCTAATTTTAACTTACTGACAAAAATATAAAATAAGTGTAAATATGAATACTTCATCAGAGAAAACGTTTACATACACTGAAATGTTAAAACATTTGCACTGCACTGAAAACGTCAATAGCAGAGAAATGTTTTTAAACTATAAAACATTTTGAATAATTATAATATAATCAATATTATTATATAATCAATTGAATCTAATTATGATAATATGATTAGAAACAATTAAAACAAATTTGAGAATATAAAGGGCTGTTTTTAAATTGGAAAGCAATGTAGGAATAGTTATCTATTTCTTATATGGCAGTGGAATAATATACAATTTACATATGTATTATATAGGTTTTTAAAAACATAAATGCACGCTAAAAATCTTCATACAGCAAATGTAATGTTTTATATTACAAACATTACATATTTAATTTACTGTGAATTTTTATTGCAAATATTTTTTAAAAAAATGAGTGAATAAATATTTTATATACTTTCCCTTTTTAATGAGAGTATTTTATAAGAAAATATGTGAATAATTTTTTTTAATACAGTAGACTATTATACAATTTATTAACAGTCCTTATTATCTATTTGAATAGCCATACTTAAAAAAAATTATATCGTAACCCGTTTATGTGTTTTCTATTTTAATAACCCAGGCTGATATATTATATCCATTTCTATATACTATGTTGTATATTTTAAATATATATCTTTGGAAAAAGATGTCAGGGTATCAGAATATCGGATTTGTTCTAAGAAATGTTTGACCAATTCTGTATTTAACTGATGAAAATGTAGTATCCCAAGACCTATCAGAGATAATTAGCAAAAAAGTAATTTAAATTATAAATCTTATTCGTAAATAATTGATATAAGGATTTATCGTCCCCAGAAAGCATCATGGGTAAATTTTAGGAAAGGAGTGTCCCAGATTCGATACCAGACACTCTTGAAAAACGCAAGATGTGTATCGTTTTCTTATTTTTTGAATACATGACGGTTGGAATGGTTTTAGATTCTAGTCACACACTAGTATGTGTTTTACGATTTACGAAAAATAGAAAGAGAACTTTTCAGAGAACATCGTTCAGAAAACTAGTTAAAATTTATTTTTGAGAATTGTTGAAATATTACCAAGAAAAAAAAATGCCAGACAGTTTGGGTCGTACGGTATTACTGTTCTAAAATTTCATTCATGATTGAAAATAAACAATACAGATATATTTTTCTTTGTCATAAAATAAGATCCTTAAACTTAGTTTTAGAATCTATAATTGTGAATCCTATTACGGCAGTTCATGAGTTTTGATCTAAGCATCTATCTGATTAAAAATTAATTTCTGCTAACTAAACTCAAAGCAATATATATAAAGCAAAGTTGTAAATTAAATTACGACAAACATCATATGTATCAAAAAAACTCTTTTTATGAAATATATAATTTATTTGTAAGTTTACTCAATTCATGAATAACTCAATAAATTGAATATAATTCCCTCTAAGGCATGGTTCCTTATTTATTTGCGATTCGAATTAATTTTTCTCAATCCCAGGAGTTTGATACAAAAAAATTTTTTAGTTATATCACAATTTTAATAAAATCTCAGCCAACATAATAGTTTTATTTGAATTTTCATATATTTACAACATAAAATAGAAAGTAATAATAAATTTCAGGTGCCTTTATAGACAATTTTTATTTGCATTAACGAAATTAAAAAATTTTGATTATGTTAAGTCACAAAAACTTTCAATCATAAAAGTTTGTCTTATGCATACATTATTACCTTATATCTACTTTTTTATGGTATAAGCAAAATAAATATAACAATAGCAAATGTAACTATACATATTAGTAAGCAACCAGGGATTTATATGCAACTGCATATTATCTAATAATTTAATTCCTAAGAAATTTAAATTTAAACGGAAATATTTACCATTTTAATATTTATTAGATCCCCAAAATATTATAAGCACTTCTTAAAATATCATTTAACCTCAAAAGGGGTTCACATGGGCCTTGTAGAAAATATCTGCTATAAGCGAGCGATAAACTAATCTGGATTTGACATTTATTAGTAGATATTCTGTGAACTCTTTTAACCTAGATAACATGCTGATTGCCGCCCAACCTGTCTAGTGGTCAGCATGCCTGACTGCGGATAGGTAGGTCCTGGGTTCGAGTCCCGGTTCGGGCATGGATGTACTTTCTCTCTCTATCAATCCTGTCTTTGTCCTTTCCTTGTATGAATGGGTTGTGAATGGTTGCCTACCTTATAAACGGGTACCTATGGCATGTGTGTATTGAGGAAGTCAGACTCCACACCAAAATATGGTTCAGTTGAAAAAGTGAAGCAGCGCACCCCATATTGCCAGCCTAGCTGGCACACGACAACAACAACAAGAGTTTGATTTTTTACTAGTCTCACAAGAACGTTCTTTTGCTCAAATCTATTGCCAACTTTAAAGCTGATCCCAATATAAGAGAAATATTATCTTTGTTGTCTTGGTTAGGAAAATATTGAGTTATCTTGGATTTGGTGTCTAAATTAATGCGGTTTGGAATTTCGTCAATGATCACTTGTGGTTAATATCGAAGATATCAAAACCAAAATTCTCCACACCTAAAATGGTTCAGTTGGAAAAGTGGAGCAGCGCACCCCATATTGCCAGCCAGCTGGTACACGACAACAACAACAGCATGCTGATTAGGATTATTGAATTCTGATAAAATTACATTTTATTATTAATTGATTAAATATTATTGTAACTAAGTTATCTCGTGCCTAAATAATAGTTTAACACATTAATTTATTTTATTTTTCAGTAATAAATCTGTATTCAAATATATTTTGGATTCATATTATTATTATAATGTATCTTTTAATATGATCAAAATATACGCCATGTGCTTATAATGTTACATTATAGCACGTAAGAATATATACAGCTCATTTGGGGAATGTATTACAAGAGAGAAAATGAAGGAAAAAATAAAAGCCTTAATTTTCAAAATTCTTCTGTACCTCATAATTATTCCTACTATATATTTTAGGCTTACTTGGCATTATTATATCAATACAATAAGATACTGTTTGTATTAATGCTGTTAATATCAATCATGTTGCATTATAATCAATATCAGGGCTAGATAGAAGGAAGCATGCTGGTGCCGCAACAACTTTATAATCATTAAAAAGTAGACATAACATAACAATTTTCAAATATTATGAAGGATTTTGGGAAGTATGCCTAACAATTCTAAATAAAACATTTTCTTTAGTGTTCCTGCGGAAGAACATATTACAACGCCAAATTACATTAGGATAAAAGGCATGTTTTCAAAGAGAATGACTAATATCACTTAACTGTTATTCGTAATCTTTATGGGCGTAAACTGTTTACAGAAAAGGTAAGGAAATAGTATGTGTGACCCATAAATGAGTATAATTAACCGGATTCATGTAGTAGAGAATCTGACATCTGATGAATATTTGTATGAGTACATGTTTCCACACTTAAAATCTCATTAATTACTAATTAAATTATATAATTACATTGTAATTGAATTTTTCCTAAGTAATTTTGTTTTCCTTTGTATGGATTTTTTTAACTTTTATATGATATAAACTAATTTTTGTAATAGTTTTTAGTTTTATTTTGTTCCAGGCAAACTATTATACACCTTATTTTTTGTGTCACGGATGTAGTTTTACAATTTATGATAGACATTGATTTTATATCAAGGAATTCTCAAAAATGTGTCGCCTATTTGTTTTCAAATAAAATCTATCACCGTGATAAGGATAGATTTACTGTAAAAACTGCTTTAAACATTAGAATATCCACATTCTACTTTCCTGGCATTAAAATATTTACAGAAATAGTAAAATATTCACAGTATATCATTTTACTAAAGGCACTTTTTTTAGGTAATGGACTTTATTCCGATGTCAAAACATAGAAGTCCTAGAAAATTTCTATACATTCACCCTGATGGATTAGCATGCAGAAAAGTAACATCCATCTAGCACTGTCCCATGAAAGCTGAAGCTATGTTGGGAGATTCGAGTAAAAATAGTTTGTTTGACTACGTTATATCTTTATTTACAAGGGACAAATATAGGGAAACAACATCAAAGATAGAGCAAAATGTAATGCTAAAATAATAAAAGAAGTTTATATGTTGTGTATAGTTAGAGTAGAAATTCCAGTAGCATTGTTTTGATAAAATATGATTAAAATCCGATAGTCTTACCATTTATTAAAAATTTATTCAATAAAAATTACAAAATTATTTGTAATAACGCGAGACTACTGCATCCAAAATCAGAACACTTCGCGATTACTAAATCAAAATAAACATTCAGTTATTATATAGCAAGTAAGTTGTTATATAAAAATATGATTTAATGATATTATGCAGAATTGCATCAAAAAATAAAACGAAAGTTTCTAAGACTTTTGATGGGATATAGATAAAATATTTTCTCATTTGTGCACTTTTTACTATGAATAACTATGCAAGCTGAAAAATGGAAGAATTTAAATCCAAAATCGCACGCAAGAATTTTATGCATGGAAAATAGTATTGTGAAAGTAGTGTGTCATAAAATAATCACAAAATATATTTACTTTGCTTTCATCCTCAAGTTTAACCCAGGAATATCATTGCTAAAAGTATAACGAAAAGTCCAAAAATTTCACAAAATTTTGAAATTAATCGTTGAGTGATAGTACTGAAAAATGGTAACTGAGAAGTGATAAAAATGAAAAATAGAATTAGAAAGATATTTTTTTATTAAAAGAATGAAGAGGAGAGAGCTCTGAATATTTCTCATCCAATATTTCACTTCTCCAGAAAATGATTGAACGGTACTGTATGGACAGCCAAAAATAATGGAAAACTGCTCATGAATATTAATCAACTAAACTGGATTATTTGATGAGTTTATTTAATTCCGTCTTTTCATTTGGAGTTGAACAATTACGACATAAATATAACGTGAGGAGAATTTTAACTCAATTCAACCTTTTCAGCTGCACAGATAATGTTAAAAATGAATGTGAAGGAAAAATCAATATAATTGTGTAATCGAATAGTAATTTGCTTTAACGTTTTTTAGTGTGAGTGGAAGACTTTGCGTTATATTAATTTAAAAAATTTGATGAACAGTTGATATATCATTTTGTTTATTATTTTTTAGAAATGTATGAATGAATTATTTAGGAGATTATATTGAATTTGTCAAAAAGAATGTTTGAGAATGTGAAAAAATTTCATAACAAGAAAAATATGTGTTAAGCATAGAAATGTTTTTTCCTCTGATGTAGGTATACACAATATATACACATACATGCATTAATACATTATCAACTGAATATAAATTAAAATAATTTAAAAACCAATAAAATGCCAGATTACCTTTTTTAACGCTTGCTTAAATAGTAATTATGAAAACAAACTGCTAATTGAATTCAAATCCAACATGCTAAAATTACCGTTGAAAAATTAGTGTACCGAATGAAAAATTAGTGTATTTTAAGCCCAGTAAAAAATATTAAATAAATGTTTTTATAAATTAGTTATCTTTGAAATCAGTATTTCCATGCCCCTAAAAAATTCAGCATTCAATGTAATTTTCATAAATGTCAGAATGGTTTTTAAAACCAATTATCTTTCTATTTGCTGGCTCCCGGTTTTTCCAAATTTCTTAAGGGATATTAAAATCATTGCAGTTTTACAAAAATTTATCCTTTAAATTTTTAATTATTTTTGTTGTTACTGTTTTGTAAAGGTTTTGTGGTTAAGCATATACTTACTTTTGCAAACCTCACCGGCATAATTTGCGGTACACGAGGACTTTTTTTAAAATTTCTTTAATAAAAATATCATGGCTATTTATTTAAAGAATTTTAGAGTTGAAACACTATTGGAACTGTATGATTTATTGCTAGAATACAAACTGAATTTTTCGCGTCATCTATTATTTGTGTTGTAGTATGTGTAATATAAGTTACGATTTAGAATGATTTTATTCTAATAATCTCACTGTGTCCCATAATGGTTTGTCCTAAGTTCGAAGCAGCTATTGTTGAACAATTGGAGATTGACATTGAGTCTTTGTTTTCAACATTTACATCTGAGGGAGTGTTTTTGAGAGTTTTCCTGGTTTTCTTCCTCGCGACAAATAAATATGACCCACTAAGTAGAGTCATTCTGGAAGGCATAACTTGTTTGATATAGCTTTGTAACAGTTTTTAGCTCAAGATATCCGCTACACGGGGTCTTAAATTATATATTATTTAGTAGTTTTTATTGCCTTTTCAAGGCTAAAAAAATAATGATTGAAATAATTCTGTCGCAAATTGATTCTTTTGTAATAATAATTGATATGTAATGCAAATTAATTCTATGTAACAAATCAGCGATTCCTTGTTTTATATTTTTTATTTCTGTGGCATCTGATCACATTTTTCTTTTATGAAATATCGATAAAAATGCAGTTGACACTTCATCAGAAATCAATTACGAGAGCCATATTCATAATTTCCATGCTTTTTTCATGTTTATTAAATTTCCAAATGAGACAAAATCAGTTTGCAAATTGAAATGTTATAGTTTCATCCTTATATTTTTATTTAAATCCCTCTATTTCGGTATATACTCACCAGTATTATTATGATTTGTAACGTATTTTCTATTAATTTACTATGCATATCTCAGAATTAAGGTATCGCAGATCGACCAAGTTTGCTTCAATCTTTATTAACTATTATAAATCTAGGTATAAAAACAATTTAAGGAAATATTATTAGATATTCAAATTTGATGTGAAGAAAACTATTGCAGTTTTTCAAACAAATTGAAAATAATTGCATTTGAAATGATGTTACATAATTTTTTACAGGGAGTAATTTTGACCATGTTAAAGCGATTCAAACGTACCAATTTTTAATTTCTGAGAAATCTTACAAAAATCCCATATTCAAAAATACCTCATAGAATATTTTTCTTTTGTTTGATTATTTTAGATCTTGATTCAAAATTTACCATCAACATTTAAAAATTAATTAAAGTAAAGAATGATTATATAAATCATGCATTTTAACATGATTTGCTGTAACATATTATTGTAACAGAAATAATATTCGGTTGGGAAAACATCTTTTTAACAGGAAAGTTTCAAATTCAGTCTTGACACTACAAAACCATTTATTGGTTAGGTTTAATGAAGATCATGCGTTCGCATGACCTATTTATAAAACAGGTAGCATCTAGTATCTTTCCCTGATAAGATGTTGAAATTCAGTGATGATATTGCTATTTTATTGATAAAGTTGGCCACTTAATTATGATTTGTTGTTGTTACTAATGACACTTGGACAAGCCAAGCTCGCTATGCCTTGGTTATGCGAATTTAAGTCAATTGGGAGCGTCTTTCGTTTTAATCAGAGCACCATGAAGGTGAAAGTACGACTTTGCTCTAAGCACATGCCACAGGAACCCGTTTATAGGGGAGGCAACCATCCACACCTCATTCATACAAGGAAAGGACAAAGACTAGGATAGATAGTGAGAGAAAAAGTACATCCATGCCCTAACCGGGATTCGAACCCAGGACCTCCTTATCCGCAATCAGGCACGCTGACCACTAGACAAGTTGGGCGGCTAATTATGATTTAAAATTAATAAGTAATTGTCTGCATTTAATTTTTTAAAATTGGTCGAAACTAGTAATCGATAACGTTCCATAATTAAACAGAGAAATGCAGTTAAAGAATGTTGACTTTCTCTTTGTAACATGACACTATCTTTTTCGTGAAGATAATCTTACAATTGTGATTTACGTTTATAACTGAATAAGCTGAGTTTCGATAACTTAAGAGAACTTGAAACGAAATCCTAAATTTTCTCAACAGCTTTCTCCGAGTAAATAAATAAAAATAGATAAAATATATGTATCAAAAAATAATCTTTATTGACATTTTTTTTAAAAATGAAACTTCATTAAAGGTATTACATTTTATTAAAAATAATGACTGAAACTTTATTTTACATCTATATTGACATTGAAATTAATGAAGAAAATATGTTGTATCGTTAGATGGAATTATCAATTAAACCAAACTTTTTAATTGAAATTAATTTAATTCTCCAGTATTTATGTAAATGTAAATTGTTACCTTTTTTTGTTATTTTTATGTAAGAATTTTAAAAAAATCATAATTCATGAGATTTACAAAAATGTTAAGATTGGATTATTTTTCACGAAAAATTTTGAATTGTTCGCACTTGGAATTTCAAGTTTACTAAAATTTAGCACTCATGTAATAAAAACAAAGGGCTTATACTATTGGGCAATAGACTTTAAAATGTTATCAGTCTAGTGAGACTATAAAAAGTTTATAAATTATTTTCTTACTTATATATGCATTACAGATTAAGGTTAATTATAAAATCTAAATTAAGATAAAAAAAAAGTTATTTCTTTTTATCAAAAAGTATAAAGTATACAAGAATGTTCTTGTAGTTTTCCCATTGCAAATGAATGAAGTGAGAATAAGTATGCAAATTAGTGTATGACGTGGCTGAGAAAATGGTCAGCCGAGAGTAGGAATATCAGTCATTATAAAATCAAGTCCACCACGCACATTCATCTATCGTAACTCGCTGAGTAGTGAAAAGAAATGGACGCATCTTAGGTGTTCGTTCGGTGTTGCTGCTTTACGATTTCAAAGTGGGCTTGTCAGCTGCTGTATCAAGTTGCCGAATACGTTTAGCGTTTGGGGATAATGCTGTGAATGAATGTACAGCAAGGAATTAGTTTCGCAAATTTAGTTCGGAAGATTTGTCCCTCTGGGACCACGCAAGATTATGCTTTGCGTGTGGTGGACTAGTCGTCAAGTGATTCACTATAAACTGTTACCAACAAGTCAAACGGTCACTGTAGACTTGTATTCGCAGCAGTTGAAACATGTGCAACAAAAGGATCCAGCACTGGTTAATCCCAAGGGTGTTCTGTTCTTGGCTTATAACGTGAGGCCGCATGTCGCGAGAGTGACCAGAAATACCATACAGCTACTTGGTTGGGAGACTTTGTGCCATCCTCCTTACTGATTTGACCTTGCGTCATCAGATTACCACCACTTCCACATTCCCTAGAAAACCATCTAGAAACAAATGCATAGCTACGACCATTACCGATATTCTGACATCCGTTATTTATTTATATGGCTGTAAAATATCAACTTGCATTTTTGTTATTATATTGAAGGTTTTAAAATTTTATTTCCCTTTGAAATAAGAGGAAAAGTTTACTGAAAAAACAAACTATGCCTCTTGCTTTTCCAGCATTGTAAATATACAAACATTCCTAATTCTTTTTTCATTTGCTTATATTTTCCACAGCTTCAAAAAAGTAATATTCAGAAATTTTCTTTTAACTGTATGCAAATATATACTTGTATAATATTTTCTAGGCAAGCTATTTGAAAGATATGATTTGAATGTGAATATATATTTTTTAAATAAAACAATTTGTTTTGAAGATATAATTATAAAAAAATGGACTCTTTTTGATTATAACTATTCTAACTACAATAACAACAAATGCAACTACAATGACTACAATTGCAACAAATGCAACAACAATAACTACAATTGAAACAAATGCAACTATAATAACAACAAATGCAAAAATAATGTAATGAAATTCTGTGCTTAAAATTTAGAGAAAATTGGTTAATAATACAATTCAGTTTATATTTTTTATGTAAATTAAAGAAGCATAGTTTCTAAGAGAATATTTTTCTACTGTTTTTTTTTAAATACTAATTTTAGGTCCCGGTTCAATGCATTAAATTTTTATTATTGTATTGATCAGACAGCTTAGTTGTATATTTTTAAATATAAATGTAAGAAATAATTACCTGCATATTTTATGCCAGTAAGTACCATGTTTTTTTAATTTTGTGATATAAAATTGTAGAGGTAAAATATGTGAAGAAAATTGCTTCAATTTATTTTTCATGCAAATTAAAAAGAACACATATTTTATAAAAAAAAGGTATTTTTTTATTATTTTGATTTTTTTTTTTTTTTGCCAAATGAATTTTTATGACTCAGTTTAATAAATTATTATAGCATGCGTTATTTCAGAAGCTTAGCTTTGTAAGGGTTTACATGTAAATTTTAAAACTTTGGGTAATGTTTTCGTAAGAGAAAATAATATTTTTTATATTAATTAAAAAAAAGTCTTAGAAATTTAAACAGCACTCTTAAATATCAATAGATCAGAATTAAAATTTCCTATATGTCATTAAAATTACATTATTCTCACAGAGCATTATGCTTCTATAACTTAATCGGAGAATATCAAAGCTCGCACGTATTTCTAAAAAAGAATAAATATATTCATTTGCTTAAAAACGGCAGTACGTTACAAAACTGTTTATTAAACACCATCTCAGACTAGATTACTGTTCGGGCGAAAATTGATATGGAAGATTACAGAGAAAACTCCTCCAAGAGTAAGGGCGATACGGTCTAGCGGTTTTGAAAAAGTCGTTATCTATTTGTTCGTTTGTGTTTGGCATCGTTGATACTCGCTTAAATGATTAAGAAGTGCTTGTTAAGATAATGAAAAAAGCAAAATGATACTTACATTATTTGATAATAATCTCCCGATTTCATTCTTTATTTTATATACCTCGCACAGAAAGGAGAAAATAGAGTTTGATAGCATCGCACAAATTACTACATTTTTATTCTCTCTCTCTACCTTCCTATATATATATATATATATATATATATATATATATATATATATATATATATATATATATATATATATATATATATATATATATATATATATATATATATATATATATATATATATGCATAATAAACTTTTTTCACGATGAAATGTTGATGATTTGATGTTTGAAAAGAGTTAATTAATTCACGAATTAAAAAGAGATTTATTTAGTCAAAATGAAGCTATTTAATTTTTGAATACAAGAATAAATATTTTTACATAACTACTCATCAAAAATTTTTAATTAAAATATAAAATATATAAAAGTCTTTAATAATATACCATACTTTTTGCATGTTATTGATTCAATTGTAATTTTCTACTTATTTCGAATGCTTAAGAGTTAAATTTGACATTTGATTAAAATAAATTAATTATAAAATTAACAAATTGAATACAAAGTTATCTAAATAAAAGGAAGCTATTTACTTAGTGAATATTTAAATAAATTAACAAAATATGTTCATATAGCTATTCAGTATTAATTTGACAGAATGCAATAGAAAAAAATCTGTGGAAACTTTTAGATTCCATATTTATTATCTTGCTGTTGCGCCAGCATACTTCCGTGCATTTAGCCTAGAGATGGGCTCTACCAGTGGAAAAAGCTGGGTAAGTGCCTTCGTAATTTAGAAGCAGTGACTAAGAAGGCTCTCAATACTTGACACTTATAGAAATATCATTTCACTTGGAGGACATTGTGACCATGGTCATATTTAGTAAGTTAAAGACTATTTATTTATTGATAAGTAAGTTCAATTTTTGTTAATTTATAATGCTTATTTTACTTAATTCTTTGTATGCGTGATAAATTTGGGAAAAAATTTAACTTGATTTGCGAGAAAAATCTGCGATTGGATTTTTGTTTAATTAATTAATAAAAAAGTCTGTAAATTAATATTTAATTACTGCGATCCTCAATTTTTAATAAATAAATACCTTATATTTAATTCTGAAAACTTATTTTAGATATTTACGTATTTTAACTATGCGCAATGAGTAAATCGATAAATTTTGAGTTAACTGTCAAAATGAAATGCGTGCACAAATGCCTTTCAAAAGCTCTATTTTAGCGTGGGAAAAGTGCACATGGTCTTTGTATTGTTATCTTTTAACGATACATACTTATACAGTGAAGGATTCCTTGTTTTACAATTCTCAATGATATGAACTCGTAATCCTTTCGTATCGTAAGAAAACACCTGTATTTAAAAGAAACACTTATCATTTGAAGTAGAATGGAACATTTGAGAATAAAGACAGAGTTTGAATTCGGGGTAGTGTTATTGGCAGGAAAGATTTGCTGAAACTTGTTGCTGATCTGATAACAAATTTTAGTCTTGGACAAAGCAAATACAAGCTTCAAATTTCAAGATTTATCTATGCAGAGATATTAACAGACATCTTTCTTCTTCTCTAAAAAGCCTGAGTTACTTGGACTTCCTAACTGATTGTAGCTAAAAGTGATGGATGAATATCACAAGCAGACAACAGACTTCATTCATGGGGAATTTTACTCAAGGATTGAACTTAATATTAGATTTTACTGGGGAATAGGTATGGCTAGTTTTGAGTAGAAATGCTTTCAGTCCCAGTAATAGGATTAAAGTTGAAGAAATCTTTATCAAACTATAGTATTTTTATGTCTTTTCTGTGAGACCGATCGCAGTAAACTATCACCTTGACTCTTACTTCTGGTTCAACTATAGGAATACTATTGACCCAGCATTGAGTAAATAAATATTTTTCACCATCTAACTACGTACGTTTGAGTCTATTTTATTTATTGTTACCAATTTCTGTTTTTTTAAATAAAGTTTATTTTGAAATAAATGCTTTACATATATATATATATATATATATATATATATATATATATATATATATATATATATATATATATATATATATATATATATATATACATATATATATATATATATATATACATATATATATACATATATATATATATATATATATATATATATATATATATATATATATATATATATATATATATATATATATATATATATATATATATATATATATATATATATATATATTTACCAAAAATGGTATCACTCTCTTGAAATAAAATTTTTTGAGGTGTGGTTTGACGTCTTTATCCAATTTTAAAGCCATTAAGTTTGTAATAAATTGGAGGAAAAAGGATTTTGACTTCAATTATTGTACTTTTACCTATATGAAGTGAAATTAAAGTTTTTTTACGTTAAATAAATATTAAGAATTTGATAGGCATGGGTATAAGATTATAAATGACTAATTTTTTCCTTAAATGTATTTCAATATTCTCGATTAATTTTACAATCAATATTGTCGTAATTAATATTAAAATGTATATTGTGTGAATAATTATAGAAAAATATATTCATGTAATTTAAAAACATATATTTAAAATCTTCCATTAATACATATTTAGATTTCATAGTTATTAATATAATGCATTGAATTTATTGCACAGGAAATAGGTAAATTATTTCTATAATTCTAGTTCTTTGTCTTTCTCATTTAATCTAATTTTTTATCATCATTATCATTAATCTCATGATAATTTCTCATTATAATAAGTTCTTTATCATTTAATTATCTTGAGCAAGTTTGAAACATATGGTAAATGTCTTTCTCACTCTCTGTAAAGAAACATTGCTAACATTTGTATAGTTTTGAAATGCATAAGTTCAAAATTATTACATTATGAATAAATATAGAATATTAAGCTTTAGATGTAATAATCATTATTATATCCTTTATCATTATATACGATATCAGTTATACTTCAACTTTTATCCATAAAAATTCTTACATAGTTTCCAAACTATTTCTTTAAAAAAATATTTAAAATCATAATACATTTTTTTGACGTTTTTATCCGTGCTTATGGCCATTATTTATTATGTTTGTAATAAAATTTTCAGCATATATAATACCATTTCGTATTCAGAAAAATAATTCTAGTAATTTCAATTCAATAATGGTAATCTAATGTCTTTTCTATGAAAAATATTAGTTATTTTACCACATTTTTTATTAATTAATTACGTGGATTTTAATTGCTCTTAAAAATCATGGTCGTATATTGAAAAAATTATTAATTAAAGAAATTATAATATGATACCTAAAGATTTTTAAATTAATGTAGTTGAAAACTTCATTATATTGTTGGAAAAAATTGTAGTGAAGAATGAAGTTAATATATAATGCGTATTTAATGTAATATAAAATAATATTTTGTAATATAAAATACACTGTCAGATCGTATTTATATAACATTAGTTCTTCCCAGAGGTTGTTTTTCATATAAATAACTATGTTACTCGTGAATAACTTTCAGCATTTAATCGTAAATTATGCCCAATCTTATATTAAAAATCCATTCGCACTGTTAAAAATTAAATTATAAAAGCATTATGAAATATTAAATAATTTTAAAAACAACAAGTATTCCTTTAAAATATTATTTAACTAAAGTAATCGTAACGTAGCCGACCAACTTGTCTAGTGGTCAGCGTGCCTGATTATGGATAAGGAGGTCCTGGGTTCGAATCCCGGATCGGGCATGGATGTACTTTCTCTCTCTATCTATCCTGTCTTTGTTCTTTCCTTGTATGAATAAGGTATGAATGGTTGCCTACCCTATAAACGGGTCTCTACGGCATGTGTGTACTGAGGAAGTCGGACTCCACACCAAATTATGGTTCAGTTGGAAAAGTGGAGCAGCGCACCCCTTGTTGCCAGCCTAGCTGGCACACGACAATGAATGAATGAATGAATAAAATCGGAACGTAAAAAATAAAATTTTATTCTGGATGAACAAATATCTCAAGAACCGAAATTATGATACATGCTCGAAAAGCTGCTTCTAAAACTATATTCAAAAATTAAATATGATTTAGCTTTAATAACCAAAATCAATCTGCTGAAAATACTGCTGTAAAACAAACCAAATGAAAAACTGTCTGATCTTAAATACTTGAATGTAATTTTTCGTAGGTATATAATGTTTGATTTGGCATTATAGAATCACATTTGTAATACATAATAACAATTTCTGTGAAAGTAGTTAAATGTCTATACCTACTTTATGTTACGAAAACGGCGCCTGAAAGTTGCGCAAACCTTAGTTTGCTGTCTCAAAATAGAGCGCGATTCTTTTGCAAGGTATTTGTTCAGGATAGAGAAATTGTTTAAAATCGTAGGCTAAAATGGATGCTAAAGAAGTAATGTTCTTGTTTACGGTAAAAGACGTTTATTACGTTCTAAAGTAAGCATTAAAACAACTTATTTCAGAACTGGATTTAGAGTTTTTATTTGAAAATTTATTGTTGCCGCACTGATAATTTCAATCTTTTCTAGACTAGGATTGTAATCTAATGATTACATAGGAGGATTATAATCTGATGATTACAATCGTCCTAGATGGACAACGGGCAATCTATTAAACTGGAATTCACTAAAATCAATTTAATTAGTTTTTTTCAATTAAAAAAGTACCGTTTTTTCTTAATCTTGGTGTAGGGTGGATTAATTTATAATGCGATACTTTAAATTTAAGATATTCGTAGAAGAAAAGTTTTTTCATATTTTCTAGCCTAAAAAATAATTTTTATTAAAAAATAGAGACGACAAAATCCATTTATTAAATTAAATTTAAAAATGTATTTCGACTTAAAAAATTTATATTTAATAAGAATTTTGATAAAAGATAAATTTATTCGAATTTGTTCAATTTATTTGATTGTCAATATTTCAAGTTTTATTTAAATGATGAGAAATTTCTGAACTAAACAATAATATATATCAATGTTAAATATTTAAGCATTCTTATTGTGGAATACAGCACTTATTTTGCATAAATTAATTTTCTTAGTGTGTGTATGTGTTTGAGTTATCTTGAAAACGAAACTATACCCTATTCTTGAAGAATAAGAAAAATCATTTAAGTAAATAATAAATAAATAAAAGAATAGTAAGGGCATTATTATATTTGGAACTGAGTAAAGAAATGTTGATGAAGTCAGTTATATTTTGATTATTTTTCTTTTGAAATGAAAATTTATTTTAATACAGCTTTTCTTTTAATATATACAGTAAAATGGTTATGTTGAGTCATTTATCTCTACTGATCTTGTCTCTATATTATAATTTATTATAATATAGCGTTTTTTTACTCTATATTTGATCTTATCTCTATATTTACAATGTATAATAACTCGTTTTATACATTGTTAACTACAAAATCGTATAATCTTCAGATTATGCTTTTAAATTTTTCTTAAAATTAAATTAATTTAAAATTTTAGAATTATAAAAATTAAAATGTTTTCTGATTGTATTTTTTTGTTAATTTATCTTTTTATATGTATTTCGTTTCTGTAATTTTCTTACGGAAAGCTAGTACAACAACAAATTATTTATAATCCTCATAAGCACGAAAAATAATTTTTTTGTGTTTAAAGTGAATTTAGCAAAAGTCTTGTTTTGTAAATATCTTTTTTAATTTTTATTTGCATTTCAATTCATGTAGACCTTTTTTAAAATTTTAATTATTTATTTTGGAATAAATATTAAAATTTAAGTAAATTAACAACTTTTAAAACTAAATATTCTAAGTGTATGAAAAAATACATCAATAATGTAAACCATAAAAAAGTAAATTCTTTATTAAAACGTTAATTATTCCTGTTTTATAATACTACCAGTACTTTAATTGAGTGCTTACATAGGTATATTAATCTGTTTACTTGATGTAGTTAGAGTTTATTTTCCTTATTAAGTTCAGACAAATTTTTATATGAATATTTGTTCGCACACACACAATTTTGTGCTTAGTAACATTAAATTTGCTTAATTTAAAAAATATTTTAATAATGTAATATGAAAAATAAATGAACATAGTTTTTGAAGACCATTTTATGTTATCTAATTTTTAAAAAATATGACAACTGACGCATAAAACTCAATTGAACACACTTTGTTGAAGATCATTCTTTTTGATCAGATTTTAAAAATATTATAATAATAAATTATAAAAATCAACTTGTTAAGAATTTCTCCACTCACTCAGATATAACCATACTGTAACAATAAAATTATGAAAATCAACTGAACAAAAAATTTGTCAAGCATAACTCTACACCATTAATTTTTAAAATACTTAACAACAGAATTATGAAAATTAGCTAACAAAAATTTGTTAAAGACCATTCTACGCTATGATATTTTAAAAGTATAATGATAATATGATCATAAAGAATAAACTCAACAAGATTTACTGAAGACTGTTCTTATTCATCAGATTCTAAAAGCATTATAATAATAGAATCATGAAGATCAACTGAATAAAATTTGTTAAAGATCATTCTGTATCATCAGATTTTAAACACATTATAATAATAGCTTTATGAAAATCACCCGAACAAAAAAAATTATCCCGCATCATTCTACCATGCTAAATTTGATAATATTTAACAATAGAATAAAAAAAATCAACTGAATAAAATTAAGATTCATTCTGTGACATAAAACACATTCCTTCCATATCTTTGGAATTATAGCTATCACCTTAATAACATCATTTGTTCTAAAAGCATAATGTACAAAGTTTGAATGTACCGCTATCTATTTTCTCTTACCGATGAATCAACTTATCTATCAGATTTCCATTTAGAATCTTTAGGAAACTGCTATTTTGGAAACTTTGTTTTCTGAAGGATGAAGTTTTTGTGCACATTTAGAAGCATTATCCCTTCGTCGAACAGCTTAGTGCATTCAGGTGAAACAGGGTGTTCTTGAGAAATGTGAGGCATTTCCTCTATTCTTTATGCCGCTTGACAGAATGCGACAATGTTTTGGAGGTCATTTTAAACGGGGTAATCTTTTGAATAGAGGTAACACACAACAATTTGTTGCTATTTTTTAAAAAACATTTCTCAACAAGAAAGCCTATAAGTGGAAATATTTCGGAAATTGATTTTAAATCTTTCGTGCTGTAAATAATGGGATACATAATATGCTTATCAGAGTTGCATTAAATGCATTTTGATACTTATGCAACGCTGAAAAAGAAAAGATATTTCTCAACAAGATGTTTCCAGAAACGGAAAAAAATATTTTTTATCAAATGAAAAAAAGTTTAATTATAATGAGGTAATAATTACAGAATCTTATTATGAAATTATGAATGCATAAAAATAATTCTTTATAAATAAAATAATTATTTGAATTTGATTTATTATGTAAATAAAACACAACTGCAAATTTAATTTAACCTGTTATATTTTATTTCAAGCTAAAATATACATTTCCTTAATCTCGTATATTATCTACCTTTTTTTTTGAATTTCTCAAAAAGGTTTTCGTTTTTTTGACATATCTCCAGGTAAGAAAGAAGTTGTAATTTTATTCTTCTAAGATGATTTGAAATTCATGGAACTGTGTAATTTAGATTCCCATAGTCTCGTTTGCACACTAAGTACTATGTGGATCCCTCAGAAAATAGAGATGATTTTATTGTAAAAATAAAATATTTAATGGAGGATAAAAGAAAAACAAAAAGTTCTGTTATATACAACAAGCTTTGTTTATTTCTTTATACATAATTAACTACTACAATCAAATATTTATCTCACCTGATCTCGTATTTTAGAATTTCCATATTCTATTTTCAAATATTTTGAAATTCCATATCACCAATTCTTTAAGTCAAAGGATTACAGCATTTTCCATTCTTTTATCGCTTTCAAAGTGAAACCTTCTCCCAAAACCTTTTTCAGCTTTGATAGAAATTAGAAATTGCTGGTAGCAAAGTTCAGACTATCAAAATTTTCCCTTTTGAATTGATTCAGATATTTTTTTTTTTTTGAAAAATTTCAATAAGAATATCGAGATGGTCAGAAATCTTGAAGAAACGCATTCTTCCAGAAAGCATTTCCTCTCCTCCTTTGTCGGATCACTTACCATAATTTTCTTAGCATCTGTATGACCTCATCAATGATCTCATAAAGTCTCTCTCGAGTTTTGCTATGAAGTGTATTTTGGTATGAAATGCAGAGACTATCCGTCTTAATGAGTTGGGAGTGAAAGAGTTTAACATGAGATCTCAGAAGATCGTGGCCAGTTACTATGAATGTTTAAATGTGAGGATTATGTAAGGAGTGAAGAATGTTTCATATTTGCAACAAAATTGTTTGTTTTTCTTTCAATAAATATTTTATTACTTATTTTTATGAGCAAAACCGTTTTTATGCTCTGGACGACATGTGAAGGTACAAATCTAACCGATCAGAAAGCTTCGTATAGATAAAGCTTTAGAATCCTAGTAATTTCCTTTTGAAAAATATGATGGGGAAAGTTTACTAGAAGGATATATAGTGAAGTTTTTAAATTGCCACTTAATGCGATATGTGTGAAATATTGACTTAATACTAAAAAAATATTGGCATAAGTAATCATCATGTAAATCTTAAGTCTTATTTTAAACTGCTTGTTATGGGAAAACTATCTGTCATACATTCATGTCTATAAATTAAGGATAATACAGTCCCGTTACCACCAAGAGAACACCATTGAACGACACCGTTTCGGTGGTGCAGGACTGCTCTTTTAGGGAGGAATTATTCTGGCTTCCAGAATTATAACCTGCATGCTCAGAATGTAACCATGACAGGCTACATCTATCGAGATGTCATTCTGGAACAACAAGTACGTTTGTTTCGGGGCGCCATGGGTACAGAATTTCTGTTAATGGATGACAACGCCCGTCCTCACCGTGAAAACATTGTAGACGAATGCCTTCAATCGGAGGATATCACCCTTATGGACTGGTCAGCATACTCATCGGATTTAAATCCAACAGAGTATGTGTAGGACATGCTTGGCTGATGAATTGCAGCTCGTCAATCCTCTCTCACATGTCCACCGGAACTTCGGAGAGCATTGCTTGATGAATGGTGTAATATTCTCCGAGATCATAACGATAATTTGATACTCAGCATGCCTAGGTGTTGTACGGCCTGTATTGCATCGTCTGGGGGGCATACTATATATTAGCCTTCTTAAAAACCATGCAATATTGGTTTTTGTAAATAGGTTCTTTTTCGAAATTTGCTCCAGGAAGTAAAATCGCAATTTTTTTATTAATGATGTCCAACATATAGCATCTTTTTTGCTCTTTACCTTTTGTTTAATAAATAGACCAAGTAATTTTGAATCATGTCAAGTAATGTAGTCAATACCGTCAAGTTTTTGTCCCTCCCAACAAAAATAAATTTGGTCCTAGGAAAGTAATATGCACAGATCTTTATAGGTGGTTTTCGTTTTAATCCTTCTATTAAACTGTTTTACCCCACCCAATAAAATATCTTGAATAATACAATTTTAACGTGCATAGATCTTATCAGCCCTAGGGATTTTCGTATTAATCCTTCTCTCAAGATTTTATCCCATTCAACAAAAAGGTTTCTTTTATCCTACAAATTTAAAGTACATAGATCTTATCAATGCAAAGGCTTGTACAAAAATGTACATATTCTATTCTCATGTTTTTTCCCATTGATATACCATATCACTCATAGATCTTATCAAAACAATGGCTTTTGGCTGAAAGAAAACCAAACACACTGCTTTTCGCATAGAGAAGGTCGCTTTCAGAAATATTCAAGAAATTCGTTTACAATTTTTATGATTTCTCATCAACATTTACGTAATATTTATTGTGTGCTGAAACCAAATATACCGTTATTATACTGTAATACTTAATTTTTTCTAATTTTTTAATCTAAGCAATAAAAAATGCTCTATGCTTCTTATAATTCACAAAACTACTGAAGCAATTAAGTTTAACTCTTTCTAGAAATATATATTAATGAATGATTTATTTGTAGGCATTACGGTATTCGTTTATTATTATATAAACAATTCCAAATGCTATTCTATTTAGAAACACAACTGAATAAGTGTTTATAGAAAGAATAACATATAATAGAAAAGTTAATTTTTGTGTGTACCTCCCAGTGTAATTATTTATAAAACTTAACTACTAATTTTTAATTTGGTTTTAGATTTATTAATCAAAACGATTAAATTTGCTTCATATGATATAAAATAGTCATTCAATTTTAAAAAGGTTTCTGTGACACCGTAATAGTAACTCTTTGAAGTGAAAAGGATTCATTTAGACCATAGGTTCCCAAAGTAACCCCAGGGGTCCATAGGAGACCACACGGGGGTCTTCAGGGACGTGAAAAGAAAACAGGGGTTTACAGGTTGAAAGTGGGAGTCCATGAAACATTTTCTGGTTTTCATAATAAAGAACAAACATTTTGGCATGGATTTACCTATCAACGCAGGCAGGTAGCATCAGTCACTAGGTAACTACTCAAAAATATTCCAGATTCAGTTCAAACACAGAATTGAATAGAACAATAGATAAAAGTGCAAGAGTGTACATCACATGTCGAGACTTGCAAAGTGCCGCCCATGCGCCATCTCATTAAAAGTATGGCTATTTTTTATTGTTGATTTATATTTCAGAGTTCATTGTTGATTTTTTGTCAATTGTTGATTGTTTGTAATAATAAATGTTTATAATTTTGTATAACCACAAGTATTATTTTTATAGTAATAAATAGGACACACAAGAAAATGTGCTACTTTTTTTCCTTCTTAACACCCTCAATAATTTAGGGTGATATTTTTTAAGAATTTTGGGAATACAGTAGAAATGCAGTAACAGAGGGTCTACCAAAAATAATAAAACTTTGAAAGTGTTCCTCGAGAAAAAAAAAGTTTGGGAATTCATGATTTAGACAAATTGAACTGTTTTCTATCTCATTAATTTTTTATAACACCTAAAATATAAAAATGATATCTCTGCATTGTATTGTTTTATTCTTTTTTTCAACGTAAATTTATACTCAATTGATCTTAGAATTTGTAAAATAAAAGCTCAAAATATTCTATTAAAACCATTGATAATATATTCCTCAAGATCCGACTGTGATAAGTTTTACGTTATCAAAGTATTTCTGCCCTATCGACTCTTGTTATATATTGTAAGAATTACGATTGCCCCCTATGAACAAGGTACCAGCAATCATTGTTCTGTTGAACACGAACAGCGCAGGTAAATAATGCTTCCGTTCTTCATGATTACAATGCAATCTATATTAAATGTAAAAGAGTTTTACTAATATCAGTAACGATTAAAAGTGGTAGTTTTACTACTCCATATATACATTTGAGTAACTAGATATCAATTTTTGTATATCAAAGGAAGAGGTCATAAGGGCATGATCAAAATCAGAATAAAATTTATGTAATGATGCGAATTGGATATAGAGCGTACTGTCACATTTTATAGTAGAACATATTTTCTAATCTTGTAATGATTACATAGCTTTACACGGAAGTTAACTAGGCATTTTTCATAGAAAGGATATATCATTTATTTTTATATATAATCAAATAAGAAAAGGACCCCCTATAACGGTTTTCAGAATAAAAAGAATGTCGGCTGACCCTAAAAATTATTTATTAAAAAATTCACGAGAATAAAGCAGAACTCAAGAACATATACAAAGTATACATCAAAGCACAAGCGACAATAACTTACTGTAATTCGGTAACACAATATTTCAATGGTTCATGCCATGGCAAGTGAATGTCCGATTCACTGTTTTTTGATCTTGTAACCATTTAACGGCAACTGAATTCATATTGCCATTGAAATTTAATAAATTAATTTTGTCACACCTTTAATAATTTTATTGAAATTGAGGCATATGTTTATACGCACTAATGTAAAAAAGAATCATATTTTATGCAGAAAAATTATTAATATGAAATTATATGGATATAAGTAACTTTTACTACTGTAGTAAAGCATAACTAAAAAAAGTGAAAGAAATTACTCTTCAAAAATTTTTTTCTATTAAGTCAAATTTATCTGATAAATTGCCGCCCAACTTGTCTAGTGGTTAGCGTGCCTGACTGCTGATAGGGAGGTCCTGGATTCGAATCCCGGTTCGGGCATGGATGTACTTTCTCTCCCTATCTATCCTGTGTTTGTCCTTTCCTTGTATGAATGGGTTGTGAATGGTTGCCTACCCTATAAACGGGTACCTGTGGCATGTGTACTGAGGTAGTCGACTCCACACCAAAAAATGGTAAAGCTGAAAAAGTGGAGCAGCGCCCCCCATAATGCCAGCCTAGATGGCACATGACAACAACAATCTGATAAATTCGTTTGAAAAAAAAAAGATAATTACGTTGTCAAACCAAAGCTCATTTTTTGTGTCAATGATAATTCTCGGTACTGATATTCAAATTGCATTAATTTAGAATTTTAAAAATATATTCGTGGTACGAGGTACATCTGCAAAGTAAGTTCCATTTGTTTATATAAAAAAACGTGTACAGATACAGAAACAAATTTATGGTACAAAAATTTACAAATGTTAAAATACTTTTCTACATAGCTTCCGAAATTTTGTAGGCACTTTTCACAGCGTGGCACAAGTTTTTGTATTCCTTTTTCATAAAAAGTTGCCGCCTGTGTTTTCAACCATGTGGTAACATGTTCTTTCAGCTCGTCCTCATCGTTAAAGTGTTGGCATCATAAGAAAAATTTTAGGTGTATGAAGAGATGAATGTCGCGAGGAGTGAGTTCGGGCTGCACGGAGGATGATCAAACACGTTCCAGTTAAATTTCTGCAGGAGTTGTTTTGTCTCGTTCGCAGTGTAAGGTCAGGCATCATCGTGCAAAAAAGTCTTTTGACCGTAATTTTCAGCGCTTGTTCTGTATTGCGCGGATCTTAATTTCTTAATAGTCTCACAGTAAACATGTGCATTAAATTATTGGCCTCGTGGCAAGAAATCAATCAGCAAAATGCCTTTTCGATCCCCAAGAAAACGGTGCACATGACTTTTCTAAGTGTCAAGGTTTGCTTAGGCCAAACTTCCGTTAGGGAGGAAGTGTGCCTCTATTCCACTGATTGCCGTTTACTTTCCAGGGTGCCGTAAGATATCCAAGTTTCAACCCCCGTGACTATCTGAGAAGAAAATCATCGCCGTCTTCATTGTAGCGTGTCAAAAACTGGAGTGCACTGCCCATCTGTTGTTTTTGGTGTCCTTCAGTTAGAATTTTGGGTACCCAACGTGAGCAAATTTTCGAAATTTCAGTTTTTCAGCAACAATTTCATGAATTAGTGATCGTGAGATTTGCGGAAATTCCATAGCAAAAGCACTAATTGTAAACTTACGGAATTTTCTGAAGTTTCTCCTCAATCTGCGAGAACCAGTTCATCAGTAACCAAAGACGGGCGTCCACTTCGTTCTTCATCGTGCACTTGATCACGTCTTTTATTGAACTGCCTGACCCACCTTCTAACCATTGAATCACTTATAGCATTTTTTCCGTAAACCTTGCAGATTTGACGATAAGTTTCACTTGATTTAACTTTCTTTGCATTTAGAAAACGAATCACACATCTGTTTTCACAAGCGGAGGCATTTTCAATTAAGGCTGACATTATAAAGAAGTTCAACAAAGCACAAGTCGTTAGCAGCGATCTGAAAATGGCGTATATTTCTTCTTCTTGAGTCAGAGCAACTGCTGCGCATGCTCGGAACTGCGATCGCAGCGCTGCTGTGGATAAAAATAGAAACGGAACTTACTTTGTGAATATACCTCGTATATTTAAAAGTACCTATTTAAAAAGTCTTAAAATATTTACTTGTTAAAAAGATAATTAAATGTAATACATCTGTTTCTTTATATATAAACAATGTTAATATATAAAATTGTCTTTAATTGGATCTTTTATGAATTTTATAAATATTAAGTATTACGAGTTTTAAATGAATTTTTTTAAAGTTTTAGAAATCATCTTTATATATTAAAACACTTAAAAGTGCCAAACAATTAAACTTATATGAAACTTAATGTTAACTTATAGAAAATCAATCATAGCTTATTCAGTTGGCTTATGAAAAAGTATTCCCACAGGAATACGAAATCAGAATCAAATACTATTTACGATAGATTCAATCCATTAAAAAAAGTAGTTTTGATTCTAATTAAGAATGTTTTTATCATTCTTTATTTTTATTAATATACGTTATTGTAATACTATAATTAAGTACCAAAGATCCTTATTAAATTTCAGAAAAATATAAGGAAGATTTTCCACATACACATAAAAAAAAAAAATCACGACAAATTTAAAAAAAAAAAAATATTGTACTAAATTAAATTTATTAGGCACTATTTTATTCCTCAATAAGAACAATTGCAGTGAATAGTTTTATCATCCTTTTTTCTATTGGATATGGCAAATTATTATTATTAGATCCATATGATTATTAATTAAATTTTAGAAAAATAGAAATAAAACGGATTTACATTAGAAGTATTTTTAACCAACTCTCTCTCTTAGTTATAAAAGATATTTAAGGCATAGCGTCTATAAAAGTATTGCATCCATAAAATACTTAGTGGAAAATTAATTGAAATTTTAGTGAAAATGTTCATGCCAATTAATTTCAATATTTCTACAAAAAACTAATTAAGCGGAACGTGTTTATTTCAAGTCCTTTTCGAACACAAGGAAACATTCTCTTGTGTCACCAAAAATAATTATAGATAAATGGAGTTTCCTTTTTTCCCCCAGAACTTTGCTGATTAAGTAGACGGTGACTGCTATTTGCAGATCAATTTTGAGCGATTGACTTTCTTGAGTATTTCGCAGGAGTACGGATGGGTAGTCACGTGAGCATAATCCAGCGTGACGAGAGGTGTAAAATCTCTATTAGATCATTTTAAAAATATTTTTACTAAATCTTGATCTAATAGACACTGCTAGAAGTACTCTTCAATGAAAGCTTCGATTGTCTCCAGAACAGATTTTAAGTGATTATTTTCTATTTAGTTTGGAAACATCAATGAGTTGATTTCATTACGCATTTAAGGTTGAAAAATACAATGTTTATAATATATATTCTGCAGAATTTCCGATGTAACTGCTTAGAGGTATTTCAGATATTCACATTTCAATGATCTTGGAAAAAGCTTTGCATTCTTTGGGCCAAAATAAGTTCACTCCTTCTGTGTCAGTAACTATAAAATGTTCGAAATTATAGAATCTTTGATTATTAACTGTATGTGGTTTAATTCTTTAACTTTTGTAGCATAAAAGTAGATAAAAAGACTCATAGTAACATTCGGGTTCATTTTTAAATCAAATTATAAAGAAATGATTGAATTAGTTTGAACGAATGAATGAATTAATTTAAAATATTGTGTTAATTTGAGGAATAAATATAAGTTTTTAAACTAATACATCATTTTTTCATTACATTTCTGATAATTATCTTCTTCTTTAATAGCGTAACAACCAATTACAGGTCTTAGCTGCCTCTACACGCTTTTTTCAGCCCAGTCTGTCCAGAACGACACTTTGCCAGTTCCTAACTTTCAGTATCTTGAGGTCATTTTCAGAGTCAACGAGCCATCTTGTTGGTGGTCTTCCTTGGGCACGGGATCCTTCGGGGTTTTTAAACGTTGATATTCTAGTGAGGTTGCTTTCCCGGCTTCTCCAGACATGGCATATTATTTTGTTGCTTCTGATAACCTGGGTAATCTGGGGATGGTTATACAGCCTATACAATTGAAAATTATATCTGGTTCGCCAGCAGCCTTGTTCCTGTACAGGCCCATAGATTGTTTCAGATAATTACAAATTACTTATAATTATTTTTATTATGTTATAAAAGAAAACTACATAAATATTGACTTCTAGAATTTTACTAAATTATAAATATTTAAAAAACAAGTCAATTAATTAAGTAAATAAAATGGAGTATATTTATTAAGTAAAAAGAATGAATCCACAAACCACTTTATATTGTGGATTTCTGCGTTAAATAAATCAGCATTAGTTAAGAGATTTACTAACTTGGTGCTTGGGGCTAAAACCTTGAATACATAATGATTTACTATTTTATTTTCCTACCATCATTCTTGTTATTTCATCGATCATGCTTCTACTTTTTAGTCTACCGAGTGCATGCGATATACGAGCTCGTTAAATCTGTAGAATCGAAAGTCCTGTGATCGGTCATTTAGCAGTTACCATGGGTGCAATGGTCAGGAGAAAATTTCCTCCCCTTCAGATCAGTGTCAAAATTGAGGGAGTGGATCCTCTTTTGGAGGTCAATTGGAGGATTTGAAGAGCAAAGAGGCACTTTCATCTTCATGGTGCTCTGATTAAAACGAAAGACGCTCCCTATTGACTTAAATTCGCATAGCCAAGGCATAGTGAGCTTGGCTTGTCTAAGTGTCATGAGTAACAACAACAACAACTTTTTAGTCTTTTGTGAATTTCAAATAATTTTTTTTCTCTAATGTATCATATATTACAGTTTTGAATAATAGAATATAATAACATGGGAAATATAACTTATGCTAAATATTTCAACTTATAGATTCTGCTGGATTTAGTTTGAAATTCAAACACACATTGCTGGTATATCATCAACTAATTAATATGGGGTTTAGCAAAGAATGACTGTACCAAACTTGTTTCACCACTACTGCATATTTGGCACATTGCAATTTATATTTTACACAGGGAATAACTCAGTATCATCAAGAAATTGAAATTATATCTGCCTCATGAACAGTCTATATACCATTGGATAAGCATAAAAGAGTTAGGTCAAGGTAACCACGTTTCTGTTATAACATTTGATTCTAAATAAATGGTGCTATTTTTAACGACATGTAATAAATGTCTTACAGGATCAAATGAATGACTAGAACATTTTTTAAAAATAGATAAATCATGACTTTGATAACAACAATCTCTATTCCAGGACAGCACCTAATATTAAGACTTAGAAGTATATTTCATTTTATTTCTTCATCTCTATACAAATATCATTGCCGATACCCTATACAATTCATGAGATATTTCTGAAGTTTTGGATTATATTGTTCTACTTTACTTTCAATGCTTTTCTGTGGTAATATTGCTCAAGAACTGTGGTATATTGAATGTGAAATGCCCTGTCG
The DNA here is from genome assembly GCA_037975125.1 of Latrodectus hesperus. Classification (NCBI taxonomy): domain Eukaryota; kingdom Metazoa; phylum Arthropoda; class Arachnida; order Araneae; family Theridiidae; genus Latrodectus; species Latrodectus hesperus. The sequence goes on from CM075853.1 coordinate 109,392,413, forward strand.
GAGACAGTTTTTGATTGGTTATTCAATTTCACTGCAATATTCTTACGCTGTTCTAGAAAAATCAAATCGAAAATCGATTTCTACTTGATGGTTGGAGCTGTTAGGTTTGGTGACAGTACAAAATGTTGAATTGTGTTCTTAAAATTGAAAGAGCACTGGAGGTATATTGGTCATCATAACTGACTTTCAAGTAGATGACATGAATTACATTAATGGTGACTGAGAGTTTCTTATGAGGTCACAATAGATTGATGAAGTAAGGCTTCGTTCTACGGACTGGAATGTAGCGAGTTCAATATTCAACTGAAGACATACATACTGAGAGAGAGAGCATAAGCATTTTAAAAAATTGTAAGATCCAAAGCCCTTCTGTTGGTACGGTGAGGAAAGAAAGATACCAGCGCCCTTATCGAACTCTTCAGATGATTATTGTTCAAAATAATGAGATATTTGGTTGTGTTTAGTCTTCAGTTGGCTAAAATAAGTATCTAGAAATATATTGCAACAACATTATCTTATCTTAAACTTGAAGGAAGATATATTTAAAATTTTTAAAGTTTAATATATTGCTTAATAACTTTGATATCTCTTGCCAATTTTCACGTCACATTTTGTATGACCAGCAGCTTAAATAAAAACAAAACCTGCACTTTTAAAATAATTTTTTTTTTGTGATTTTATTCACAAACAAGATCTTAATTGTGTAGCATATTACACATACAAATTTTTAAATCTCTTTCATATTATAAATGTATTTAACTTGCAACATCGTTGTATATCATAGTTACTGTAATTCCCACAGAATCGTCTTTTCAATTATATTCAATGATAAAGAACTTTTAATTGTAGTTTAGAAAGTTTACAATTGTTTTCTTTTATAAATTTCTATAAATATTTTAAATTGTATTAACTTAATGAAAGTGAAGGTTTTAATCTTTATTTGAAACATATGTTAATTGCTATAGTATTTCAAATGAATTAAGATTTTAATGATAAACCAATAAAAACCATTTTATTTTAAATGGAACCTAGTAGTAAACAAAGATTCGCTGTAAGACTTAAAGACAGTATAAAAAATTAAATTTTGTATTTTCTATAAATAAGAAAATATTTTTTATATAACTCAAAAGTTGTTACAATATTCATAGAAAAGATTTTCTATATTATAAAAATATTTTACAATTTTAAATCAATTTCAGATATAAGGTGATCAAAATTTGAAGATTTTTATAACTGGAAGTATTTACATACTTCTCTCTCTAATAGTTGGAAAAATATTGATATTTCACTTTTTTTGTGTAACACAAATAAAATACCTTACTTATATAGGTTTATTGTTTAAATTAAAGAATGAAAAGTTTTTTTAATATCAGAAACTTTTTAATTACGCTATTCGAAGTAATCATTAAATAGGGAAGGAAGAGAGATTGTGTGAATTTACCGAAATTTTAAGTTTTTCATTAATGAGTCTATATATAAGATTTACCTCATTCCTCCTATAGTGTCCATATCAGTTTCGCTGACCAAGGGTCTTGGGCATATGCCCCTGTTAAGTGGTTAACCTAGCGTGAAACCTCTACTGTTTAGCTTCCAAGCATACTTGATATTCAGTTTATAGATCCACTAAAGGCATGAAAGGCAGAGTTGACCTTGCCCAGCCAGAGGACTGAATCTTGTACCTAAACCTTGGCAATGTGAAGCCACCAGGCTTCATAATGGTAATATGAATAACTCAATAATAGCTAAATAAATATAGCTCATGACAAAATAAGAATATATTAAAAATGTATCAATATTCCATAAAAAGCAATTTATTTTTTATTTGATTGTTAACGTTATTAATGTTGAGAGAATTTTAATCTTTTTCATTAATATATCCTTTAAGAGTCATTTAAGCAGCATTGTGTGATTTTAATAATATTGAATTATGTTAAGCTAAAGGAAATAATTATATTTTAACTAATGGAAAACACATTTTATACAAAGAAAAATGCAAATCAAAAAGTTTTCATCAAAAATTTTGCAATATAATTGAATATTAATTTGTCCCGATTAAAAATATAAAAAAATATATTAGAGATCTATGTTGAAAATTTAATAAATGTAAAAAAAATATAATCTTTGCGATCTTAATTCAAAAAAAGAATTAAAAAATTTTAAAACATAAAATTTCCTTTAGATTTCCTTCTTTCCGAACAGTTCGATGGTTCCAATTAAATTGCGTCGTCATTTTGAGGGTATTCACCCGGACCTCCATACTAAAAAGATTGATTTTTTCAAGGGGAAGAGCACTGAATTAGCTGCTTCTCAGCACTGCATGAAAACTCATGCAAAAAACAATGAAAACTCACTAAAAGCTCCTTTTTTGGTAAGTTATAGGGTGACAAAGACAGGCAAAGTTCATACCATTGTGGAAACCCTCATAAAACCATGTGTTAGCGATATTGATTCTTGTATGTTAGACGAAAAGGCAGTAAAACTTATATCTTCAGTGGCATTATCAAACAATACTGTCAAGAGACGGATAGTTGACATGCCAAATGATGGGGAAGAATCCCTGGTTTCTCGCATCCAACGCAATTAATTTTCTCTCCAAATAGATGCATCTAATGACGTTGCAGGATTAGCAATTTTATTGGCTTTTGTTCGTCATGAATATTCGGGATGTTTCGAAGAGGACTTCTTATTGTACAAACCACTGCCTGCCCTTACAATAGGTGTTGAAATTTTCCGTTTGTTGGATGATTTTTTAAGAACCAACTAAATTCCATGATTTAATTGCATCGATGTGGGCACAGATGGTGCAAAAGCTATGTTAGGTTCAATGGTTGGAGCGGTAACAAAAACAAAAGAAAGCTCGAAGGATTGCAGTAGTAGTCATTGTGTTCTCCACAGACATGCTTTAACTACGAAAAATATACCTGTGTGCTTCAAGAAAGTTTCAGATGAATCTGTCGGAATTACTAATTACATAAAATCAGGGCCTTTGGAGTCAAGACTTTTCAAAATACCGCGTGAAGATATGGGAAGCCTTTATCATTCTTTGCTTTTCCACACAGAAGTAAGGTGGCTCTCACGTGGGAATGCACTCTCTCGATTATATGAATTACGTTTAGAAGTCCTAGTTTTACTTTTAAACTACCATAATACCAAATTAGCAGAGATTAACAATGATGAAAACTGGTAATGTATACTTGCATATTTGGCAGATATTTTCTCCAAATTGAGCTAAATGAATATTTCACTATAACAACGGTCACTGCAAACAACAAAGTTCAAGCATTCAATTGGAAAATCAATTTTTGGGCAAAAAGTGTGGAAGAAGGGGAGGTCGAGGGTTTTTCTCTTCTCAACGATTTTTTGAAAGACAAGACATTACAGCATGGGAATAATTTGTTTCATGAAATCCTCGAACTCCTCCGAAGCTCGACGTCATCGTTTGAGCATTATTTCCCAACAGCTTAAAATAAGAAACTGCTGGAATACGAATGGATGGTCAACCGCTGTATCTAAAAATTCGAACATTCAATCGTCGAATGAATATGAGTCGTTGATTGAAATTTCCAGACTCAACCTTGAAATCTACTTTGATAGTGATGGTTACTCACACTTTTTGATACTTTTGGAAAATAAAAAATTCTACCCCCTTTTGTAAAAGCAAAGCTTGTTCTATTTCCATTTGCCACAATATACATGTGCGAATCCAGATTCTCGATCTATGCCGGCACCAAAACTAAGTACCGAAGCTGTCTAGATGCTGTACAGCATGACAACTGATGACATCCGTCTCCAGTTGTCATGTATTGAGCCCGACTTTTCAAAATTGTGTCATCAGAAGCAACCTCACCCTTCACATTAAGATTCCATTATTATTCCTACAGACTCATCTCTAGTAAAGAAGACCGCATTGTGTTTCGTCGATGATCAGTGAATGTTCCCGGACTGTAACTTTTGTGGGTACTTGCTTGTATTTTCTATGAATTATTAATTAATTGGATTCTGTTTGTATTGATATTTTTGTTCTGAAAATTAAAATGTTATCCAATGAATGTTGCTTTTCTTTGCAATATATTCTTCTCCTCTCAATTAGAAATATGGCCTGCCTAGTGTGTTGAACAATGTGAGTAAATCTAACAACAAGTATCTAAATATACAGTGTGGGGATTCAGACTAATTGAAACGTAGTTAGTTTAAAGTTCTTTCCATTCCTCATTAAATCAGACTTTTGATTCGTCTTGGGGCTATTGAAAAAAATGGCACTGCATTATGAAGTCTTCAATTCCGATGGGCTTCGAGCTGAAATTTACTAGTTACTGTACGCTTGACTGACAGGGGTTCGTTGTGGATTTTTGCCTGAAAAAGAGGTCCGCCAGCTAAAAAGGTTGGGAAGCCCTGCATTAGACAATGTTACATTGAAACGTAAATTTGCTAGACAAGAATAGGAAACAAACTTTTGATTAGCTTTGTAAAATGTAATATTTAATTAGTTTAATATAGATCATTTAAAATTTTTGCATTTATGATTATCATGAATTTCATCTATAAAATTATTGAAATGTCAATAATTTTTGGCTGATTATTTAAATAAAATGTTAGAAGCTATACTCAATTTTCCGAATACCATTGCCATTTTCTACCATCTTCTCTAATGAAAATTCATCTCTGTTGATTTACGCAAATATTTAGAGTGATTCTGACGTATATGAACTTACCTCATGTAAGTCAATATTAAGTTCCATTTATGCTATTAGTATAATTTATTTAATATGCAATTATTTAATATACAATTACATTAATTTTATTGTATATTTTATATTATAATCGCATATTAAAAATAATTGAAAATATATTTAATATGCCCTTTTTTAAAAATCAAAACCGGATTTAAATTCAGAAATATGTTTACAATACGCATGCATTATATTCAACTTTTGTTTTTTTAAATTCCAAATATTATAGCTTTGTAAAATATTTATTTTTGGTAGCTAAAGGTTAAAAGTTCAGAGAAATATTCCTTTCCAAAAAGTTTATTTGATTAGTTGTCTTCTTATGAAATATAACATATACCACGTTTAAAAAATAAAAAGCATTGATTATGATAAGGATTTTGTTTTGGGACCCAATAAAGATCTAAATTAATTGCTTATTTTTTAACTATAGTTAAGTATTGCTTTTATATGAAATAACGTCTTCATTCTAACTATTTTCATTAACTTATAAAGTGGAATATAATGCTTTATTTTGAATTCTTTTTTATAAAACACATACTAGCTGGTAGGTAAGAATATAATATTTGGTTTTAGAACTCGAATGAAAGTTCAATTTTTAATACAAGTAATTTTTAGAGTTGATAACAAAAAAGAGATTCTTTAATTTAAAAATTCAGTTTTTAAACTTCAAATTATTTTTTCCTTTATGATAAGGATTTAGTATATATAATTGAAAGATCTTTTTTATAGTTTTTCTCTTTTTAGAATTCATCTAACAAAGCATTTTTTATTCTAATGTAGATAGACAAATAACTGCGGAAACTTTACAATACATAAAAATGCAATTATAAAAAATTCATTTTAGATAAATATATGCCAGTATTTCGATAATATATTTTTCAAAATTCTAAGGAAAATAAGTATAATATGAAAAGAATATAAAAGCAGCTTGAACATGCAAAAAATTTGTATCGTATTTATTTATATTTCATGCGAAACTTTGAATGAACAACAAGATATATATTTTTAATTAAATTGGTATTTAATGATACATGTTCAGATTCCTTATTTTTATTAAAAACTCTTATATTATAAAATTACTTATCTTTTACATGAAGTTTTTTCAATGTAAATATTTTAATTTGATTTTTAATCTCATTTATTCTATCGAATTTAAAAGCTCTTTTTCCATTTTAAAATAGGAATTGATTAATTTTTATTTTATCGCCTTTTATTATAACTTAACAGTCATAATACATGATAATAAATAAAAATTAATCAATTCCTATTTTAAAATGGAAAAAGCATTTTAATAGGATTATTTTAGTATAAAATATATTATTGATATAACGCTTAGTGCAGGATCTCAATTCAGGATCCTTGCAGGTTCAATTATAAAAACTATATATATATATATATATATATATATATATATATATATATATATATATATATATATATATATATATGTATATTATTACATTAAGTCGAAATAACACAGAATACTTGACATTCACACATTTTTATTGAAAAAGCTTCTGGTATAAAATTAATTACAGCTACGCAGTTTCTCAACTCAAGAAATCAAGAAAATATCAATAAAATTTAACTTTCTCCATGGAAACGAAATTCTAAACAAAGTTGAGTTGTTTTTATATTCAGCCTCATCATGTTAAGATGACGCAACAAATAGATTAAATTTTGGACGATTTTTTATCTGAGCTGCTCAACTCTACATTATGATTATGTTTCATTAAATTAATTGATGTTTGAATTATGTACGAAAATCATCTGCTTTGATTAATTTGTATTTCTTCTTGTAATACCCAAATACAGTTCAAATTATCTTTTATATTTTCCCAAAACATGAACAATGACCTGTTATGCTGCTCGAATGCAAGTTAAATGTATTGCGTATTTGCAATTTGTAGTGATTCAAGAAATGCACAACTCAATGAAATACAAGAATAATAGTTATATTTTTTCTTTTTGTCAACAGAGAAGAGCATCGCTCTCCAAAAGCAATGATCAATTGCATTCAAACTGAGTGTTAAAGTTTGTGAATTCATGAAATTCTTTCACTACCAGCACAATTTTCAAATTTAGACTTAATTGAATATTAGAGAGATGTTATCTGGGATAATATATTTACATTACAAATTTTTGCCTTATTCAAGTACCTGTTTGCACGATTTGATGTCGAAGATGTTCTAAATTTTATAGAACCAATACATGCATCACCATTACAATGGGTAGCTTATAGCAGCTCTACAACTTTACGGCATTGTAATTCTTTCGTTAGAAAACATTTAAAATTATATTTTTAATTTATTTTCAATAATAAATGATTATTTTATTTTGAAATTTTATTCACTTACTTATAATGATGATAACAATACGAATGTGAAATATTTTTAAGTTATGAAAGTTTTTTCTTTGTATTTAAAATTCAATGTTTAATATTATATCTATGCCTGAAAATTTAGATATTTTTAAAGACGTAATACCCATTGACTGTTGCTGTCTTTAATGCTGCTTTAATTATTTTTGTAATAATAAGTGTTAATAATCATAAGTGTCATATATATAATCACTTAACTAAAAATAAATGTTTTCAAAATAACTGCTGGAATTAATAGTCGTAATTATCAATTTGAACTTATTAGTTTATAAATAATTCGCTTATAGTTTTAAAACTTCATTTATAAAGAAAAAGAAAATAGAGGAAACGTGAGATCCAAATTTTAGTTTCGCTATTGTTCTTTGAAGATTTTTCTATATAATTTCAGCAACAATATGTAATTTTATTGATAAAATATCTACCTTTTTTCATGCATGGGTTGTATTACTTCCTCCAGCATCATGAATTAATTAAAAATTTGAGACACTAAAAATAAACAGAAATTCAAATCATCAACGATGAGTGATTAAAATAACAATCACTTTACAGAAAAATAAGGAAAAAAATCACAAATTAATACGAAAAATATGAAGCCTCAACTTTATATTTTTTGACCAATCAGCTCTTCGGCCAATGACCACTTCTCCAAGGGCCAATCGTTTAGGTTGACTGGACACTTCATGGATTTCTCTGTCCATAGGAATCCTTTCTGACAAGCGATAAACATTTAACAGCAGAGGAAAAAATTCGTTCGCCGATTGCAGTTTGAGAAAACTGTTTAATGGCCTTCAGTAGTTGAAGAAAGTTGGCAGTTCAAATAAAACTACTTTTTGTTAATGGTACGAAGCGGTATTGCAGTTTGTGATGCTCTAATAGTTTCCAGTATCCAAGTCACTTCTTTTTCCTAGTTACTCTTTTTTTTAATGCTTGGAAATTTGAATTCTTATAATTTGTGAGCTTCTGAGATGATAGAGGATTTTTTTTCCATTTCTTCTTCAATTTTCAATTTAATTTCATTCGTTTATTTATTTATTTTTTCTCAGAAAAGATTCCCTATAAATATTTTGTCTTGAAGTATGGGAAAAAAAAAAGAAAGAAAGAAAAAGAAAAAGTCAGTACAATAATGGTGTTTGAATTAATTAATTATTTGTTCTCAGCAGAATATGATAATTAATAGAATAAATACAATTTATCTTATATCAAATTGTGCAATTTGGTAACCAATTATATATAATAATATTAAATAAGCTGGTCATGATATTAGAATGAACAAAGAACGCTCAACATGGAAAATATTCTTGACCAGGCCCTTTGGAACAAGAGCTATTGGCCGTCATTAGAAAGATTAAATAGAAGATCATGTCCAAAAATAGACCGACTTGGAGAAAAATAAGCAGTCATTGGAATTATAACCATTTAGTAAGATTATTTCTTAGAATCAAAGTTTAAAAAAATTGTTTCAAGAATATTTAATAATAAATTACATATTTTTCTTGGTTTTTGATGATTCATAACTAAATTATTGTAGCTAAAAAGAGCCAAAAAGTATTTTCTATATTATTACATCAGTTGTTTTTAACTTATGCAAATGAAAAGTAAGAAAATACAAAGTTTAAATCGTTGTTCGTTTATTTCCATTATAAAGTCGATGATTATGAAACATGAGAATATTGTTGCATTATCTGACAGCTAAATTCCTTTCAACATACAAATTATTTTAGATTAGAAATAATTTGAAGAAATACAAATTTTTAACATTCCTTGAGCATATTAATGGTACTAAGTGCTATATAATAAATTAATGTTTAATTTAATTCATATATTAATTTCATACTATAATTTATGAATTACATCTGATGATAGAAATTAATCGGCTTAATTGGAAATAAAAACAATCAAAAACTTCAAATTGTATGATTGGTTAGAAAAAAATGTTTTTAATCAATCAATTTATTGAATATATAAAATGTAAAATGGGAATATTTATTTAATTTTATTTGAGGTTTAATATCTGACTTTTAACATAACATCCACATATATATTTTATTCATATTATTTTCAAAAGTGGGGTAACTTTATCAACATTGAATGGTAAATTAATAGTAAGTTTTAACACACGAAAAATCAATACTAATCAAATAGTAAACTAAGTGTCATGATTATTTCAGTATATAAATAATATTAATTTGAAGTTATTCAAAGATTTCAATCTATGCATTTCGACAATATGTACTTTTAAAGTATAGTGAATAGCTTTTTGGGTGAAATTATTTAATAATTACCAAATTATACAATGTCAAACATTTGACAGGCCATATATGTGTTTGATAATTATTAATATAGAGGAATTTTAACCAAGAAGAGGTACCTGAACTTTGTTAAATGTCAATAGCTATTGCCCCCAACATCAAATCTTATAAATGCAATCATATTTTTTAAAATATATATTCTCCACCCATAACTTTTCTACGTATAAAATACTATAAAACATATTAATATATAATACTATAAAACATATCTACTATAAAACATATTATAATAATAAAAATAATTTAAAGTTAAATAACTTGCATTTTGTTCTTTTAATTACATTTCATATGTATAATTTTGAAGGCCGTGGAGCATAGTGGTTAAGGCATCGGCCTTCCGTCCGGAGGAGCGGGTTTCGATTACCAATCCCGCCAAAGATCCACCGAGTACATGCAATATACATGCTCGTTAAATCTGTAGAATCTAAAGTCCTGTGGTCGGTCATTGAGCAGTTATCAAAAGTATAATGGTCTGGAGAAAATCCCCCTTCAAATCAATGTCACAAGGAATTGGATCCTCTGGTGGTGCCATCTATCGGAGGAGGTTGAAGCAAAGTCGTACTTTCACATTCTTGGTGCTTTGGTTAAACGAAAGACGCACCCTACTGACTTAAATTCGCATAGACAACGGCATAGCCTGCTTGATTTGTCCCAGTGTCATAAGTTACAACAACATATAAATATATATATATATATATATATATATATATATATATATATATATATATATATATATATATATATATATATATATATATATATAATTTTTATGTTTACTAAGAAAGAGATCAATTAGAATTTGTATTCGTCAGTTTGTTGATAAAGAATAAATTATCTATCTCAAAACAAAAATATTCATTCTGGTTCAAAAGTAAATCATGTGTGCATTTACTTTTGAATCAAGATGGTGTGTTATTATAGATGAGTTATATTTTTATAACATAAACAAATCATAGGAATATAAAAATACACTTTTTAAAAAGTTTTGTTTAAAGTTATATTATATAATCAATAGTATTTCGGTTCAAGATGTTGTTTTAGTCAGAATAAGAAACAGGAATAAGATTTTCGTTACTTCAATTTTACCTTTGATGAGATATGGAAAATCCAGTTTTTCCGATATATTTTGAGTTAGCAATCACATATATTTTGAAATTTGTAGTCATAAATGATGCTGAAAAACTACTTACTTTTTTGCTTGAATTCTCAAAATCAATATACATCGTTTTTACAAATAAATGACCCTGACTCTTTTTAGTGATTTTAAATATGAGGGCTTTTATTGAATGATGACAACAAAATAAATGTGAAGAGTCCGGTACAATATTTACGCATTTCTTCATCAACATAACCTTCTAATTTCTACTTTCATTGATAATATTTAATTTGATAATAGGAACTTTCATTTCACATCACTTTTGTATTTTGATTTCTTGTTTGTTAACGAAGTTGTTACTAAAAATTAAATCTATTTTGCTCCTTTTTATTTAAAATGGACCTTAGAAAATTTTCTTTATGTAACAATGCTGTAATGAATTCAATCAATAATGAACTTTTAAAGATTTTTCTTATGATAATTTAAAAATGGTAATTAAGCGTATGATCTTGCATATAAATGTAGCTGTGATAACATGAATAACAATGAAAGTCAATATTATTCGGATTAATTCAAAATTTGTAATTAATTGGTTATCATTTTTATAAGAATTATATCATTAAGTGTTTTAAAGAACTATATCAGAGGTAAAGGGAAGAAGGAGGACATATTCTCGATTCTTTTTCTCAAAATTAAAAGTCTAATTATTCGGCAAAACAGCTGAAGTTATTTTGATATTCTTCATCAAAAAGTTAGGAGTTAATTTTGGTTTTGATATCTTCGATATTAAAGACAAGTGATCATTGGCGAAATTCTAAACCGCATTAATTTAGACATCAAATCCAAGATAACTCAATATTTTCCTAACCGAGACAACAAATACAATTTTTTCCTTATATTGGGATCAGCTTTAAAGTTGGCAATAGATTTGAGCTAAAGAACGTTCTTATAAGACTAGTAAAAAATAAAGCTCTTGTTGTTGTCGTGTGCTAACTAGGCTGGCCATATGGGGTGCGCTGCTCCACTTTTTCAACTGAACCATATTTTGGTGTGGAGTCCGACTTGCTCAGTACACACATGCCATAGGGACCCGTTTATAGGGTAGGCAACCATTCACACCTCATTCATACAAGAAAAGGACAAAGGCAGGATAGACAGAGAAAGTACATCCATGCCCGAACCGGGATTCGAACCCAGGACCTCCCTATCCATAGTCAGGCACTCTGACTACTAGACAGGGCTGGCGGCTAATCAAACTATTGATTGTGATATTTCAGAAGTAGCATTCTAACCTTCTTTAAGATAAGCAATTTTAAATTTTTGGAATCTATGATTTTGATTATAAAAGGAAAATGTTTAAAGAAAGAATCAGTCGCTTTTTTTATCCTTTTAATCATAATGAAGAATGCCTTCGTATTCGCCGATAAAAGTAAATTAAAAATACAAAAATATTCAGTTTTTCAGAGTTTCATAGAGATTTTAACTGCTAAATATCAACTATTGAAAGAGAAATGACTAGCGCAGTAGACTAAATTAACTTTTACAAATATAAAAGCTTTATAAAAGTGCAAATCGAAATTTTAATGCTTAAACATTTAAAATAATCCATAACATATTAATAATTCTAAGTATTTAAAATGCTTATTCACGTTTCTCTCGCATTATATTCTACTGAAAAACTATTTTCAATTATATGAAATATTTAGAAAACTAATCAGTACATCTAAAAGGAGTATAGAAATGTTTCTGTGTCAATCTATCTGTATATAAAGAAGTTCTTTTAATATTTTCTATCATGAAAATAGAAGAATATAAATTGCATTTTCCAGCTATCTTTCTGTTGCAAAAGGCGAACTGGTAAAAATTTTTAATCTTTAAAATTAAAAAAAAAAGAAATTTTTAAATTGTATTGATTCTGGCAAGTAGATAGTTTTCACCTGATGGTATTTTTAACCCTTTTGCTAAGTGAAATATCTATTTGTATTTTTTATAGCATGATAAAAATTCTATTCTGTCAACACTTGTAAATCACAGAAATAATTTTGATAACAGCGTACTTTTAAATTTTTAATAAGGGGAAATTCTAAAGTGTAACAATTGTTTCTTTCAGGGCAGTGACAATATGCACCCCCCCAAATTGATTTCTGGTTTGCCTCTACCGGAAGCATAAGAACATATGTTTGAGAAAGCGAGTATAAATTTCGTTATATTGAGGTAAGATATTTAGAAAAGACAATTTGGTACAATGACTTTGAAGTGTTATTTGTTTTTAAAAACTATGATTTAGAGTGTGATTGGGATAATCGAGATAAATGTGAATTCAGCATAAGTAATTTGATAGTTAAATATGTGACCTTCATTGACTTGGACACAATTTTGAATCATTGATTTGGCATTTAAAAAGCTAAGCCTAATATGAGGAATTACTACGACAATCACCAATGTCCAATAAAAAAAAAAAAAAACCAAAACAGCTCCAATAGTTTAGCATTTCCTTTGTTGAAAAGACTAAACCATTTTTACCAGCATCTGCACAGTAGATGTTGGTAACAATATCCTGTAGATTCTATAAGATATAAAAGATCAAAATCAAATAAGCATAGATTACCTTTTTTTCCTAGGCTCTTGCAAGAGAAAATAACACCTCACCTTAAATGAACTTTTATGTATTTTCCCATCGGCAGAGTGCTTGAAGTTTTACCTAGTTGCTTATTAATGCTGTTTTGGTTTGATAGATAAATTGTTCGATAACAATAATTTTAAATTTTGCTTTATTCTTTGGAAAATTATAATTAAAAAGTGTACATCAAACTTTTGATTCCCATTTCTATACCCTAATTAATGAGAAGCAAGTCATTCTGAATAACATTGGCTGATTAATTTTTGAAAGCTACCTCTTCATTAACTTACTTGTATGGAATACTACATTTATGATAATTTTAGTTTAAATTAAAATTATCTAGTTTTATGCTATATTGTTATCTGTATATGTGTGTCTGTGCATTTTGCTTGTAAATTATATATATAATTGTCTTACAATTTTTTAACATTTGCCCAATTGAATTAATTGTTCATAAAATTTTAACTTTTATATATAAGTAATATAAGACAAAAAATTCTTACAATTTCTTAAATTTTTTCTTTTAAATATGTATATTAACTTCTTTTATAATTTGTGAATATCAAGTTTTAGGAAATAAGTAATTGCTTTATTAGAATTTTTATTTTTTAAGTTCCATATATATTAACTATTCATTTACGCACTGGATTTTGCTGCAGATTTCAATATTATTTTTACTCTAAAATTTAAATTTTTAACTGATAAGTAGATAATCAAGACCAGCATTAGAAAGGAAATCCTTATGTAACAGTTGGAATAAGAAAAAAATGTGCCAGGAAAATTATATAAATGTGTGAAATTCAAAATATTTTTTTTAACCTTGAAAATCTGTTATCTTCATTTGTTATATACAAAGGAATTCTTAGCCTTATGTCAAATCAAATTTAAATTTCTTCTTTTTCAGTCTGAAAATGTATTGCAATTTTTACAAGTTATCTTTTTAGGATCGTATTTTTTAATATTGAAATTATAAGACGAAATGAAATTAAAATATTTCACTTCATAACAGTTATACTGGCGCCATCTGTTGCCTTAATAAAAAGCTTACATGTTCTTGAATATAATTATATTAAACCACAATATTTTTTTAGAATACAAAACTAAACACTGTTGCATGTATTTCATAATGACAGATGTTCATCTTTCCTCAATTAAAATGAGAGGCATGTTAGATTCGTTTCCATGAAAAAATTATTTATATTCCTCTTTTATTTTAAATTATTATTTATTTTCTTGCAAAAGCAAAAAAATCTATAATAATTTGTAACAAAATTTTTAGTGAAAAATATGTGCATACTTTTAAAACTTTATAAGTTTTATTTTGATACCTATTGTCTTAAAAATCAAGGTATAAAAATAGGCATATATCACATAAACTTATAATTAATTGGTCATTTAATACAATGATTACCTCAAAGAAAAAATTTTCAAGACTACGATGAGATCCAAAAGTGTTGCACGTCTGATTCTTGACAGAATTGATGCTGAGTGCCAATTTTTTCTAAAATAGAAAACAAAAAATCACAATGCATAAAATATGACACATAATAATTATAATAAAAATTAATTCAAACGTAATTTTATAGAATGAATAAATTTCATAAATTTACAAGTATCAATAATTGTGTTTAGCAATTATATTATTAACAAATACTTCATTTGGTACTAAATGATTAAAATTATTTTTAGTTTATGCGATATTAAACTTTAAAAATATAAAATTTATTCTAGAAGTATTTTGACGTTAAAATTTAAAAACTTAAACTTGTATTATATAGTGCTGCCATCTAACAGTATATCTAATAGTTATGAACAGAATAAAATACTGTTCACGGAATAAAATAATATTGAACACACACATATATGTAGTAAATTAAATGTCAACTGAATAATTCTCTGATCTCTATAGTTTTTAAAAAATTGAAATTATTATTACTGATTTATTTTAAACTCTTATTACCTCGTAAGAATAATTATAAAGAATGCGGTTAAATTTTAATAATTTATTTTTATATTGAAAATGCAAAAAAATTTTAACGAATTGAATATTTTAATATATTTTTTATTTTGATATTAAATGAAAGATTATTTTTTATTTGTTTTATTCTTATCAATTATTTTATAAGAAACTAAAGATCTTATTATTCTTAACAATGAAAAATTTCAGTTTTTTCCTTCTTCATTTATTCATAACGATGCTGCAGTTCTCAAAAAGTAGAAAAAAAGAGATGCTTTTTTTTTTACCAAATATGCTCTCGTAGTACTTTCTTATAATTATTGCGACTTTACTATATGAATTATTGATGATGTTATTATTATATTAATTTTTTAAAATTTACATGCTTCTAAGGAAAAAATTTATTAATATTTTAAATTTTATTAGAACTTTTACTGTTAGATTACAATTATCAAATTAGAAATAATATTTGCTTATTAAATTTTATTTTAAAATTAAATTATCATATTTAATTTTAAAATAAAATTTAATAAGTTTTTCTTAAGGAACGGAAACTCTTTGTAACAGATGAAACATTTTTCTTTAATTGTATGACACTGACTTTACTTATTTTCTCACAGATAACGCACTTCACATCGTTTTGATTATAAATAACAACGAAAGTCATTGTAAGATATTCGAATATCCACACCACTTTAATCTTCCTTCATTAATATGGTGTGCGTTTATGTGTCTTAAAAAATAAAAGCATTGAAAACTCCCAAGCACTCACAAATACAGACATGAGTACAGAATATAGAAAATTTACTGCACTTAATATTTTATATTAGAAAATATATACAAATATTTAAGAAACTATTTAATCAATACAAAATTTAAAACATAGCGAATTTGCAAGGATAATTATTGGAATAGTGGATGATTTGTGTTAGTTTTAAATATTTCTTGTAATTAGTTTATTCGGTTGTGCTTGTTTATAATGTTGTGCTTGTTATATAATATAATTTTAACTATAATACCGCAGAAGTTGTTAATGTTTTATTAATCGTTCAAAGTAACCCTCTATAAAAATTTTAATAATTTGAGGGAAACAAAATTATATAAATTTATGTATCACAAAACTAGAAATTTCACGTGCAAAGATATACACAGTGTGATGTACCGAATAAATAAAAGTTTCGAAACTCATAAATAAAAAAATGTTGATCAAAATTTCTACGTATGACTGACATCAACATACAAAAATAAACTTAGTATGTAGAATTTTACACATCAAAATTGTATCTTTTAATATTAAAAATATTAAATACATTTCCAAGAGGCTTTAGCATCATTATAAATGAAATCCTGATAAATTCTGTTCTAATTCGTTTTAAAATAATGCTTGTCATATATGTATATATATATATATATATATATATATATATATATATATATATATATATATATATATATATATATATATATATATATATATATATATATATATATATATATATATATATATATACATATATATAAGTAAAAGTAATAGAAATTAACCGAAAGTATTCATTAGGTTTTAAACATGCTCGTTACAAATAAATAAAGATTATTGTTTTTTTAGGTTCTCATGACCCAGCACCATTTCTAAGAATAATCAGATATGACAATCTGATGCCATAATGGAACGTTTCAAAACACACCAGGAGGTATTGAATGTGAGAACGCAGGATGAATGCTTTCATATAAATTCTGAAATATATACCATTCACCAATTTTTATTTTCTTTAAAAATTGCAATTTTCTAAAATTTATTGCATGTTAAAATTAATCCAATTCAAAATAATTTTAGGTAAAGTATGTTGTAAGTTTGAGGAAAGGTAACATTTCTTAACATCAGACTTTAATTATTCTCTTTGTTTTTCAGCAACTTGGAAAATAATGTCTAGAAAATCACATATTGATTATAATGTAGTTTTATGAAGCAAAAATATATCATGAAACAAGAATTTGTTTGAATTAAGAAAAAAAGCATTAGAATTCTAGCTTAAAAACCTTTTACAAGATTCACAGTATTTGAAGATTTGTAAATCAAAGACTCATAATTGTTTAACTATTAAAATAATTTATTGAAAGAAATGAAAAATGAAAATAAATAAGAAAATAGAAAATAAAACAACTGAATTATAATTATTTTTAAAATAAAATAAGGTATTACTATTTTTTTTTTCTAAAGTCAATCTTGATTTCAAAGTTTTTCCAATAAAATTTTGTTTTTTAAATAATGCATAGTGCTGTCATCTATGATTATTTATATATACTAATTATAGATGGCAGCACTGTGCATTATTTCTAAGTAAAATTGGTGAAAAATTAAAAATAAAATGTGTCATTTATTGTTACATTTTTTAAAAAAATTTCTATGTTATAAATATTTCTTTTAAATAAAGTAATTTAATTCATTGATTGATAAAATATACTTATATTATGAAATATGTACAATGTTTTCTTAGTATTTTAGGTATTTTAATTTTAGTGCAATAATATTTTAAAATTTTTCTCATTGTTCTTTGAAAATATACAAACATTATTATAAAAGTACAAATATTGTTCTTTGATAATTTTGAAAAAAATATTTTACATTTTTACAGCATATTTCAAATTTAAGATAGGAATTAATTGAAAAATATTTAATTTTGATAATAATAAAATTATTAAATGTTTCTGTTACTGAAAATAATTTATTCATTATATATCCTCGTTATTTTAATGTAATATTATAATTTTTTTATTCTTTAAAATAGTAATCTTTAGAAATACGTTTTACATTTAATTTGATTTTGAAGCGTTTTAGCATTCTAATATTTAATTTTAAAATTTATTCTGTAACAAAATTTGTCACCAATAATATCAAGAAAATTGCTAATTAAAAAAAATTAATTTTAAGAAATTACTTTTCAATTGAATTATTACTTATAAATGATATACTTATACAGTTATTCATGTAAGATAGAATTTATATGTTCAAGAAAAATAGATTTATAATGTATAAAAAATAAATCTGAATTTAATATAAAATGTTGCAGTTACCATAATAATCATAAGAAAACTATAGAATCTATACTAATTTTGAAATAATAAATAAATTATGTTTATATTTTAAAGGTTATATTCCTAATATTTAATCTTAACATTCTACAAGGATATAATTTTCTGATCCTTAAAGTAAGCAGTGTCGCCATCTATGGTATTAGATATTAACTGTTTCTTTTGATTTTTATTTATGAAAATTTGAACAATAGATGGCAGTAAGCTACAATTTTTTACCTTAAGAATTTTATTATTTAAAGTTGAGATTCACAGTTCAAAAGATTCTCTTTAGTATTCAATTCAGTAATTATTTGTTCTTTACCCATTTGATTTTAGATTAATTTATTCTTTGTTTCAAAGATAAATTAAGAGAATCTTACATTAAAATATTTTTATGTAATGGGGAACTTTCTGTTTGTTACGTGTGTTTTTAAACTGAGATAACTCTCACCCAGTAGCCTCCACCTAATTTATAGAAACCAATTCTGAACAGGGTACAAGGAAGTATTCTTATGCACACACATATACACACCTTATTTTGCACTGATGGAAAACATCGAATATGGCGAGAACCATAGAAATTTATCTCGACTTATTCACACTATGCAAGGTTTTGGTTGGAACATCATGACATGGTGCATGTTCTGCTACCATGAAAGTGGTGCTTTGTTATTTTTTGAGGAGAAACAAATAGCTATGTTATACTTAGATATACTGCAAGTCAAGTGCCAGCGTATTTTTATTCTGATAGTGATAGGTATTTCATGGTCAATAATCCAGCTGTATATGCGATTCTGTATATCACAATGCAAGTTTTATATATCAAAAGTATACAAAATTTACTCGCTGACTTCAGTCTGACTACCAACATTTTTTACATATAATGAGCTTCCTAGTACTATTCATATGCAATTATGACTACACATATTAAGAAAGTTCTTCTTTAGAAGACAAATTTATTTTAAGTATTTTTAGAACTGAATTTTTGCAGTTTATAAAATGTGTTTGGTTGTTAAATATCACTTCTATATTCAAATATTACTGTTTGTTCATTCAGATGAACAATAAACAAACACTTAAAACAGAAAAAATTCAGTAAAATAATGCAATTAAATTAAAATTTTAATTTAAACTACAGAAGATATAGATTTCATTCTGTAATTTCTATAGTTTAAAATTTCTTATTTAAGACGTTTAATTTTAAATCTCCTCTTGAAATAAAAAATAAAAAGCATATAAAAATGTTAAATATTTATGTCAAAATTCCCTTTTACCTTAAAATTAGTAATTTTCAGACAATTGAATATTTAATAAAGTAAGTACTGATCACAATCCATAATAATATTTAAACTGTACAGAATTTATGAAAATATTATTAATGTGATAGAAAAAAGAGTTCATAATAAAACTGCTTTCAAGTAAAAATTATTTAGAATTTTTCTTTGAGTACTAATTTTTGAACCAAATCTAAAATGTAGATTTATTTTACTGATTGTATTTAAAGATGCAAAATAAAGTGATTTTGATAAATACTAAATATTCCGTGATCAAATAGCTGCACAAATATTCATAAAGTGGTGATGAATGTTATGGATGAAATTAAAAATTGATATGTGTTATATCAATTTTAGTTAAAAGTACTTTAGTCATTGCCTCTTGCTATTATAAACTAAAACAATAATATATTTTTCTTCCTATAAAAATTCTGCATCAAAACATTTTAAAACTTAAAATTATGTAAATCAAAATATATTCCTCATTTTTGAAAATTTTAATAAAATAGACAAATACGTTTTCTTTAATACACGTGTATTTTCTCTCATCATGTTTTATTTATCTATATGTTGAATCTGAAAAGTCTATAAGACTATATTAATTAAATTTCTTAATATTAGTTTCTTTGTAAAAAACCCTAAAAATATCGCATGCTTGAAATAATTTATCAAAATAATATGAAGCAATATTTTCTAATGACTTCTTTTCAAATAGCTGTTTGTATTTCAACAGAACATATTTTAATGATAAAAGAAAGTTATTTAATTTTACCATTTATAAAAATTGTCAATAAAACTTAGAAATTTCTGTAAATCTGAATGAAATTTTGAACTTCTGCAATAATTTCAAACTAAAAACATTAAATGGAACAAATCTGTTTTCATAGAATATATAAATGCATTCATATATTAAGCATATTTCAGCTGTAATGAGGTATTCACTAATGATTCTAAACACCTAACCCTTTATGAAATAAAAAGAACCTCTTATCTCTTCTATAAGTACAGTAGTAGAAGTTTCTAAATCATCTGTATCTCTTTAATACGAATCATTTTGTATCACACAAAATTCAACATTCAATAAAACCTACGGTGCAATTGTTTTACTTTTAATATTTTTACCAACAGTGATAGTTACTTGTAAACTCCAGCAAGCCTTCATATTTAGTATAAGGAAGAAGTTGCAAAGCCAGTTTATTAACAAAAGTGTCAAGATAGCTTATAATAATGTGTGGGGGTGGTTACACTGATGTCCTTCCCCGAATTTCCTTCTTGGAGGGAGTGGATCAGAGAATAGAAACGCTTTGGTGACTGAGCATGAAAGGTGTCGTAGCTTGGAAGATGGAGACTTGTTTTTCTGGTCTCGCATCGTTGCCCTGTCCGTTCGACAAAGGGTTTACCTGCCACTGACTTTGTGTGGGAATCGCAGTTAGACGATGCTTATTCTTTTCCCATAAACTCGTCAAATTATCTTACTTTTACTTGGTACAATAACAAAAGCCTACTGCCACATGAAGATCTAGTATTTATTACATAGTCAATTGATTATTTATTGAATATCATTAATTAACCAATTTGCAAATCTTTCACTTAAAAAGATGTTAATTTATTTATCAATTAAAATGTGTTAAGTTGAAATATTATAAAAAGTATTTAAAAATTATCACAGCCTGAAGTAAATTTTATAAATTATTATTTCAAATGTGATGTTTATACTGATTAAGCGTAGCTAATTTGAAGATTTGATTTATTTTTTGAAATTAGCACAAAATCAATAGCTTTTTAAATTACATTTTTTAAAATAAATTTTTAGCTAAAAATTACAGGCAACAAATTTTATCTATAGAGATGAGTAAATGCTCATATCTATTTTAAGGATTCTCTATTTTTATTGGTATTATTTAAACAGGAGAGTAAAAAAAAATGTATATCACTTACTTCTATACGACTGAGTCGTGGTGGCCTTGTTGGTTATTACGTCCTTCTCATTAACAGCAGGCAGTGAGTTCGGCTATCGTCCTCACTGAAGATCGTCATGTTCGCTGAAGGCGACTAGGTGGTGGGTTAAACAGGTGGTGGTCGCAATATCCTCCAAGTGAAATGATGCATCTTGGGTCACATGTCAAGTATTCGGATGTCATCTGCTTGGTACTCTCTTCTAAATTACGAACACTTCTACCCAGCTGCTTCTGTCGAACTAGTGGGGCCCAACTCATGACTAGGCACAGCGAAGCATGATGGTAAAACAACAACTTCTGTAGGACTAACCACGAAAATGGTATATTCTAAATTTATTAGGAAATCACTTAACCATAGTTCTAATGATCTACTGTGTGAATGTATAAACTCATTGGAAATCCATAAATTAAAAATTGCAAATCAATAAAACTCAAAAACAAATAGGTTGCCTGTACGAATATTTAAAGCAATGAATAATAAATTAATTTTTAAATTGATTTACACTAAGAAGATTGTATGAAATATTTAATTATAGGAAATATTTAATTTAGAGGAAAGATTGAATATACATACAGTTACAAAAAATATACATCTTAAACAAAGTACTATAGTTTTCCTATTTTGAGATTTTTACGTTTATTAAAATTAATAATCTAACATTAAAAGATTGAAATGAGAATGTGATGGTATACTCACGAAAAAAAAAATTTTTTTTTTTAAGAGTTCAAAAATGTTTAACTGTTTTGTTCTATTTATTATATAACTCGTTGGGTTTGCATGGTAATGGATAACATCGTCTATGCAAAATATTTTTAAAATAAATTTGTAATGACTGAATACATAAAATCAAAATGAAATCAGATATTTATTTCGTTTCTTGTATTGTTTTTGAATGTTATTTTCTAATTTTATCAACGTAATTTAAAAAAATTGAAATACTGCTCTTAAGAAATAACACATTTTCTCATCGAAATTTAATTACAAGGCTATAAAAATTTTAAACTGTAATAAATACAATTTATGGTAATTTGATTTATCAACAAATTTTATCATATTTAACTGATAATTTATTTCCATAATTTGCTTCTATTAGTTAATTAACAATAATTTTGAAAAAAATTAGGAAAGTTCTGAATGAAAAATGTGAGGAAGAATATAGATTTTTAGACATTTCTTAAAAATAGAAAGGATTATGCTTTCAAAAATTTGACATTTGACAATATACTAATGGAAACTCATATATTTAATAGCTAAATAAGCAAACTATTTCTAGTATGGTAATCAAGACACAACAATTATATATATATATATATATATATATATATATATATTTAAATTGAATAGAAATTATAGCAATATATATCAGAATTTTTTAAGTAATTAAGTCTATCTATATTAAATTTTTCCTATTATTATTTTCTATTAAGTAGTTTTCATTATCAAAATAAGTTAATCAAATTTCCAATGTAATAATTATGTTTAGAAACAAATTTTAGAAAATTTACCAATCTAAATTAAATTAATCCAGTGATATCATTTGTAATTAATTCATTTCGAACTAATTCTAATTTCAAAAAAACTACATGACGTAAATCTTGTATATCTATTATATGATATTAGCCCATTCACTTAATTTTTTTATCACTTATTTTTTTTATTATAAAAAATTTGGATTTAATTCGTTTTAAAAATAATAGTATATTCAAATATAACTCAATTTTTAGCATTAGGAAAATTATAAGTTTTGTTTTTAATATATATACTTCTGCATACATAAAATCATTTTTCTTTTCTTTTACTTTTAAGGACTTTTATACGTTTTCATTATTTTCAAATAATGAAAGGTAAATTTTACGTTTTCTGTTTGCAGTTTTTTTAAAGAGAAGAAAGAGAAAAAGAATTCTACAAAAATAATTCAGCTAACAATATGCATTATTTCTCGTTATCACTCATTCAGAAAGACTAAGCAAGAAAGAACAGCAAAAGCAAAGAAAAGAGGAAAGAACTGAAAGCGAACAAAGAAAAAGAAATCCATTGAACGTAATTGGATGCTGAAAATTGATTATTGTTTATAATTCTGATTGATCTTTCATTGGATGGTGATTGATCAGCTGATATTTCCGGCTTATAAGTAAAAAGGTTTGTGCTTTGTCTTAAATTAAATAAACAAGTCATGCTATTCTGAATCTGCTTAAGATAAACAGTGTTCATCAGCTACAATTTCTGTAATATTTACATTAAAAAATAATTCATAAAATCTTTACATTAAAAACAATTAAAAATAGTAGTTAATTTGCTTTTATTTTTTCCTAAAACTTTTAATCGCAAGTGGAACTGTAATTTTTTTTTATAAAAATTTAACAATTAAATTAATGTCATACCAATTAAAATCTTATGAAAAAATTTATGATAAACTATATAGTATTATTTAACACTGCATGGTTATTTTTTTATGTATTGAAATTAAAACTGTTTAAAGATAAGATTTTCCAAATTTTAAATAATTTTTCATCTTTCATTTTTAAATTAAATGATCATTTCTATAGCTAGTTAGCATTTAACATTTTTATATTAGATATAATTTATTTTTACTGTAGTTAGTCATTTTTTCTAATGCTTCTGTCGTTATCTTTTTTCAAATATGTATATAAGAAACTTATATATATATATATATATATATATATATATATATATATATATATATATATATATATATATATATATATATATATATATATATATATATATATATATATGAATTGAAAACAGCTTTGAATATTTACTCTTATTTAGTTTTGAAAAAGAGTATACAAAACTTTTACTCATTCTTTCCTAAAAATATATATTTCATTCATTTAATAATGTAATTAAACTTATATATTCTTAAACGCCAATCAAATATTGATATAAAAGTATTTATCATTTCATGTATTCCTGAGTTCATATAAAAAATCAAGTATTTTTAACTTTTCACTGAAACTCAGAAGTTTATCAAACAAATAGCAATTGTCTCTTCTTTTTTCAAGAAGTATTTAGCTGCTTAAGTAGAAATAATAATCAGCAACGACGAAATAAGAAATGTCTTCTTTTTCAAGGAGAATTTAGCTGTTTAAGTAGATCATCCTGCATGTTACTGACCAGTGAGCTTGAAACGATAAAGTTGTCACTTTTGTTTGCCCTTCTGACTTGTTGTTGACAGGAACACTTAGGAAGGCCCTAAGTTTACAGGGCGTGAAATACCTGCGATTGAGCATGCGTAGAATCCACATACCTGTGTTTCCGAGATGTGCGAGATTAAGTCAATATGTCACATTACTAAACTATGTCCTATTGAGAGTGATCGAAGAGGAAGTCACCAGTTTTGAAATATTTTTCTGAGAATTTTCTGTGCATAGTACTTTTGAGTATAATATTCTTCACAAAATTTTTTGAACGAAAGTTTATATTCAAGTACGTGTCAATTGACAGAGAGGGTCTAGAGTGTTCTCAAGAAGTTCGTGAAATTGTGGTGAATTTACCCTTTGAAAGTTTGGCATTTCGAACTATAAAGAACTTCAGAAATTTGTCAAATGAAATGTTAAATTGAGAGCGTTATGTAGAAATGCTTGTAAAATTAATGTTTACTAGCATTAATAATTATTAAATGCAGACATATCCAAATGAGTAAAAAGACGTTTGCATGTATTATGTAAGTAAGATGTCCCTATAATTTCAATCGACACTTAGCTTGTAGAAATTTAATAATTTTGGTTAATTTTTTTTTAAATTTTGACATTGAAAATTATAAGCAAATTCCAGATAGTTTTTAAAAAGATATTAAATAACTTTTTAACTAAAAATTTTTAATGGAATGTTAAATTGAGAATATTATGTAGATATGTTCGTAAAATCAAAGCTTTAAAGCACTAATAGTTAACTTCCGCAGACAAATACAGGCATATTCCTAAACTTGCATGTAAGGAATGCTTAAAGATTCAATAAAAATTTAATTTGTAAAAATTTAATAATTTTGGTTAACGTTTTCAAACTATTATAAATTTATGCTAGAGAAAAATACCCCAAATATTTATAACTCCAAAATCAACTTTTTGATTACTATTAAGAATTTTTTAAGTGTATCTAAAAATGCAAAAGCAAAATTTTTGAAAAAAAATTTAATCTTAAATCACTTTATAAGAGTTAAATAAGCATGATGTCGCAAATATTTTAAAAGTAAGTATATTGTCATATTTTATTTGTTGAGAAAATATATCTTTCAAAAATAAGAAAATGAATCCCATGGACAAAGCACCAGGAAATAACAGTAAAAAACTGAGTAATATAATTTTACAACTGGTTAAACAGAAATATTCGTTAGTCCTCTCATTTTTTTTATTTACAAAAAACTATTTTCATACAATTTATATACAATACTATTTTAATATTTAAAAAAATATAATCTTAAAAAAATTAAATTGTATTTAAATAGCTTCATTCCTTTATCTTTCTATTTAACTATGTTTCTAGACATATTCCTCTTTTTTTGTATTTATGGATTAAAATTTGAAATGTTATCTGCTCTATAAATTCATGTAAAATTAAAAATTATTAAAAATCATTTTCTGTTAGAAGAATTAAATCAGTTAAATCGGGCAATGGTATGAATGCTCATTTTCATTTCCTTTTCAGAAATGTCATCCATAATACTACTGTGCAAGTAAAAGATGCTGATGAAACATATCATCAAAAAATGAGACGCTAATTTACCAGCGATAAGCAGAGCGCTGGATGCATACGATAGAGGAGATCGTTCCTCCTCTGCAAGACTATTATCTTGATTTTTCAACGTCTAAAAGGTATAATTCTTTCATCGGTATCACTTGGAATCATCTGCGTGAAATGAATAGCGCCAAATGACAACGGCAGACCTAATTCGAGACGATTTAGGAGCTTGTCACCCCAATGATTCAGCTGCACTCTTGAAACAAAGAGTCACTATATTACGTTATCCACGTAAATGGTTATAGAAAAGATGAGAAAGGTTGAGATTTCCTGGCAACCCTGTAGGCGGACAGGAAATCACCATCGAGATTGTGGCGCAGATATCGCCCAATTGTTTGCAAAAGGTGCTATCCTGATACTATCATCGGCTAAAAGACCTTGAAACACTAGATGATATTTTACTACTTTCTAGGCAAGAGATAAGTTCCTACAAGATAAGAAACTACGTGACAACCAAGTGATTTTTTTTATTGTTCTGTGTTTTCTCATCACATGCACTTTCTATAATAGCCACAGTTTTTTAAGGTTCTGGATTTCAAGTAGTTTGCAAAAACCTTTGTTTTTTTTTTCATGCTGAAGTAATTTATTTTAATAATCCGTAGACAAATATCTATTAATAAAAAACAAAAAAATCTCTTTAATAAGATTAATCTGAGCTTATGCACATAATTTAGATTCTAAGAGATAACATTATATATGTAACAATGGAAAAACTGTGTTGAAATAAGGAACTTCATTTTAGTAGTTAATTAATAGTAAATAAGATAGCGTTACTTATATCTTCTTTCACATGCTTCATGTTTTTTAATGAGCACTTTATAATGTTCATTGTTTAAATATTTTATTGCTTTATTAAATATTTTTGTGTCATTAAAACAATTTATTAAATTTCATTTATTTTTGTTATCGTTGCTTCCTTTAACAACTTAAGAACTTTTAGCAAGTGGCTGAAATATTTTAATTTAATGTTAGTTGCTTAAAAAAATGCATTCAAAAATGAATTAAAGAATCTCTGACCTCATCTTCATTTGAAGAGCACCTCTTTTAGCGACATTTTTTATTTGAGTACTATAAAAATGCTTAATTAAAATTAATTTAAAAAATTAAAATTAAAAATTAAGAGTACATAATTTATATCCTTATCAGTTATATACAAACAAATATTTGTCAGGTTTTGTGTTTATGTAAAACAAAACCTGACAAATATTTTGAAATGTTACTGCTAATCTGATAATATAAGTATTTAAAAATAAGTGATAATAAAATATTTCTTTCATTTCTTAAATTGCAGATAATATGATATTTGCTCCTGACTTTCATTCTCTCTTTATTTTTTTTTGTCTGCTACATATTAAAAAACAGCAGGTGGAAATATTTTTTGTAAAGGCACATAAATTTTTAATATATATACTAAAACTATAAATAAAAGGGTAGGATAGAATAAATAAATAAATTTGTGCTAACAAAAGTTATTGAAACAATTTTTAAATAAAAAATAATTTCTACTTTTGCATTTCTTTTAAACTTTTAGAAAATAATAGTCACACTATTACATAATATCAATATATATTTATAAAATTTTTACACATTTAAGTAAATATTTATTAATTGTTAGTGTTTGATTTCTGAATCATTGTTATTTGTTAAAGTTTACTTTTGAAGGAAAAAAGTTGAACTCATCAAGAAGCTACATTTAATAATGTTTAGAATGTGGTTATAAAATCTAATTACAATAAATTAAATATATAGAATTTTTTAAATAAGAAGTTAAAAAATCTTTTAATTTTCAAAATAAGAAGTTCATTTTTGATAATTTAAATTTTATTTTAAATTTACGCTTAATTGCTTTAATATGGAGAATAATATAAATTGTAAAATTTACTTTTGAATTCGTATATTTGGCTCTTGTTAATAAAAATTCAAACAGGATCAAATATTAAATATTTTCCCTTTCTAATCTAAATTAGAATTTAAATACGAAATTGAATTTCATCGAGTTGTACACTTGTATACATAACTGTATATCAGCATATCGTTTTGAGGAAAAGCAAACCAAAAATTTTTATAAATAATAATAATAAAAAATAAATAAATAACTTTTACAATTTAAATCTTGGTACAAAATTTTATGTATGAAATTTTTTTTTAATTTTTACATTAAAATAAGATCTTTTAATACTCGCAAGTTTAATAAAAGGAAATATTGTAATGTAATTAGAAAACTATTGAAAATTTGTAAAATTTGAAACTAGCGATTAATCCTATGATTTATATATAACACAGCTCAGCTGTTAACATATAATAATCTCTAATCAGTTCCTATTTGTTATTCAAACTATTTTGTACATTAATTATTCGATTAAAGATTACAAATTTGTACTTTGACAAAAAGGAAATATTTGATTACACGAAAATTTAATTCTCCCTATCGATCGTTTTTTTTTTCATTATTATCATGGTGATTCAGAGATGATATATCAGTATTTTAATACACTTATATAATCAAAATTAAAAAATTATTTCTTTTTTAAGAGAATTAATATTAAAGTTATTTCATTATTAACAGATTTATTTTTCTTCTAATGCGCACCATCGTTACCCCAAAAAGTGGGCGGTATTCATAATTAAAGGCAGGGACCAATCAGAATACATAGAAACTTGGCCTGCCTCCCCCATAGGTATCATTTCATATGGAAGACATTGCAACTACTGCATATTTAATATGCCCAAGCCATCATTAATGAACATTACGGATGTTCGTTTGGGTCGGGATTCGAACTCACTAGCTTCCGATAACAAGACCGAACGCTTAAACCAACCAGGCCAGAGCAATCTCCTATTAACAGATTAATACTTGCATTATTTTATTTAAAAAAAATTAAAACTGACTGAGTTTTACACTTAAATTAAAATTACAAAAATAAATATTGTTTTTAGTATAAGAAATTATAAATAATTAATAAAATAATATCCTTATATAGCGTATCCATAGTGAGATAAATAGTATATCAATTAAATAAACATCCTTTGAGCTATTCAAAAGTATCATATTAACACAATAGCTTTCCAGTGACATCACGAGGAAGCTGCAATTAATTAAGTCAGTCTGGCAAATCGCTTCAGTGTATCAACGATACTCTTAAATAGCTGTTTCAACGGCTTTCTCTTTCCCCGAAGGCATATTGTAATGAACACCTTAATTCGGTTGCGTGAGCATAGCCATACAGCGAGCCAACACAGAGGATGAATACACCGTTCTACAACAGAGAAAAGAAAACAATCATAATGAAAGACATGATAAGATGGTGTCTTAAAGGGTTATGAAAGAGCTTCATAAGCGCGTGTCTATCTGTCCTTCGTACCTTGACGTCCGGAGACGACAATGACACCACTATCAATTGCGTGAGGAGAGGGAGATCATGCCAAATTAGCCATCTATCCAGCCACCACGTCAAATGAACAGCTCATCATAAAGACATTGTTAGAAAGAAGTGTTCCTTCATTTGGCGATAATTGCCTTTTTCCCCTACGATTTTTAATTTGCTGTATAATCTTTTAACTATGCTCTGTTGATTTATGATTAATATTATAGGATTTGTGCTTCTTGAATTTCATATGAATTACATCGCTCGCAGCTTTACATTTTTTAAATTTATATCTTTAATTTATTTCTGTCTTGTACAATGAAACAGGTATTAAAATCTTTAAAATTCAAAAAATATTTGTTTATAATGTACGTATATATAAAACCTATCTCGATGTTAAAAATGTATATATGGTATATTGCTATCTTCATTTTCATTTTGTATTATAATTGGATACATTTTTAAGGAAATATTAGAAAAAAATTAGAAACAAAATTATTTGAACTGTAATGAAATATATTCAATTAATATCTCTATAGTTATTTAAAATGCAAATTAAAATAAATTATTAAATTTTGTTCCATTCACGTGACTCGTATACGTAATAAAGCGCAACTAAAAATACTAAAGAGATTTAGATTGCAAAGTTTTAAAAATCTTTCTTTTTTTTCCCTCTATCTAAGTTACTTAAGATATCGCTTTAGAGTCCATAATACTATATTTATGTTTATAAATATGCTATAATAGAAATTTTCCATTGTCATTTTAATATTTTTACACCATAAAAAGAATTTAAATAAAAAAATTAAGTGATATGCTCATTTTGTTAAATAAAGTTCAAGTTTTCTTTTTATGACGGCTATAGAAGTTTCCAAAAATTGTTCTTGAATATGCATCAATCAAAAAGACGTATGAGCACAGACTTTAGATTCCAGTCCAGTGGCAATGCTGGTTTAAATGATAGTCGTAAAAAAATTAAATTTTATATTTACTAAATTCAAGAAAAACTGTTCGTGCAAGAGAATAAAAAAATTGGCGACCGTTTTCAAATTGAAAATGGGCATTTTAGTCGCCAGAGCATGCATGCAGCCATCTGATAAAGATTAATGTCGTGGTAATCACTGCTCTTCGCTTGGCGATGTGATACCGGAGAGCGGAAATCGTATCCGTGAGACGACACACGTTACTGCCTACGTATCCGGACATGTATTCGATCACGCAAACCTTCACTCACTTTATGTATCTGGATATAATATTCCTTTCTTAGCTTTCTCGAGTGAAAAGACGTGTTATTGTTTTTTTAAGCTCTGGAGCTGGTTGCTGAAACCAGGGAATGGTAAAAGCTGTTGGGCTGCAATTTGGCTGGAGAAGCCTGCAAGGATGGATTACGATGGTCATAAAAAGTAAACTAAAGCAAGTCATTCATAATCAAGTAATAAACTTTGTGGAAAAGTTGTTATACAAATTTTAAGTATTCTCAGTATTTTTCAACTGAATCTCTTAAATGGTTGAATTATTTTGCTATATTAAGAGTAATGAAAAATGCCTTCGTTTTTTTTTTAAAAAAAAGAAAGAAAAAAAAAACTTAAGCGAAAATTTTTCACCATAGAATGAATATGTGAAGGTTACTTATGTGCTAAGCTATTTTTAAGTAGAATTTAATTGGTATTAGGAAATAAAACAAGGCAGGATAATTATGAAGTCTCATATAAATCAGGATTTTGTGATGTTATTATATGTGAGGCCTATTGAGTTTATTATGCGATTTTAATGCTAAGATTTAAAAAAATTGTTGAAAAATTTATCTTCCAATATAATTTCTTGATTTTTCATAGTCATTTTAGATTTGAGTTCATTTATTTATTTCAATAAAAAAAGGAATAATATACGATCAAAAGATCTAAATTGAAAGAAAGAGAGACTTTCAGTTTATAAGTATACAATAAAAATTTTCTTGAAAAACGAAAAAATCCTTCTATAATCTGAATATAATTCTACCTTTCTTTGATAGTTTTTATAATATATTTTATCGAGAAATTGTATAATATAAGATATACAATTATTGTTAAAAAAAATAAACTACCCACGTTAATTTAAGTAATCTAAGAAACAATAAGAAGTAAAAGGAATCATCAATAATGTTGGTCACATTAAGCAATAATTAACACTTAATTAAGTTAGTTTAACTTCGATTTTGTTTTCGGATGATTTTGCCATCTTGCCATTAATTTAAATCAAACAATCAGCTACTTATCGGAAGTATACTGCAAGATAATAAAAGGAAGATAGCTTAGCTTATAAAAATAATACATACTATATTAAAAAAGTCTGTATAGCCGAACAGGGAATATTTTCAATAAAAGCAGTTAAACCATTTTTGTATGTTCAAAGAGAAGGCTTTTTACGTGATGCATAAAATAGAGAATAAATACTTATTTCTAGTAATTGTTTTATTAAATAAATCACAATAATTACAGCAAAAAAATCACAGCAATTTTATAGTTATGTATTTATCGATGTGACAAGTAAGAAATAAATAGTTTTGGATGTATTTGGTTTAAAATAAAATACAACTTCCACTGCATCCATGCGAAAGAAACTCGTGTGAAAAACAAAGCCATTTTATTTCAAGAATGAAAGATAGCTTGGACATAGAATTGATACGGTATCATGAAAATAACAAGTCACACTTAGATAAACATTTACCTATGAAAGTGAACTTTACTATCTTGTAGCATAGACTTTTTCATTTCGAAAATAATCACTTAGCATTATATAGGACATTGCTTCATTATGACAACAATGACAGTAAGCAAATATTCCCAAGTGCAATTAAACATTATGTATGCAGAAGCTTATATTTTATATCTCATATTCTAAAATTTCATAAGTATACTTTTCAGGTTTTCATAGCAAATAAATATTAATATTAGGAAATAAATATTTTTGAATTTTCCTGAAGATATGTGAAGATAACTGTGAAATTTTGTGTCATTAGTGTTTCTTAAATTGTAACATATTTAATAATTCTGCTTGAAAAGAGTATCATATCGCATCGTAGAATAGGTATGTATTGTTACATATGTTAATAAGAGATAGTTGGTCGGTTTCGTGTCCGATCTGAAGTCAAGTCAAATTACACCAAGTGCCAAAATAACTTTTTCATGGAAAAATGAATGCCATTATCTCGGAAAGGTTGGACTTCTATCTGTTGGTCTACGGAAGGTATTTTGTTAGTAAGAAATAATTTCTTAGTTAATTTTTTGATGATCGAGGTTTAAAGTAATGAAATTTTGAATAATCCTAATTAAATTATAATTGAATCGTTGTTATTATCCATTTCTAAACTTTATTTCATAGGAAAACATTTTAAAATATAGAAATTGAGTTTTAAAATAATGTGCAATTCAAAGTTGTGTATTTTTAAATTGCCATAATTTTTTTCAATTGATTAGATATTTTCTCTATATCAAGCTTAAAAAGTGAATCAAATTATCTTCCGGTATCAAGCTTTAAAAGTATTTTTTATTCCTTTTGTACTACATCCCAATTTTCAAATTGTATTATTTTATAATTTTCATATAATTTTTTACCTGTAGCACTTTTGAAATTCACTCGGGATATGTCAAAAAAATAGTTTGGTGTTCCTCTAAAACTATATCAATTCAACTATTATCATGATTGAAATAGGATTAATTTTTTCATGAAGTACAAAGGAATACATTGACATTTAAAAAAATCAAATTGAAAGCATGAAATAATTTATTAACTTGTGTAAATTGTTAGTGACTATCATCCTACGCATGCGTGGATTGATTAACAGTCAAATACTTTGTGTAAGTCGCACATCTTCGGTGTACAATGGCACTTATCTTCATTAAAATCAGTTTCAAATATAACATCTTAAACAAATCTAGTTGATAAAATTGATATATGTTTAAGTTATGATTTCTTAAATGATATGTTTTCAATACTCTTTTGTATATTCTGTATAAATTTGCGGTATTGCTGTGTTCATTTCATTTAATATTTTGCCGGTCGCTGAAAAAATTATTAGCACAATATTTGTCATGAGATTTAATATAAAAACTGATTTGCTTTCTTGACGATTTCAGTTTAATCTGAAAGTTGTAGATTAGAGCTCTAACATTAATATTCTATCCTTCATTTGAACAGATCGTGAGTTTTATTCACTTTTCAGTAACGGATATTTTAAATGTTAGAGTCATATTCAAACCATAGATTTACATCCACTTTATTTTTAAGTGCAAAAAAATAAAACAACCGTAGGGCGACAAACCAAAAACTAAGCTCTTTCAGGATTAAACTTTTCTACAAATGTTACGAACAATAATCCATATGATTGCAATTATCTGAGTTATAATCTGATAAATTTTTGAGTAATACGACTCTAAGGTGTTAATCAATAAATATTACGCTTTTACTCGTTAAAATTGCTGCAAATTTTCTTGTGAAAAATGGAGTTTTGAAAAATATTCCATATGAATTTTTTACAGGAAACACATTATTAGCCCTATCATAGAACTAATTTCGAACAGTCTAAAACGAAACTCTTTTAGCAGTAGCCCCGTGAATGTACCATTGCAAAAAGAGATGATTTCTTCTGACTTTTAGTTCCTAACTATTATTACTGACCCTCATTTTGTATAGTCGTGGAATAATAGGATTGTTCCCAGCTTTGGCTAACACATTTTCAGTTTCCAAACTCCTATTCCACTTTCTGATAATAATACTATGAGAAACTCCTAAAGAACTTCCGTTACCAAAAATTACGGTTAACCGAACTATAAGCAATTGTTAGGTTTCCGATTCACATGCCTTCATATTCATATATTGAGGCATCTATTTACTGTTACAAAATGCTCAATCTAGTCAATGTTTTGGAAATCTATGTCTACAGAACAAATGTTTCATAATCCTAACTTCTTACCGAAAATGCTTAGCTTATTACATTACAGGTAAATTTCATTTTTCTCAACTTTGTAATTTTATTATTTTTTTCCCAATTTCTTTTATTTAACATTAGTTTAAAAAGATTTTCAATTAAATGTTGTTTAATATCGGATTCCTAATAACTTCTTATCGCTTTGGGCAGCATGTTAAAGTATTACTTTTTGATAATATTCTTATGATTTTTTTCATTTAATAAAACGGAAGCAATTGTGCATCTGAAATAAAAAGATATTTCTTTCTCTTTACAGGTGCACAAATATCATTCAAATACTTATTTACTCTTTTCCCCACATCAATTTATTTGATAACTGTTTAAATTAATTTTTACTTTGATAAATAATGAATGATATTTATTGGAAATGTTTAAGTATATGATGGTATTTTTTAGTTAGCATGAAATTCATGAAAAAATAAAGAACTAACTTAAGCAATAGTAGATTTCTTATATATAAGCACATTTTTTGCTTGATTTTTTAATTACTTTATCTAAAAATTATTAAATAAAAGTAAAATAAATTAGTAAACTTACAAAAATAAAAAAGGAATTCCATAGCTTTCATTTTTTATTCCAATTTTTTTCTTCAAAAAACTGGTGTTAAAAACTAAACTTTAAATGATTTAAATCTTACTTTATTTTATTGGTAAATATATATTTCTAGATAAAAAATTAATGTAATTATACAATCCAAAAGTAAGTGTAGCTAAACCCATTATTCCTCTAATAATTGGACGAATAATATAAATAATATAAGCAAGACTACCGTTGTGAGAATCAATGAAACAAAAATAATAAGTAGTAAATAGCAAATATTTTGTTGCGTGCTATGACATTTCTAATTATTTGGGATACAAAATCACATCTTCTTGGACCGAAGCTATATTTTGACACAAAGCAGCTTCAATCAGAACTGCATCAGTATTATAACTTACGATTCTTCTAATAAAACATTAAATGTTCCTATATAAATTCAAAACATTCTGTTGTTGTTGTTGCTTATCCTCCATGTCTGACGGAGTCAGACTAGATTTACGAGTTCGTTGACTGTAAAGAAGTCGAAGACTAAAAGAGGATTGCTAAAGAGATCCTCCCTAGAGAGACCCATGCAATCCAAAAGATGCTCAGGAGAAGCTGATGATTTTGGCACTTGGTGCAGGTGACGAAAGTTTTCCTGCCCTCGTTGAAAGTGAGGCACTTAATATGACCGCTAGCAAGTCTTGAGAGAACAGTCCGGGTACGTCTGTAGCACGGGAGGTCAAGGGTCGTCCGTCAAAACATTCTAATTTGCAGAAACCGAAAAAGCTTATGTTTTCAGTATTTTTGAAAACAAAGACCATACGCATAAATTTTGAAAGCAACGACTAAAAAGGGAAAAAAGATTTAAAACCAGCACGAATAAAATAATTAACTCATTCCTTTGTTTGTCATCAAGTATAAGTTTCACACTAGCTAATTTGGATTTGAATTTAAACTCAATCAGATTCAAATTATCAGACAAGTAACTAGGGAAATCATTTGAGGACTGCAGCAAATAAGAGTCATAAATTTTAGAAGTATATTTTACATTTCTCATTGTGATTGTTCATAAAATGTAATCTTAAAAAAACCTTGGTAAAGAAAACAAAATTAGTTCCCTTATTATCTACTATACAAGCTAAATAAGGCCCTGATATTAACTTCAAAGAGGACCTTAAACACAAAAATGGATGCAAATAACAAGAGAGATGATGTCTATAGTTAAAATATTCTTATAGATTTAAAACTGTACTTGGTCTAAAAAACTCATTTCATTTACGAAATGTGATATGCTATGCCCTTATCCATCTTTCTCTCTCTCTCTCAAATGACCTTGGTAAAGAAAACAAAATTAGTTCCCTTATTATACAAGCTAAATAAGACCCTGATATTAACTTCAAAAAAGACCTTAAACATAAAAATGATGCAAATTACAAGAGAGATGATGTCTACAGTTAAAATATTCCTATAGATTTAAAACTGTACTTGGTCTAGGAAGCTCATTTCATTTACGAAATGTGATATGCTATGCCCTTCTCCATCTTTCTCTCTCTCTCTCAAATGACCTTGGTAAAGAAAACAAAATTAGTTCCCTTATTATCTACTATACAAGCAAAATAAGGCCCTGATATTAACTTCAAAGAGGACCTTAAACACAAAAATGGATGCAAGCTACAAGAGAGAGGATGTCGACAGTTAAAATATTCCTATAGATTTAAAACTGTACTTGAGTGTGGGCTAGGAAGTTCATTTCCTTTACGAAATGTGATATGCTATGCCATTCTCCCTCTCTCTTTCTCAAATGAAGTTTTTTTGACCAACGAGTTTGCCTTAATCTTATCATTCAACCCAAGCTAGTTAGACAGTGATTCACTCTATAGCATTGAATAATAAAGAGTTTGATTCTAGGTTATTGAAGAAAGAAGTAGGAGCAAAACTTGAAAAAAAATTGTTACAAAAGGAATTTTGAAAACTAAAGAATATATTAATTTTAAATTATTAATCATTGATAAGATTTTATTAATTTTTAATCAACGTTCGTTTAGCTGTAAAAACATTCATCTACTACCCTAAATTTATTCCAGGTATATAAATAGGTATATAAATGTTTGAAGAAATATTTGAAAGACAATACTCAAGCTCCAGATAATATAATTTAAATAAACGTAATATAGAAAAGCAAATTTAGATAAGGAAATTTATATACCTTTATATTTTTCTTTATTTAACTATTTTCTATTTGTTAAGTATATCTTGGTTTTATTTCTAGGAATGCAATATATGTTTACTGAAAATTTCCTATGAAAAATCTGAAAATAATATAGTTTTTCCCAGCTTGAAAAAATATTTTTTGAAAATATCGGCCAATATTATGGACATTTCATTTTTAAGTATTGTCTTTTGAAAATAATTAACACATTTGCAACAATACCAGCATAAATATAATGTATTGCAATTATATTTATATTAGTATTGTTGCATATTTTACTCATATTTATTCATCTACCACATTACTTTAAAAATTTTTTAATGTTTTATTGATGTAATTTTCATCTTTCATGATTAGTCTATTATTTTTTGAGTATTACATAAAATGTATGCTGTGCATCATTATCTCAAACTGTGGTGTTGTGATTTTGCATCATATAGATAAAAAATTTATTTTAGGTGGAAATATCTGAGTTTATCAATAGGTAAGCAAACGTCCTTTTTCTATCTATTTTTTTAATATTGTTCAAATTTTGATTTATCTTGATATATAGTCATAAGTAGTGCAATTTCTTTCTGACAAAATGTATTTCTTAAGCCTACAGTGATACGTGGAAGCATATCTCGTAGCTGAGATACATATTCAACAGTTTGCCATTCATGCAAAATACTTTTATGTTAATCGCTTCTATTGTCTTTTAAAAGTTAACATATATGAATTATTATGATTATTTAAAAAAAATAGCCAATATAGCAACTTGAGTTTTAAGAATTGCAAAGTGAATCACTAATAATCTTTTTTGCTGCGAAACTGAATTTCAAAAACTTTTATGCATCAAAAAGGAAGGAGGTGATTTGAAGAGTCATTATTAAATTTAATATTATCATTGATTCCGATATAAATGCCAAATGATGATAAAGCACATGAAGGATGATAAAATAACAGGTATATACCTGTCATTTTATCATCTTGCAAAAGCAAACGTATATTGTTTGCTTTTACAGGAACTAATAATTTCTTGAGCCATTATACATAGCAATTATATCAATTATTTTTTTTTCATACTGCATAATTTTTATGAGTTACTCGTTAAAGAATATATACAGGTACCAGGGGCAATACTTTCCATTTTTTGACATGTACAAATTATAAAGTAAGATATTTTATGTGAATGTGCCCAGAAATACCCTGTTAAAGTTACGTCTCTTATTAATCATTAATAAACATTGTATGAGAAATATTTGATTCGTCAGATTGAGGTGTGAGTAATATTTTATTCCAATATATATTATCGATTTAAAATGTGAATTTTCTAAATAGTTGCTTCAAAAATATAAGAGTTCATTTGTAATTTAATGTAATAAATTTCTTATTTTAGTCTAAATATCTTCTGTAAAATATCTCCTCTTTTATTATCTTTTGTATGGATATGAGGTTTTTACCAGATTTCTTTCATCCCAGTCTATTATTTTTATGTTGATTATATTTTGATTGTGACTGTTTTATAATTATTAGAGAATTTAAATCATTAGAGAGCTATGAGTTGTACATCCTATTAGGTTTACGAAATGGAAATGAGATTACTCATATACTTTGCAGCTGTTCTGCCATGCTTCTCCCTCTCAATATTAGACTGTATTGGTTCTTCTGTGAAGCAAATGTTGAATGAGGAAGATGTTGTTTTTGATATAATAGTGCAACATGATTTCTTGGACTTGGTTTAGTTTATCTAAGTCAAGGATGATAAGCAACAAACAATATTTACGAAAGAGTTACTGCTTCATTATTGTCAGCATAATTTGAATCATTCTGACCATGTTTCATGTTGCAAAATTTAGAAATTGTTAACATCTCAGCTTAGAGGAATTGCTGTTAATTTTACGATACTTAAAAGAGGAATATGATTGTTTTCCCTTTACATTCTTTCGCAGGATATTTTGCACTTTTTTTTAGATGGTTACACGTGTAAAACATTCTTTGTATTTTCTTGGATTTTTCAGAGTTAAGTGCAAAATATTTGATATTTCTATTTTAATTTTTTGTAGTTTGATTAGGATTTGAGCTAAATTTCTCTCAAAATGCATTTCTTTTTTATTGTTTAAAGTTTAGTTTATTGAAATTTTTATTCACTTTGTAATTTTTCTAATTTAATTTTTTTTTAATTTTTCTTAAAAGGAAATTTGGCAACAGTAAATTAAAAATGAATCGTTAGTTAACACTGAGTACAAATTTACGAAAAATTTAACAATGATTGAAGTGCCTGTGGGTATTTTTGCCAAAATATCTCCTAGTTTGATTTTGTTGGAGAATCTCATAATTCTCACAGCAGCAACTTACTAAGAATGGATTGGTAATCACATGTTTATTTTTTCTTCGTGACATTAAATCATTACATGACCAAAATATGGTATAAAATCTCGTTCGTCATATGAAAATCGATTTGCCTGCAGCAAGTCCCACATGAAGACCATTTTAATTGGATGAAATGCTAGAAATAACGAAGGTACCAAACAAAACACTCAAGAGAGATGCCAAAGAGAATGCAGTTACAGTTATCTGACATTCCTCCGAGCAAAGGAAAAATATATCGTGAATGGTAATTTAGAATATCATACTTTAGTATTTTTCAGACGACTTTTTTTTCTTTTCCCGCAATTGGAACTGCTGGGTCATGAAGGATCGCGTGTGTATTCTGGAACCCTTTTTAGTTCGGCTTCGTACAGGGAAAGACATAGAAGTATAATAATTCATGAGGCACAATTAGCATCCACTTGATGGTGGTGTAGGAGGGCGATCGTCTTCCAGCGTGGGAGAGTGGATCCGTCTTCGTACTTGGAGAACGTCGCCCGATTCTCGCTGTCACGGAATGGTTTCGAATGCTGTGAAATTTTTGAAGCCTCAAATAGGTTCCACTCACGCCAGGTACCTGCCGGAGTCATTCCACGATACGAAAACAAACTGGGAATCATATTTGAAGACAAGGTTACGAAGTTCGTGCCGTCGTCTATATGGGAATTTAGTTTACATGTGACTCTATGGAATTCTTATCAGAAATGCGGAAACACGGATGCTATCATCTACATCTCATTTTCGAAAGAAGATGATGCATTAATATTTCAATGATTGAGTAATCATGTAGGTGAATGGCATCATTATCTTCATCAATACTTATGTGATAGAAGACTTACTCATTACCATTCAGCACATCTAAATATTCATTGATTACAATAATCTTTTTTTTTTAAAAAAAACTGAACAAGCAATTCATATGAAGATTACAAAATATGTAAATTACTGGTTTTCAACATAAGAAAGCATTTTTATTAATGATTTTTTTATATTTAAGCTCTTTAAAAACACAATTTCAGTAGTTAAAATTAGCTTATTGATTTTGCATAATATCATGCTATTCCATTTAAAAAAAAAGCAAACTTGATCAAATATATTCATATTTGGACATATTTTTATAGAATAAATCTATATTTTAATAAAAAGTTTTATTATTTTAAAGAAATTAAACTTTTAATAGGATTTTTAATATTATTAAATAACTGAACTTCTCGAATACAATCAAATTATTGAATTTTCTGGTAAGATAGTGAATAAAATCTGTATTAAAGTTCATTTGAATATCATCTCTCAAAGGGGAAGTTATACAAAAATCTCAAACCCCATTCCACAACAGATGTGTAAGAAGGAATCAGAAAATTACATCCATCTATTA
This sequence comes from Latrodectus hesperus, assembly GCA_037975125.1. Classification (NCBI taxonomy): domain Eukaryota; kingdom Metazoa; phylum Arthropoda; class Arachnida; order Araneae; family Theridiidae; genus Latrodectus; species Latrodectus hesperus. Next base: position 109,433,357 of record CM075853.1, read on the forward strand.
TTTTGCAATAGTAGCTATAAATGAAGCTGGGGGACTTTCCATTTCTAAAAGCTAGTCTTACAAGTACATCATTAAACTATTGGTTACTTAAAGAGAGAGAGTTAAGCATTTACAGTTATTCATTGTTTGTAGTCCTCTCAATGATTACTTTTAAAATAAGGATAATTCAACCAGAATTTACATTGAAAAATAGATTATGAAACTCTTCAAGCAATCTATATAGTAGGAATCGAATATATGAACTGTTGAATTTAAGGTACCCAGAATTCAATACATGGAACTTTAAATTACAATACAATGCTTTGATTTGTTATTTACTTCTATCTTTTTAAAAATCTTATATGATAAAACTTAAAAAATTTACTTAAATTTTTAATATTACATAGTCACGCTGTTCGAAAACTTATTAATGTCATATGGTAACTTGTATGAAAGAAAATTGCAAAACAACAAACTATATATATATATATATATATATATATATATATATATATATATATATATATATATATATATATATATATATATATAATATATATATATATACTTTAAATTTAGGAATGTGTAGTTAAATATTTTTTCTTTTAAAAGTAATGAAAGCCAACGTTTTTAAACTGATTGCCAATGATTACTTATTTTTACTGTAACAATTTAATGTAAACACATTTAATTGAAATTATAAGTCATAGTTACGTTTCTAACTTATTTCAATAGAAATATTGTTTTATAATATTTTTTATTTAGTTTATAATTTCTATTAGAAATTTTATTGCTTAAAATGAAGTTTTAATCTGAAAGGTAAATTTTAGCTTTTATTTCATAGAATAATGCGATGGGAGGTATCCGAATTGAAACTTAATTTTATAATGTCAATATATAATCAGGTCTGTACAAATCTTAAGCAATATTTAACATTTAGAGTAGTAATTTTTCTTAATTTAATTTATAATTTAATTTGTGCGTGTGTGTTTACATTCCCTAAACCATACTGAAAACTAGGGTGAATTTTGAAATTTATAACAAACTAGATATCTGCTTGGTATGACATTTCAAAATGCAGTCTTTTGGATAAAAAGACTAATTCGACAGGGACTAATGATTAAATTGCATATATATATATATATATATATATATATATATATATATATATATATATATATATATATATATATATATATATATATATATATATATATATATATATATATATATATATATATATATATATATATATATATATATATATATATATATATATATATTATATATTATATACATATATATATATATATATATATATATATATATATATAATATATATATATATATAATATATATATATATATATGTATATATATATATATATATATATATATATATATATATATATATATATATATATATATATATATATATATATATATATATATATATATATATATTTATATGCAATCAAAACAACAAAAAAATCAAAATGCTTAGACTATATCATAATGAATACCGTAACAACAAAATATTAAATTGAATAAACTTATTAATTTAACTTTTGTTGCCAAAAGTAATTGCGGTGAATTGTAAAACATGTCAGATCTGCGTGCTTCCTCACTATCCGAATGAAGAAGCTGTAACAAATCCTGAATTAACCTAGAATATAAATATCATGTCTGTCAATCATTCACAAATATATTCTTGCTATAAATTCTCTTTTCCTGAATTTGTTACAGGAATATGTTTCTGCATTTTTTGAATCCTGGTGATAATGTTGATGTTTGCACACATTTTTCATTGACTTATTACAAATTTTAAAATTCATATGAGAATATTTATTTTTTAAATGCACAACAAAAACCTTGCGCTATTAAAAATTTAACTTTTAAATATGTAAGCATAGCGGCCTTTATTCTGGAAATAGCAGTTTATCATTTTTATATGACCAACTAATTTAAACCTTATGGTTACATTATTATTAATTTACTATGAAATAAAAATATTTAAGAATTTTCAATTGATTTTGATTTTTTAGAGCATTTTTAATAATTTTACTATTTGTATTTGTTTTTATAATGTTTGATTCAAATGACATTTCACAATTCAGCAACATACATTATTTATTTTTTGTCATCTCTTCGCTTAAAGTCAAAACTGACGCACAGTAGATGCCAACTTTTACTTACATCTACCAAACAAACATTCTATTAATGATGGCTTACATCTGCCAAATAATTTACATCATTATTATTCAAAGCGCAAGTTTCAATTTTGTTCAAGTCCAAATATTTTCGAAAGAAGTTTGAAATATAAACACAAAAGTAATCTTCTAAAACCTCTTTACATATCACTATAACAACAAACAGTGCAAACTTGGGAAAGATTTCCGGAGCAACACGGCAGCAGCGTAAAAAGTCTTACATTTCAAAGAACTGCCGAGATACTTGGTTTGCTTTGTTTTTGTTCGCGTTAAAAAACAAAAAGGTCTGTTTTTAAAACCGTCACAAGTTGAGTGTTCGCAAGCTGGTTGCGGAGGAGCTAATAAGGAGACGTTTCGTGGAACTTTCTCTTCGTTAATCCGAAACAGCTGAAGTACTATCAGCAGAAAAGTTGTCACTGATGATCTTCGCCAGTGACTTGATCCAGCCTTTTAAAGTCTCTGTGATATCGCCAACTCCCCGCTGTTCCTGCATCCGGATGATCTTTCTCATAGTTCAGCTCCATAAGCCTTTTCGACCTGAAAAAGAAACACTGACTTTAACTGGTTAAACTGTTAAAAGAAAGGATAAATTTAATAGGTATCAAGCTGAGAAAATAAGACAATAATAGATTGTATATTATTATGATAAATTTTGTTTACTGGGCTTGATAGTTGGCTTGAGATAACATTTTTATTCAATTTTTTTTCATTTTCTGAGAAGGATTTTTAATTAAAGTGGAATACAGTTATAGTTTTAGCTGTATTGCTTTTGTAAAATATACTGCTTGTACTTTTAGCATCTAATTTATTAAATACAGTGAAAAAATTGCTTTCTTTTGGGTTATACATTTTCTTTCGAAGTCGCTCTGCGTTGGGAATTCATTGTTATAACAGAAAATAACAACTACTTATATATCGTAGCAATAAACTGCAATATAGAATTAGGTTTGGTTTATTTGATATTCAGTTTTTCAAAACGAAGGCTAGTTATTTTGATTTACAGTTTAAAGTGTATTCAGAAGTAGTACAAACATTTTGAACTAACAACCTGTTGAATCGAATGTAACAGCGCTAACCGTTTGGCAAAGAGGGGTTTTAATTCTTTCTTCAAACTTTATTAAGCAAAATGATAATAACGAATGGTTCTATATTTTACAGTTAAGCAGAATTTAAGATAATAATGGTTTAAAACTGTTTTTGACACTGTGTTGAATATTTTTCAAAGTATATATACACTATCGACACTGTTATTATTTTTTACTGTACACATTTGATTTACTAAAAATTGCAATAATCACATTTAACTAAGATTATAATTTACTTATTATTATATATTAAAAATGTATCCCTTTATTGAAGACTAAATGTGTGACACCTTTCCTTTTATTGAAGACTGAATGTGATTTCGCTAAATTCGTTTGTATTCTCCGCTTCTTGCAAGAAGCATTACCAGCATTAGGGATTACATTTACACAGTAATTACGTTAGAATTTTCCAAAAAGTTAAAATTAATGCAAGAACCTCTGGTATATTGGAAACAGTGGAGTAATTGGTAACTTTCACCGAGTAGCTCCACATGTTTTATCTGATAGTTTCCAGAATTAGTAATCACAACAACAGAAAACAAAGATTACTCAGTAATTCCAAATATCACATTTGGTGAAATTATCATTGAAATAGTTTCAAGCTTCGGCTCAGTTTTATCATCACCAAGAAGGCTGTATAAGGTCTTCCAAGAACTGCAACACTTTAGATGGATCATAATGGACACTTTCGATGCTTAATCATAAGACTATAAGATGATTACTTTTAGACAAACGTCTTCAGGTTCTTGTTTCTCTCTTAGAGCAAATTTGAAACAAAACGTGCGTAGAAGTGAGTAGGATAAGGGTCTTTTTCTCCTAGCAACATGTGCTGAGTGACACTTTCATATAGCTACAAAAAATTTTCTTTTCTGTTTCAAAATTGTGAAGGGCGCTTTTGAACAGATCAAAGTTTTGATTTTCTTCCTTAGTGATACATTCGAAGTCATGTTTGAAAAACAATTATCGATAATTTTTTCTTCTCAAAAGAAAGATAGCTTATTCCTATCATATTTCGAAAATCATTAAAAACAACCATTCGATTGATTTTTGCAATTTTTATAAACTCCAATCATATTTCACAAGCGTAAGGACTTATTCAACCCAAATATTTTCCTTACCTACTCTCATGGCAACATGTGGATGATGCTCTTGATGTTTATATAAGAATTTTTCTGAAAATTTCTTAAATATCAAGTAACTCTTTCTGTAAGGAGGTCATGCACTTCTCATTAAAAGAATCAATAAGCATCAGTTACAAATGAAAGGAAAATTGATCAAAATGAGAGGTAACTCTTATTTTGAACGATTTTACTCTCATATATAAGTTGATCTACATTTACATCCTGTGCATTTCCTTTTGTCACAATATATATATATATATATATATATTTATATATATATATATATATATATATATATATATATATATATATATATATATATATATATATATATATATATATATATATATATATATATATATACACCAATAATTTAATTCGCATATAATGCTAATTAAATTTTCATATTAGATTCAACTCTTCTCAGGAAATATTTTTTTTTGTTTATGTAACTATAATTTTGATTACCAAATAATAAGACGATAATTTGAATGGCATTCTTTTTCCATTACTAACATTATCAAAAATTAATAAAATTAAAATACTTTTACTTTTGAACACTAATCACTTATAATAAAAGATTAATGATATTAGTGGTGTTTTCTAAATTAAACAAGATAAAGTTTTTTTAATATTATCCAAAATCCTTAGTCTGTAGCAATTTAAATGTAATACCATAACATTTTCAAACCCATTTCTACATCTTAAAAGATATTGATCATTCCAGCCATCTGTGATAGCAAACACGTGACTTTGATTACCACAGTTGAGTTCCTTTGTTTATCTTCGATACTCTGTCCGCAGGATAGATTCCCAAAATAACCAACCATAAAACCCAATCAATCATGCGCACAAATGGGAAACACCCACCTTTTATTAAGTTTCACAGGTGAGATCATATTCCCTAATGTCAAACCAAGTAAGTACTAACCATACTTTCTTTTAATCCAGCACAGGAATGCCAACATTTAGTTCAAGTAGCGATTTCCCTTTCCATAGCGTTACACATCCAGCAGGATACTTGACATGAAGATTATGTCCCACTCCTATCAACCAAATCTTTTTTTTGTTTTTTGTTATTTGGAATGATTCGATTGACAAATGACAAAAAAACGCAGTCTTTACGTGCAGAAGGCTAAATGGTGGATGTCGGCAAGGTTTCCGAAGCCGAGAACGTGCTTAGACTTCCAAAAAGAGGAAGGAGTTGTTGGAATCGACTTAAGTTGCGGCAGTCGATGCTTTTGGCTTTCTTGACTTTGATTGATAAACGCAATGATTGAAAAAGATATTGCGAGATTAGATCAGAGGCAAAAGAGGAAATGGCAGTGTAAGTGGATATTTCACTGAAAGGGAATTACGATTGAATGAAGGGTTACTCCTTCCAAATACAAAACGATAGAATCTAAAGAATCAATGGTCAATAAATTTTATTTGTAATATGAAAATGCGATTGTATATTATTTATTTATTTAGCTTTTAGCTATGGGGTGTTTCAGGATTTAATTTTCATTGTTTTGTTTCTCAGTTAAGTTTTTAAATTCCTCTTTTTCTTACTTGCATCGCAATGGGCTTAAAATTTCAAGACAAAAAAAATTAAAAAAAGAAGTTTATATATATTGAAATAGTTTTCAATATTGAATTTATTTTGTTATTACATTTACTTTGGTTTACTTGAAGATTCTGTATATTTTCCAATTGCTTTTTTTAATTTCTTTTGTAGAAAATTTTACCATAAAATTCTTAATAATTTCAATTTTTCATGAAAATTCTTAAAATTTTTTATAATGCTCAAGAAAATAATTTAATGAATGGATTTTAATGTGTTGATTAATACGTATACATATATTAGTAAAAATTTAAAAATGCAAACTGCACTATTTATAAAATTAATAAAATTTTTAAATATTCAAAAATGATGAGCAATGTAAATAATTTTACTGTGAATATCTTGCGAAAAATTTCTTTTTTTGCACGTAAAAGAATATATTTCCTCACATTAAATTATAATTAATTCAGTTACTTTTAAATTAAGAAAATTTAAATTTCTGTTCAATAACCCATCATTGGATAGAGTTACCCATTTCTAAAAAGAGCTCTGATTTTTAAATTTTAGGCACTATCTGTTGTAAAAACTATGATACAACATGGAGAAGTTAAGTATAAGGAGGGCATACAAATCTTAAGAACCGTACCATATAATAATTCAAAAATTTTAGTTTGATTAGATTGTAGCTGTGGATACTTTTTACTAAGGAAGTCCATTCAGCTTAGGTCATTGGAATTTATCGTGTTTAACATAATCATTTTCAAAATGTTAAATATGGCTCATCAAGTAAACTGTGGACGTTTGGACGAATACCAACTGCTCACATATTATCAAGTGCATATTACTGGCAAATATTTAAATATGCTTGTATGTTTTAATGTTTATTTTACTGCGAATATCCTGCAAAAATCTCTTTTCTTGCATGTAAGAGAATATTTTAAAAATTAATCATGCTTTTCAGATTTTTTAGCAGTCAATTATATTAGATGAACTACAAAAATATTATAGTTGCCTTTTGCTTGCTGCTAATTAGACATGATTTTGACACTCACAATATATCTGTGTGAGTAAAACAACTAAACTAAACTTTATGAGATTACAGCTTCTTGGGATCAAAATCTACTGTACCCACATCTGTTTCCGTGACTGAAAGTCCTGGGGTCAAACGCATGTGTCCCTGTTAGCCTAACGTGAAATCCTCTGTGTTTAATTCCCATGCATGCTTAGTACTCATTTTTATCAATCCACTGAAAGGATGAAAGGCTGAGTCGACCTTGCCCAACCCGAGAATCGTACCTTGAGCTTGTGCCTTAGGAACGCGAACATATGCCAAGGAGTATTCATTAAATCTTAAAAATTGATTTTTAAGTGGAAAAAAAAACCGAAATTGGCTATAATTTTGAAGAAACGTATCCTAACCAATAATAATTTTACCTTATCAAACAATTGAGGAAATGTAGAAATGTAGCTTCTGGTTTTTGTATACATTCTTCTTTCTATAATAGATACCTCAAAATGTTATTTTTGTTAATTTTAGAGTATCTTGGGAATGAGAATTTACAAAGTATAAATTATATATTTAATTAATGTTTATTTTCCTGTATCCAGTTTAATATGCATAAAGTTTAAAAAATTTTTTTATAGTTTTTGTAAATTGACTAAAAGAATAAAACATTAGATGCCCTTCAGTTAGTTATAAAATAAAAATTTGCATTTTTAAAAATAATATTCTCCGAATTCAAACTGAAGACATAAACAAGACAATTCAAATTATTATGCCTTAAGATAGAGAGAGCTTATGCTTAACCACAAAAATGAACAGAATTTTATAGAGGTAGAATACTGAAAGGTGTACCATGCTAAATCATCGATATCTTTCAATGATAAGTTCTACAGCAAATACTGCCCCAGCACACATGCGTCCCTGCAAAAAACCTTAGCTGGACTCTTCCAGTTCAATAGAAGCAGCCGGGGTGGGAGTCTTTGTGATTTTGAAGCGGAGACCAATCAGAAGACCTCAAATACTTGGCATACCACCTCCAGAGGTACCATTTCACCTGGAAGACACTGCAATCATACCTAGTTTTAACGTGCCTCAGCCACCTTTAGTGAACATGATGGATCTTCGGTTAAGCCAGGATTCGAACTCATTACCTTCCGATAATGAGAATGACGCTTAAACCAACCAAGCCACATCGGCCTTTATACAGCAAATGTAGCTATTGACCAATTAATTGAATGATATTTTAGTGGTTTAATTTATCTTTCTAACATGTTCTATTTGCAAAAGGTTTTATGATCTAGCAGAAAAAGAGACATCAACTCCTTCTAAATATTTTGTGAGAGTGTATTACATATTGATGTCTATCTTACTAATAAATGACCACTTGCTGAATTCTAGCATGGAAAGGAAGACTGGCTGCAAAATAATATGAAGAGGAATAGGTGGAATATTTTTACGGAATATCACATTCATCTAAATTTATGTTGTCTAACTTGATGGTGGTCAATATAAGCTCAGACGACACATTCTATATTGAGTAATTAGTGATTGACTACTGCCGTAACTTGAGTTAAAAATCCTCATATCATTGACAGAAGATATATCTTAATATTTGTCTTATACTTTTAGAGCCATGCTAGCAAACAAAATGACTTGAAATAACTGATAACTACACTTTTGATGTATTCTCTCTTCTAATTATTCCTTCATTGATGTATTTTTGACCCCCAAGTAATTTTAAACAATGTCTGATTGCGCGATCTCAGATCCACTGCAGTCATAGCAACATAATTATCACATTGCTTTTAGTAACCTCCTTGCTTATACCATTATTCAGACAAATAGTTTTCTGGATTATATGTTAACCTGTTTATCAAAATAATTACAGAGAGTTTAAATACCGGTACATTTAACATTGTTAACTGATTTAAATCTACTTTATATACAAATTCTTGTCAGTTTTTGGTGTTGAAATATAAATCATTTACGTAGCATATTAAATAAGAAAAACAGGTTTCTAATTTCTGAGCTTTAGATGAAAGTTTTATCGTTGTATTTTTTGTAAAAGTGTAATTCAATCAAATTTACATGAAAGTGATTACACACGAAAGCGAATACAATATGAAAGTGAATACAATAAATATAATGCAAAACATTCTTTTTATATCTATATTAATTAACTACGAACGCAGTTAACATACTACAAATATTCTTTTCATTTGTAAATACTAATGTTATTAATTTATTTGACAATAAACAAAATATGTTCATCCAAGTTAAGGAACAGCATTTGAAACTTAAATAGGAAGCTTAATGCATTTCTTGTAATTTTTACAATATATTCAGTCATGTAAATCAATGTTTTATAACATTAATTCTTTTCTGTGCTCCCATCCGTATATTAACTTATAGGAAAATTATTTTGAAATTGATTTAGTTGAGACTAGTAAGGATTTAGTAATACAATAATCAGCCTTTCAGCTCTTCAGAGGGTCGACAAAACTGAGTGTCAAGCCTGGGTTAAGCTGACCACTTACCGGAACAAATCTTCGCACTTCAGAGTCTGGTCATGAAAACAGATATGAGCACTATAGATCTGTCATGCCACTGAACTTAGTTTAGTTTTATACAATAATAGACTATAATTGAAAAATACATCTTAAGAAGTGAGAAAAGGGATATATGTCCTGAAGTTTAATCTTTATGTATCTCAAAGTACAAATTTTAAAAAAATACGATTCTCTAGCGAATGAATTTTAAACAATTTTATTACATTTCAGTCTTAATTTTGATGGGATATTAAAATACGATGTTATAAAAAAATATTTTTATTCAATGTGAATGCATTCGGTGTTATATAAATATACCAATTAGTATATACAGTCCAAATAAATTAAAAATTTTATTTGAGTTATTTTAATGTAAATGAATCCAAAAGCTGGGAGAATGTGTTTTAAAGTAACTTATACTTTATCTTTGTTGAATTAAACATGATGTTTGTGTTCTAAGCCGAAGTTTTTTAGAAACTGACAAAATTTGTATGAAAAATGACCTTTAAGAAACTTTCTTCTATTTCGTAAGCAACCATTTCATGCTGTTACTGTTATTTAAATTAAAAATCAACCATACGTGTGTGTAACATAACATTCCAAAAAAACATATATAATTATAAATATAAAAAATATAATTAAAATTTAAAAAATATAATTATACCCCTGCATACAGTCTGTCTTTCTCAATTTGGGATTACCCCTTTTTTAATTACCAAAAGTTTATGATTGAAAATTTTAAATGTTAATGATGAGGGGTATATTTTGCCTATGTGGCTCGCAAATTGCATAAATTTTTAAATTTATCTTAATGAATTTGATAATATCATATAGTTATGCACTAATATTTAAATAAGTCGCGAATATTTTTAGATAATGAGGTATTTTTGAAATATATATATAAATTTCTTTTTCTAGGAAAATTTTTTTAAAAATGCTATTAGTTTAAAATGTGTATACATTTTTGACGCATTATTCTAGAATTAAAATAAAAAATTTAAATTAAATGAAATTACATAGAAATCTTTATTTAATTTTTCCTATTTATTTATTATTTCCTATTTATAGGAGCTGATATTTCCTCGATAAAGCCATAAGGGATTCTTTTATTGAATACAAGCTTTTAAATGTTTTTTTCACGCTATTCATTTCAAAATAAAGAAATTCTCTGAGAAACGTCACTTACCTAAATATTTAATTCTTACTTCTATTTTTAATTTAAATATGAGTATGATCGCATAGATTTAAAGTATTTTATTATTGTTGCTACTTAATAAGCTTCAGGTTACAAGAAGCAAGTATGCTATTTATAGATGGTTGTCTTGTAAAGTTATTGTAAAATTTATTGTAAAATTATGGACTATAAATGTATATTTATTCAATTATAGTCAAATTACTTAGAAATATGAATTGAGAAATACTCTTTTATTATATTAAATGGAATTTACGGTTGTATTTTTGGAATTATCTATTTAAACTTTATGGAAAAAATAAGATAATTAATTTAATTAGATGTCTTAATAAGGATATTTACTTGAATAAATAAAAAACTATTAAAAAGTTTGTAGAAAATTTATAAGCTTATCTAGATTTTCCACTAAACTGAAACAAAAATTTTATAAAATGAATTCGATAAATGTTAATGTTTTCCTTTATAGACGCATTTATTTTAGGGCAAGCTAGAATAAAAGTATCAAATTTGTGATTATATCATTTCTTGCATGTAGTAGCAAAAAACAATCGCATTTCTTAATCTGTATTATGCAATAAAAAATTGAATGGCAGTCACTTGTGACAAGAGACATAACAAATTATTCTTCCTAAAGCTACTTACAACCTTTCTAATGTTCCACAGAACATGAAGAAGATGCTCTAAACATCTGGCGATTATCAAGCTATTAACATAAATTAGAAATAAATTCTAGCTGTCACTTCATTCCAATCAGATCAGAACCTGCAATAAATCCTGTCTTCAAGCTCCGCTTGGAACAAAGCCTCTCGCCTTTCTTCACAGCTTCTCAGACGTGTTGCCACCCTTGCAGAACTAATAAGAAGAAACTGATATAAAATTCAGAAGATCGGGTTGAACGCATCACACTGTAGTACCAGTCTGATTTGATCCTTCTAATCCGCTGCTAAATCTGATAAATGCTGATCTTATCAGAAGGTTCATTTCAGCCCGAATGTGTGCTGGTGGAATATCAATGCTGCACAGGTGAACTGACACTCCCGTCGATGTAAATGTTGACTTGACTTTGATGAATTTACAAGTGGGGATGATCCGGACTCTCTCGAGAATCTTTGGTGGAGTGAAACATGTTTGCGGAATGTATATGCAATTTATATTAATTTTTTTCTATTTTTTTCTGGTATGCAGTCACTTAAAAAACATTAAATATTAATCCAAGAATAAGCAAAATACCATAGATTCTTTGAAGCTTCGTAATATTTAAATATCTAACCCAATAGTTTAACTATAGAGAATATAACAAGGTATTAAAAAGATAATTCTGTTGTTGGGGTTAGTTGAATATCAACAATGACTTAAAATTTCTATTTAAAAATATATTCTAAAAAATTACTCTTATTGTTGACTTGTTTACACACACAAAATATTAAAATCGGATTATAAATTTGTAAATATTTATAAACAGGAACGCGTTTCAAGTTCTCAATAGTCACACACACACAAGTTAAGCAAAATTTTAATATATTCTCCTTACTTCACACATAATATTTATATTCTGAGTAATTTTTGAAGAACTCCCAAGATTGAAAATGTTTATTATTTTTTAATAAATATAAGTTATTGTCTTACTTACTTGAAGATGTTTATTTGTATACGCACATTCCACGAATAAAAATATAATAAACTTATATTCAGTTGCAAAAAATCGAACAATATTTTTTCATGTATCTGGCTTGCCTCTTTTAACAATAATTAATTAGTATGTTCTAAAAACATACCCAAATAATTTTAGTTAAATTTAATAATAGGACACAATTAATATTTTTAGGTAAAGTCCTATGAATCCATGATGTTGTAAGTACTTTAAGAATAACTGCAGCTAAAAATTTCTATTCTAGTAGAGATAAATTTCTTGTATGCACTCAAAATCTCTTTTTTAAATATATAGTACATTAATACTACATAAAAGAAAATCTAGTATTCCAAGGATGTTATAAAATTTTAATATCCTTTTTATCTTATTAAATGCAGACTATGATGTCATATTCATGTTATGTCGTATAATAAAAGCTGAAAATTCCCAAATTATATTACCAAATTTCATAAATTAAGATTTAGATGCATTTACTAATTTTTTTCTCTAATACGTATTAACTCCTCTTTCGTGAAATTAAAATATTTATATAATATAATTATAAAGCAAAATTATTATTTATTGTTAAAAAGCTGTTATTCACAGCTGTTAAATATTAAAATTTGAAATTACAGTAAATCGATTTGGCAAATTGTGTGCATGTGAATATATCTCTGTCACAAAGATATATTATTGTTTGGATTATTAACGGATTTTGTTTAGCGTTTTAGATGTAAGAAATGTTTATCAGAAATTTTCATAATGTCTGAAATTATATCAATTTCATAACACTATCGATTCCAAATTATTTTCAAATTTAATCATTCTGTTTCCGTACTACATTGTTTATGCATGATAAATATCTTTTATTATTATGATATTGTAAATTTAATCGCCAGCAATGTACTTTTTAATTATTCAGTGCAAAGTAGTTTTATTGCATTTTTATAATAATAAAAATAAATAGTAAGAATGGAGCAGTTTCTTCTTAGCCCATTTATACTTAATGTTATATATAATTAATGTTCTTATAATTTTTCCTTTTATTAAAATATTTGTGCTGCCAGAACAGAACATACAGAATTGGTAGTGAATTTTGAATTAGATTCATAACCAATTCTGTATGTTCTGTTTTGATTGTTATGAGTTTAATCATCCTTTCGTTTCATGCAGTTTAAGCTGTGACATCTTGTTTTTAGATATTATTTTTTTTATATTGAAGTCCTCATAAGAAAACTCAGAGAGAAAAAGAGAGACCCTAGAATCCTTATGGATTTAATATGACAAAATATTTTTCAATGTTTTGACACCATGCTTTGGGGAACCTAATTGGCTTAATGCTGTTGTAAAGCATTTTGATATAAATTGCTCAAATTGCCTTCCGAGAGGAATTTTCACTGATAGTCGACCGTATTCATTTGCTGCAAAGGAGGAAACCTTGAAAACTTCCACTCACTCATCTAAATACATCCAGAAGTTAGAAGACCAATATTCATTTCTCAATGTTTAGCAATGGCAAGGATCGAACCTCGGATCTTTTACACTTTTCTACGCAAAGTGTTGGAGAGCCCAAGATGCTTTTTGTACTGTCATTTAGAAACAATATGTATTTTAATAAATAATTTTAAGGCTACATTTAAAAGGGCTGTTTTTTAGGTTTTGCAGAAATCTGAACTTGGTTTTAGAGAATTTATTAAATTATACATGGTATACATTGATTAGAGAGTCGTCGGTGATATGTATTCACTTACAAATACTTTAAAAACTTATTATGTATTTTCCGTTAGTTGTAGCCATTTTGAATTTATATCTCTTTCAAAATTATTATTACTTCCATTTATTTTTAAAGATCATTTTAGCTTTGTTCTTTTTTAAAATCTTTAAGAATTAATTTATAAAATATTTTTTAAGAAAGTTTAATTACGTAATTAATATTTACTATATTTTTTTGCTAAATGATATTTTAAAAAAGCGTAACTAAGATGTCTCTTCTTGTTTATTTTACAGTTAAAAAAAGTTTCTTTTGAAATAAATGCAAATGTTTTTGTAAAATATAAAGCAAGAGAATCTGATTAAGGCAACATCATTTCGTTGAAATAGCTCGCGTGCAGATTTTACATCTCATCCACAAAATGCAACATTTATTCAGAAATGACAACAATTTCGTTTCCTTATCTCGCTGGAATCCCGTGGCACGATGGCCCATCTTTCGAAAGCAAGATATATCCAAAGAAGAATCTTGAATCAGAACAAACTTATCCTCACACTAAAATCCCAGATTACATCGTGCGTTTGCAACAGGGTCTACCAACTGTAGTGTGAGAAAATTTCGAGAGGGGGCGTTCTTAGTAATAAGAAGGAAAGCGTGAAAATGCTGGGTTTCATTAAAGGTACTGAAACGATGTTTCAGGTGGGAAGAGCACTTTAATGACATTTTTTTTTATATTTTTCGTTCTACTTCTGTGGCAACACCGTATGTGATTACGTTCTGAGTTATGTGTCGAGAGGGGGTTTATGTCGAATGGACAATTCGCGTGACAGAGAATAAAAGGCTTGCAGCACATATTTTGATGAAGTAACAGGAGCGTCTGTTGTTCGAATGTTGGCACTTTTGGTGATGTTTTTTTTTCTGCTTATCTAACACTCTTGTTGCCACATGACATGCCTGAAATTTGTGTCTTAAAATGGATATGCGATGGATGTATTTTGAAATAACGTTTTAGGGGCGAAAAGTTCATGCTACCTCTCTTTTAAAAGCAATCTCAAGAGGATGAAATGTTTATAGGTTTCTTAAAATAGAACATTTCACCGTATTTTTTTAAGCATCCGTTTCTTCATGGTAAAATATAACAAACTTTTCCATTAATTTACAGATGGTAAATTGTATCAAACAATTGAAAAATATTAATGAAATTATTTCTCAAATATTCTCGGAAAAAATTATAAAAGAAAAATTATCTCAAATTTTTTTCTAATTTAATTTTAAAAAGAGCATTTTTTACATATTTTTCAAAAATTTAACTTATTTTTATTTAGTGTCACAGGAATAATAGTATTTTTTAATTTATCATTTTATTTAATTCTGAAAAATAATTTTTTTGATAATTTTAATAAACGCATATTTTTCTCTCTCTTAACCTTTTATTGTTTTAAATATCAGCCGTATAATTAAGATAATCTGGTATAATGAATAATTTCATCATTTATTTCGTTGTAAGATTCTCATAAATTTATATATATATATATATATATATATATATATATATATATATATATATATATATATATATATATATATATATATATATATATATATATATATATATATATATATATATATATATATATATATATATATATATATATATATATGTATATATATATATATATATATATATATATATATATATATATATATATATATATATATATATATATATATATATATATATATATATATATATATATATATATATATATATATATATATATTGTATTTAATCACTTTAAATAATTTGGAAACTTCATGTTTTCTATATTGTTTTAAAACAAAATAAACTGCATATAAAATGATTTATTAAAAATATTCTGAAGCCAGATATTATATATACCTTTTAATATACGAAGTGACTTTCTTTAGATATTCTCTAATAATTTAAATATGAAATCCCAATAAAATCAAGAATAAATTAAAAATTAAGTTACACTTTAAATGTGGTAAAATTGATTGATTATGAATTTCACGTATACAAAAATATACAAATGCATAACAATAGCTATATTACTTTTCTAATATGAAAAATAATGCATTGGCTCGTGATTTTTAATAAAAAGCATGAAAAAATCTTCCTAAAGAGAAATTTTCTCATGAGCAGTCCTTAGCTAAAAATAGAAAGTAGTAATTTTAAGATGTTTTTCTTAACGTTTTTTAATGAAAAACAAGTCAAAAAACTTTACTGAATTTTTTTAATTTATTCATATATTTGTAAGTTAATTATAAATTAAGAATGATTGTTTTCATAGAAATGAAATACATATTGCATCATAAAAACAAAACTTGTTTCAACTCACATTATTTAATATAAAAAGTTTTTGAAATTGCAAAAAATCCTTAATTTAATGGTATTACAATGATGATAATTTGTTTTCAAATTATTTAAAATATTTTTAATTAAATTTTTATGGATTAAAAAATTTATTTTAAATAAATTAAAGCTATTTATTTTGTATAGATTAAATGAATAAAGAGAGGATTTTAAAACTACGGATAGAATCTACACTACACATTAAATATATTATGAAATAATTATTGAAAATAAAAAATAAAATTAATATATGGAAATAAAATTAAGCAAATGAATAGCGATATCGCTGTATTCGCATTGATGCTGGTTACAAGTATTTTTCTTTTTAATCATTTCCATCTTTCATGATCCACTTTTAAAGAAAACTTCATATAAATAAGAATTACTTTTTATTCTTGATTAGTCTTATAAGATGATTTTGCAACTTATTTTGAAATTAATATGAGATATGCTACTATTTCTACAGTACTTCTTTAGTCACTTTAAAAATAATTTTATTTGTTTTCTTCTTTTTAGTGTTAATTAAGTTTAATTTCTTCGATTGTATTTTGTAGTACATACAGGAAATTTACAGCTTAATTTCTCTTATGCATTTCTTTTTATGTGTTCCAAACATTTCCTCATTAACTATAATTCACAACAGTATGTTTTTTTTGACATTTTTAACTTGTTTGAAATATCATAAATATTTTTTTTTGATCACAGTTATTATAAAGTCATTTATTACATCAAATTCAATGAAGAGTTTATTCAAAGTTTTTAATTAAACTCATAAGATGTCTCAAGCATTTTAAACTTTTTCATTTTTATTAAGATAATTACAATATTATTTGGGATTAATAACTTTTTATTATTAAGTTTATAAGTTTTGCTTCTCCTTTGCTGTGTGTTAAAAAAGTATACCCTTCAATATTTATTTCATTTGTTTGAAGAATTTGAATAGTGAAGATCAATATAAAATTTTCTTTTCAAGCTGAAATGATGCTAACATTATTTTAATACATTATAAAATTAACAACAGAGCTCAGTAGATATCCAAGCTTTTTATTTTTAATTTTCATGTTGTAATAAAGGAAATATTTATAATTTTATGTTTGTTATAGAGGAATCAATCATTTATTTGTCTAAAACAGTACATACCTTGAATTAAACATAGAATCTTTAGAGTCTAATGTGAATTATGAATCCAGTGTGATTCTGAAGACTCAAATTTAAAATCCTAATATTATTGGAAGTCGTAATAGAAAAATACATTTTAAATCACATTAATATAAAATAAGTAGGTTATATTGAGAAAAGTCAATGAAATTTTCTTTTGAAAAAAGTTGTCACAAAACACGTTCTAAAAATTAGCTCTTCAAATTATGTGAACGAAATAAGCTTTAACGTAACAAGTTTGTAATTAAATTATAAAATCAAGGTCTTTCTACTTCTATTCACTCTATCACTTGATGGATCGATTCATTCGAATCTCGTGTCATTTTGCAGGGATTGGCATTTATGACGTTGTCCCATCACGTCACAAGGAACAAATCAGCTCAAATGAAAATGTTTTTCACACCTGTATTTCATCTCACGCTTTTATTTTTTGTGAGATTGGGTTGCAATAATTGGCGGGGAAGCCCATTTAATTTGAAAATATTTGCTTCAGATTTGACTCAAAATATTTGTAATTCTTTTTTTTTCTTTTTATCAGTGGCTCAGTTTATGTGTTCTTCAAATTATTGATTTAATTTATGATTTTATCTGAAATTTGCATTAACAAAATAAGGAAAGATTATGTGCTCTAAATTAGTCTAAGTTAAAAGGTTATGTGAAATTTTAATAGTATATGACAAAAGATTTGTTAAAAGCCCAATTTGCCAATTTGAAAACATAAAATTGGAATTATATTGATGAATAAACAATTCTCTGTTCTCTGGTCTCAGTACTTTTGAGTTGCTTTAACCTACTGTAATTTTTGAGTATTTTTATGGCGTTCAATATATATTATTTAAAAAAATCTATCTCAAATTCTTTGAAAAATCTTGTATTTAACTACTAGCAATAAATTACGAGAGTTATAAAACATGAAAACGTTATAAGACCAATAGCATATTCAACTAATAGTTCTTGATTTCTGAAATTAAAAATGTTAAGTCAGAAATTAATTATAATTATTAATTTTAACATTATAATTATTTTATTCATAAAACTTACTAGAATAGTAAATATTTCTTATAAATTATTTTTAAATATAATTATTTCATTATATTATTATTATTACTACTTTATTTAACTTTTTTTCATTTTTTAAGTTTTAATTTTAATTTTATAAGTAACTTTTATGCCAACTAAATGACATTAGGATTTAAAGTAAGTATTATTTTTGAAATATTATGTTTGTAATGTGGAGTAAAAGTTTAATCTTTAATCCGCAAAACAGTCTTATATATATATATATATATATATATATATATATATATATATATATATATATATATATATATATATATATATATATATATATATATATATATATATATATATATATATATATATATATATATATATATATATATATATATATATATATATATATATATATATATATATATATATATATATATATATATATATATATATATATATATATATATATATATATATATATATATATATATATATATATATATATATATATATATATATATATATATAATATATATATATATATATATATATATATATATATATATATATATATATATATATATATATATATATATATATATATATATATATATATATATGTAATATATATATATATATATATATATATATATATATATATATATATATATATATATATATATATATATATACACACACAAAGTTATTACTTTAGCTTCAGGTGTAGTGTTAACTTAATCTGCTGAGTTGGCACCCACTGATATTTACAATTCTGCTTTCCCACTTACGTACATCGAAAACTCAATTAGTTGGATGTCACTTTGACAGATAATTGCAATTATATATTTTCTAGTCTGTCTCCCAGAACAAAAATAGTTATAAAAATCTCCATTACCAGAAACTCAATAACAGTAACAGACACATGTAGAAAAATTGACATTTCAATTTTGGAGAAATTAAAAAAATGTTCTTCAAACTTAACTTCAAAGAAATATTTGAAGCAAAAAATTTTGCTATTGGAAGTTTAATTAAATGCATTCATTTTTATAGTGCTTTTCCTCTGCCAATTTATTTTTTCAACGAAATATTAATTTGTGTTAAAATGTCATGCTTAATTTACAAAACGCAATGTACTATTACACAAAAACAAGTTATATTTATACCATTCATTTGCTTATATTACATTGATATTGCACATTAATATTTTGTTTTTATTTGAAATACAATCTAAGATTCAATCTGAGACAATATTTCGTAATTAGAATACAGTTGAGAATAGGAGTCTCAAATTACCGTGACCAAATGACCACTCTTATAGGAAATGGAATATCTCAGCTTTGAACAAAATCAATTTAGAACATGAAGAGATGGCAGTACCATTTCTTTTTATGTATGCATGTTTATTGGAATGAGTACTTGAGGGTTTTCTGGATTTATGCTGTTTAAGAAACATGAATATGGTCAACTGAACTAAAATGGCACAAATGTCGTATAATCCAGGATTCTAAATTCTGAATTTTTTTGGCGATGAAGAAATGATCCTAGGATGACGTATTGTGAAGTGCGTGGTAACGTAAATACTAGGATTGCAAAAATAGAATTTTCTGCATAATTTTTATAGGTCTTTTATATATGACGTAATAAAAATCGGGTTGCCATATATACATATGAAAATCCGCCAAAAATCACCAAACTCAGAATTTAGCAGCCTGGATTATACAGCATGATAGCCCCTGGAGCCAAGGCTTATAGAGCCCACAATCTGATCTTGACCAAGAGAATATAGTCCACTTTCTATGAAAAATTCTTCTTAAAAGCAGTTCACTGTAAGTGTTAAAAAACTTCACAATTCTTTGCTATAAAGATATGAACTACCATGGTGTCAAAGTAATGATATGAAAGCATGAATAGACACGATGTGCTTCACTTAGAAACAGCTAACATATACTTTCAGAGCTACCTTGAATACACTGAGTATTCGAAGAAAAAATAGATTCGGAGCGTAAACCGAATCAATTGTTTGATGCATTATGAATTATTAAAGACAATTTCTCAGGGTAAGAAATCGGGCTGATAGCTTGAAAGTCTGCCCCATAAAATTTGAGATTTCACTTTTAGATTATCGTGGTCTCTTGGTTTCAATTTCCACTATGAACGTAGATATTTGTACTGCTTTAAATCTACTTAAAGATGCTTCTTTTAATGAATTTTGCTGCTAAATAGAGCTAAAATTGATGACAAGCTTTGCCCAACTTGGAACTTGAAGACAGTAAAGGATATCATGTGGTACAGAAACGAGTTCGTAAAGAGTTATAATAATAACCTTATAGTTATTTAAAATATATTCAAAAAATTTTTAATCGAACATCTTCTTATAACCCATTGAAACTTCTATTTAAATTGATTCCTGAAATGAATAGTTTTTCATGGTTTTTAGATTCATTGTAATATAGTATTTTCAACTTGAAAAGCTTTCAACAGTCATCTAAAAGAAAATTGCTTAAAAAATCTTCAAAAATGAATATTTAAAATATATAAATTCAGTTTTATATATATATATATATATATATATATATATATATATATATATATATGTAATGTATATATATATATATATATGTATATATATATATGTATATATATATGTATATATATATGTATATATATATATATGTATATATGTATATATATGTATATATATATATATATATATATATATATATATATATATATATATATATATATATATATATATATGTATATACATATATATATATATATATATATGTATATATATATATATATATATATATATATATATATATATATATATATATATATATATATATATATATATATATATATATATATATATATATATATATATATATATATATATATATATATATATATATATATATATATATATATATATATATATATATATATATATATATATATATATATATATGCCTTAGAGTGTTAAAATAACTATATTTCAATGCTGTAACTTTTTCTGAATCTTTTTGAATGCAATTTTATGGCTTTTTTTTATGGGTTTATTCAGTCTAAAATTATTTTATACATTTGTATTTTCTTTAATTATATTTATTTTTGTATAAATGGTAAAAAAGGAATTTATAATTATAATATTTTGCTTTTAAAATTTACTCTCTTAACCTATTAAGAGGTGATACATCATATTAATTGGAAAATATAGTCTTACAAATTTTGCAGGGTTATGGTGTGAATGTTACATCATATCAGAATTCCATCCAAGTGATGATTAAATAATAAGTTAATAATTATAAAAAATGTGATTCCCCTATTCTCTTTAAAAAAATGTGTTTCTGTTTTGATGAATGTTAATGTCTAAGCGAAAGAACTCAATATTAGTTAAAGTTTTTTTCTTGAAAAGAATATATAACTTTTAAAAGATTAAAAATATTTTCTTTGTCATTTACATTCTTTAACACTGTGATGACATTATCTAACCGGACATATGTAAATTACTTTTTAAAATTATGATTTCTATTTTCTTTATTTGCTACATTTAGTGCAGTTTAAGTATTTTAAAAACATATGATATTTTTAAAAATGTGTATGTTTTCAATTGATTTTACATTTAGAATTTTTATCACTAAGTAAATAGTAGTGTTATTAATATTATATAATGACAGAAAACATTTATAATTTAAATAATATTATTACATGTTGATCGTTTTCAAATTTTATGATTAATAATAAAGAACTTCATGTAGTTTTAACAAAGAGAGATTAAGATCAAAATATTAGTTTTAATTACAAAAGGATATTTGTATTACGCAATTATTTATCCATAGTTATTATAGAAGCATTTTTATTTATTTCTGAAAAACTTTTTTTAACTCAAATTTTTATTTCAAAAAAATCCAAGTTAATTTAATATACGTGTACATGTGGTTTGATAATGTTTTTTTTATATATGGCATTTAAGTAACTGTTGTTATAGGAATTTTTTTATACATAATTTAAAACAGTTCTCTCACTTGATTAAAGACAAACTTTGGAAAGTAATTCATATATCTTTTGTACAAAATCTATTTTAAAAAGATAATACTAAATTTCTGTAGTTGATTTCAATGTGACCTGATTGTAACAATGGAGTAGAAAGTCTTGAGTTCAATTCTCTGCGTTGTAGAATAATTCAAGATGGACATTGCGTTTCTACTTTCTGTTTGTATATTTGTAAGTGTGTGTTTATTTGAAAGTTTTCAAAATTTCTTCTGGTGAGACACATCATTGCAACTCACGATTTGCGATACGAAAAGGCGGATAATCGAATGTCTTACCATATTCTATTATTAGGTGTGATCTCCTCCACTATGCCAAAAAATAATACTTTTATCTACAATAAACTGCGTAAAGTTTATGATTTAGTGCATAGTATGTTTGCGTTTATAATTTTAGCAGAGATCTACATTAAAAAAATTACGTAATCGTAAGAAGCCCACTTCATAGCATAAAATAAAAAATTCATGCACAAAGAAATAGTTTACAAGTAAATAAATAATTTAAAGATCTTCGTTGAAAACAAAAATTTCATGCTAGGAAATAAAAAAATAATTTTGAAATTATATATTAAAAATGAAAGTATGTAATAACAAAGTCACCAAAATTTCGAGTCAATTTTTAAGAAATATAGTTGCAATTCTTCATTGGAAAAAGAATCATTTCAATTTTTCTATTATCCATTAATTATAATCAGATTTAGCATCTAGCTCTTGGATGATTTTAATCCAATTATGATTCAAAATTAATCTCTTGCCGAATAAAAATAAAAACTATTAGAAAGATATTAAAGCTCTAATGAAAATTTTTAAATATTTTTCCTTTTAAGCGACAAATCATAAATTAAAATGCTACACTTCACACTTAATAACGATAGTAAAAAAGACAAGAACAGAGGAGAGATTAACTGGAGCTTAAACGGGTTAAAAAGAACCAGCTAGACTCCTGTGAGAAAATTCTTCCAATACTTATACACTGAATAAAGACGGGTTCGCTCACATTTTCTTTTTACCTAACTAAATTACATTAATTAATTAAAATAATCATACTGAATACAGCCACTGTCAATCATGCTAACTTGGCACGAGTCGAGAGCGAAGGCTGTAAAATATATTAACGAGGTTAGGCGGCCTAGCCGGAGACGCTTTTAAGTTATAACGAAGGGAGCGCTGCACCTTGTTCGCATCAATTATGATGATTTCAATTACCAGGGCATTAATCCTCTAATACCGCCGACTTTTCTAAAAGTCTTGTTTTGACATTCCCCCCTCTTTCTTACGAAAAGGTGGGGATGCAGCTTACTGGGGTGGGAATGGTGGGGATGCTGGAGATGGGAGCTGAGAAATTCCTGAAGAATGGTCTCTGGGCAGGACGTGAGACGTGAAATTGGAGAAGATGCGGGAATTTAATCACGATGACAGTAGGCGCTTATTCTTTGGTGTCCTTTGAGAATTTGGAAGCTTGATGTAGGGTTGCTACATTTGGCACTATTTTGCTACTTTTTATATTTTTTTAGATGCCAATAAAACGGAAAGGTGTTTAGTCTTTTGCTTTAATTTGTAATGTAATCATATTAATATTGATGGAGGTGCGTTTTTTCCACTTGAGGATAAGAAGATTTTTGGTAATCGCAAATTTTATTGAAAAAGATTATGAACTATACAATATTTTTTATGAAATATTAATGTTGTCGTGTGCCAGCTAGGCTGGCAAATATGGGGTGCGCTGCCCCACTTTTTCAACTGAACCATATTTGGTGTGGAGTCCGACTTCCTCAGTTCACACATGCCATAGGGACCCGTTTATAAAGTAGGCGACCATTCACAACCCATACATACAAAGAAAGGACAAAGACAAGATAGACAGAGAGAGAAAGTACATCCATGCCCGAACTGGGATTCGAACCCAGGACCTCCCTATTCGCAGTCAAGCACTCTGACCACTAGACAGGGTAGGCGGCATGAAATATTTATAATAACTATAAAACGATAGTGTAATATATGAAAAATGAGCTCAAATTCAATAATTAGTTTGAATTATTAATATATTTTGGTTTTTCACTCTAACATTAGGAATGAAATCAATTCAATTCTCATTTTTAATTTAAAATAACAAGGTTTTTTCTTTTTAAAATGATAATATTTTACCCCAATTTTAAGCAAGATGTGATACGTTCTTAAAAAATATTTTCTACCGAAATATTAAGCGTATATTACCCAATAAAATAATTTTGAGAACTGAAAACCAAAGAATAGCTGATATCACAAAACTACAATTCATGACATTGGTATTTTCCGATTAGATAATTGCAGATTGTTTTTTTCAAATTTAGGAAATAAAATACGCTGCGAGAAGAAAATTTCTTTTGTTTTAATAAGTTTTATTTTAAGTTTTGTAAAAACGATTATATAATATTTAGTACTTCAAGTTGTTGCCACATAGTAATAAAAATTGGTTAAATAAGAATATCATATTTCTCTTTTGAGTGAAAATATATGCTTCAGCTTTTGAAAAAATTATTCTGTATGAGATGACACAAATAGCCTAAAAAATTTTATAGATAAGTTTGTTTTAACTTAAGAAATTGAATTCTTTCCTTAAAATAAATGTAGAAAAAATACTTTTACGAACAATTAATACATTTTTTATTTAATCACGCTGAGATGTAGTTATTTTTAATTTGAAAATTATTCCACAGCCAAAATTGCTTTCGAGAATGTATTGCTATTATTTTCTCAAACTAAAATAGTGCATTTATTTTTATGTGGATTTTCTTAGAATAATTTACAAATCATTTACCTCAGTATAAATTATATTATGTTAAACATAAATAATTTTATTTGGAATTTAAGTTACAAATCAATTTTCCCTCAGTTGTTCTTAAATTTTTATTCCCGATTTAATAATTTTCCTACAGAAATTTCTTTCTTTTTAATGAATTTAACTGAAAATCTGACTAGTTTCTCTGACTAAATAATAAGATAATAATATAAGCAAACAGGTTAGAAATGCAAGATCTGCATTCCACGATCCGCGGAAAATATAAGAATTTCTAACTAGAATTTTATCTTTATTTTGAGAAATTTATTGTTTTAGGGGGCTTTGTGTTGGCATCGTCTATTGAAAACTGCAGCAACCCTCCCTTCCGTAAGATGACAGCATGTAGGCGGGGAGCTGCGTGAAATTCGAGGGGGGGGATGGAGCATGCGAGACGCGGTGTTAATGTATCAGAGGAATGGGAAGAGGAGAGGGATTGGTTTTAGAGACGCTTTCTGATTCCTGCCTGTCTCTTTAATTCTTGGGTTTCCGGTGTAATCCCGTACGTCTTTGCGCTAACACCTTCTACAATCACTGCTCTATATCGCTTATGGGGCTCCCTATTAAAAGGGTTGCTGTACGGAAGATTAAGGAAGCTATTGAGTGAGAGAACTATATGACTAAATTTGGCGAATTTTCAGGTGATAAGGAGCAATGGGAGTCAGCTCATTTGAATTGAACTTGCAATAATTTAGATGTCTATTTTATAGATTATAAATTTAACTCGATTTAATAAAATTGATTTTAAATGATAAATTATTTTTAAAAAAACAATAGTATAAAAGTTCATGAAAATCTTAATTTTTGAAGGACAGTATAACTTTAAAGTGTAGTTAAAAAAATCAAAAAAATTACATTCTCTAATTACATTGAAGAAGTGATGAGCGAAAACAGGCCATTTTTTTCTTTAATAATATTTATTATGAATAATTAAAATTGAAGCTATTCCTTTTTAAAATAATATGAATATTATTATTCAGAAAGTAAACATTATTTTTTCGTAAATTTTAAACAAGAAAATATTTAAAAATATATGTGTATTTCAGTCTTACATACAAAATTATTAAAATTGTTCAATCACTTTTCTTTTTCCAAGATTGATTTATTCAGATTAAAATCATTTTTAATAAATTAATTAGCGTCAAAATATTGGAAATGAATTTCGTTTACTATGATCTAATAAAATTTATAAGCATTCTAATAATTTAATCTAAAATGTTTACCTACCTCACTACTCACTATATACATATCTATTTGTATATTTATTCTCCTATATATATATATATATATATATATATATATATATATATATATATATATATATATATATATATATATATATATATGTATATATATATATATATTAAAATGTTTGGACATAAGATTATTGTTCTGGGAGGAGAGAATGATCCCAATTCAAAATTTCAGTGATTAATAATTCGCCAGATTGAGCGATAGTTGCTAACTTTATGGCAACCCTTCTTTCATTATTGCTTATTTACGTTTCTGTACAAAGAAGAATGGAATTTAGCTGAAGATGACGCCTATGGAAGATGAGGAATTGTAACGGAGAAAAGAGAGTGACGAAGAAAAGGCATTGTGCTGTGAAAAGTGTCGTTGATATTAAAAGATTATTAACAGGTCCATCTCTTCGAGACACCGCATTTTCAACTCTTTCATATCGCCTTTTCTCGCTTCGTAGAAAGCTGAAATTACTCACCCTTAATTAAACTAAGATTAGAGAGGGCGAAATCGAAAAAGAGCAGTTTGGCCATTTTACCCTTTTCATTGCTTCTTCTCTCTCAAGAAACGAGGACAAATAATGCTGAGAGATTGAAGCGTTATGAGTTGCAAAAAATAATTTTTTATTATTTTTTTATCCCTTATTGTATTTTGAGGATTATATTCATGTGGAAAAAAAGTTATTTACTTTGCACTCTCCTTGTCGACCAATTCCACTGAGTTGCACTTAATCTGCTAACTCAGAAATTGTTTCTTAAAGAGTTGTATTGAGCGAAATGATATTGTGGTTATAAAAAAATCCTGCTTTAGTGAAAATGAATGTATTTTTGACGATGCGCAGCTTTTTCTATCATTCAATTAGGAATTGATTTTTTTGTGACAGTTGTCCAGATAAATGCATATAATCTCTCATTGAAAGGAAGTAGAAAATTAAAATGTCTTACAATTGACTGAAACTTCAAATTCATTGCCAGTTACAAGTTAGAAAAATGTTATTTTTCTAATTCATAACTGCTGCATTCTTTGCCAATGAACTGTTTACTATAATTTTCACGTGTATCTTGCTAAATGGTTAATACTTTCTATTCAACAATTTGTTGGTTCAACTTTTACTGCATGATTGGATATTTCATGTGGTTCAAAATGCATTTTAAGCTGTAGGTTGGTGTTTAATAAGCATTCATCTGTCAAAGTGATTATTGAGTGACAACAAGCTAAGTCAGCTAAAAATACTGCTATTTCTGAACATCGTTGATGATTGGTGAAATTGTTCATTTGCGACGAAGCATTTATAACGGAGCTTTAGCTCTGTTACAAAGAAAATATATATGTATGCCTGCTAACCTAACTATCATATATAATATTTTGAGCATATTTTTCAACCTCTTACTCTTTTCAATCCAATAAACACTTACCTTAAATAACATACATAAAGTTTCAGTTAAATTACATTAATCCAAAGGAGAAACAAAAAAAAATGTAGTTGAATCTCACCTGAAAATTTATGCCCAGAATACACGTGTTATAATCCACTCAAACAAGTTTATGTTATTCTTCCAAGCGCATGAAATTTTATCACCCAAATAACCACTTTTTCTCTTGTTCTAATGCCTTAAAGATTTTGTTAACTATTTTTACGTTTTGTCAAAAAAACTTTCTCTAGAATTATGCAGCTAACTGTACTAAATTGGCAAGACAAGATTTCAAATAAAATACTTTTGCACAAAATGTAAATTTTTTTTCACTACATAATTATTTTTAATTTAAGAAGTCATGAATGAAATGTAATACTATATAGATTGCTTTACTGGATATTAAATGACAAATTGGAGAAAAGAAATAAAAAAAGGTTTCAAAAAGGAAAGTAATTTTATTTTCGTTTAGTTTTTCAGAATTGTAAATCAAATAATTTAATCAGACAATCATTTCTAGGTTATAAATATTTATTTTTATTTATACTAATTAATCTAATTACTAAAATCATTTTCTTTATAAAGATAGAAATGTAATAAATGGGATATTTAAAAAGAACAATTATTTAAGTTCAGAATATCATATAATAATTTGAATTGTTGAAATATGTTGCTTATTGTGCATCAAACAGTTACTCGTAACAGAACTGGAATTATTAGATTTGTGGTCAACATTTTTGAAAAATGAAGTGCAAATATGAAAATGAATCTTCATTGATATTTTACTATTAAGTCTTCCTACATGTTCTAGAAGCATTATTTAAGGAATCAGTGGTTCTTCCTATAAGTCAGTCTTTAAAAAAATTTTCTTGTTCTTAGTTCTCTAACAGAAATTTTCTGAAATTTTCTTTTTCAATTTTTACGTGTTTATTTTTTTGGTTTGTTCAGCAAATGCACAAGAAATCTTCCGATACTTACACAATTTTTTGAGATTTTTTACTAGAATAAGTCATTGGTCTATATGGAATGCAAATATTTTATTACTAGACCAAACCAAGTGTTCCAAACGAACCAAAAGCTTAACTCATCAGACAGAGTTTGGTCTATTTGTAATAATGTAACGTATATGCTTAGAATGATTTAAAAAGTCTCATCAATTTAATTTATCGCTATGTGAGAATGACATGGTTTAAGCCATATTTTTACCTTATCATCGTATAATTCTTACAAACTTTCTTAGTTTTGGCATAAAATGCAACAATTTTTGTATATTTTTATTGTAAATGAGGCAGCAGAAAATTCTTCATGAATTTACTATATGTATATTTATACCAATTTTTTATTTTATTTTATAGACTTTTCTAAAATTATTTCCATGTTATCATTTTACTTATGCGTTTGAAAAAAAAAACTTTTTTTTTCATTTTAAAATCTGTTATAAAATGATATCTTTAGA
This sequence comes from Latrodectus hesperus, assembly GCA_037975125.1. NCBI lineage: Eukaryota > Metazoa > Arthropoda > Arachnida > Araneae > Theridiidae > Latrodectus > Latrodectus hesperus. The sequence goes on from CM075853.1 coordinate 109,462,905, forward strand.
AAGCTCAATAAAGGACTTGTCCATATTTTGTATCATTAAAGCATTATTACAATTTATTTCCTTCCCTACTTGAAACAAACAATTTCAATACCAGGTTTTTGAAAGGAATCGTCATTTTGACACATTTTAAATTATTTGAGGAAAATTACAAAAACTGATTGCATTTTTATATTACCTCTTGTGCTGATTTCTAACAAGTGAATGAGTTGAATACATATTGAAGTCTGTTTCCTTCGAAAGTTTTGAAATATTGAAATTTTTTATATGGTATATCTATCTATCTCTATCTAACCCGGGTATGCATCAATTTGACCCAGTTGTAATGTAAATAAAATTTTTGGTAAATTGGTTTCACTCTTGCAAAAATTGCATAAATAAATATGAATATGAGATTATGGGTGCACTTATCTCAAATGAAATAAGCCCGATAAACAATAGTTGAAAGAATAAAACACAAAATGTGAACATCAGTTACATTGTCAGCAATGTGAATTATAGAGAGAAACTGGGTATTTTTAACACATGGGAGGAATGACTGTAGACACATAAGAGGAATGAACTAAAATATTATTGAATAATAATATAAAGACTTTATCTCTCATACTTTTATTTTTTACTTGTAATGTTTATTTATAATACTTTCTGAGAAGTTGTTTTTCCTTTAAATTTAGGTATTCATCATTCATCAAATTGATGCTTGTTCGCAGAGATAGGTATATATGAAATGTCCATAAACTTATTGTTAATATGTCAATGACATCTAGAGTAAAATATATTAGTTCTGAATAGAAAAAAAATTTCAGCTTTTTAATTTTAAAACTGAAAATCATTTTTATATTAACAATATTAATACTAAAAATATTTTCATTATTAATAATTATGAATCACTAAAACTGCTCCAACTTGCAAATATGCTACCATACTGATCGTCTTTCTGATCTTTATGAGAATTTAAATTTGGATTTATATTAGTGGCTGTAATATGTAAAACGGTATTGATTGATCTTTGTTCAGAAAATATTTCGCATCCTTACTCAAACTCTTAACTTTTTCATCATATATATATATATATATATATATATATATATATATATATATATATATATATATATATATATATATATATATATATATATATATATATATATATATATATATATATATATATATATATATATATATATATATATATATATATATATATATATATATATATATATATATATATATATATATATATATATATATGTATATATATATGTGTGTGTGTGTGTGTGTGTGTGTGTGTGTGTATTAATTTTTTGAACATTGGAAATTCCCTCTTCATAATAGCTCAAAATAACCACTAAAATTGTTTCTTTACCTATTGTATGCTATAGCAAAATGTATGACGTAACTTTTTTTTATTCCTCAAAAATTCTACATGATTTCTATTCACTTAATCACTTTGTTTTATCTGTCAAAAAGTAACTAGTTTGATGCAAGACATTTTCCGTCCTTTCCATTATCCGCTCACATCCAAAGATTTTCTCTTTCAAAATTATGTCAATATTTTATATTCAGCAGGCTCAGTACCGGATACGGGAGGGCCGGCAGAGTCAAGGTTCACTAATGTTCGCCCATCCATTAAACAAAGCAAGCATCACAAGCTTCGAAAAAAAATGATAGAGTGTCTACCAAACAAAAGTGTGTAAAAAGCAAACACAGCGCCAATTACAGTCGCTATTACAGATTTTCCCCTCCGATAGTATCGAAAAGGGTGGCTAAAGTGACAGTTTGGATAATGCTTTGTGAATGTAAAGAACAATAAATAAACTTGGTTTGATGAATGCAGTCCTAATAAAAAATATTGTAAACTCAGATAAAAAAGAAGCATTTGAATAATTTATATTTGATATTAATTATTATTTCGAAAAAATAATGAAAATTCTTAAGCATTGAGGACATAAGAATGAATTATGTGTAAAAAAGTTGCTACCATGAAATTTCTGTTCAGTTGTAAAATGAGAAGAAACAAAGTAAGCAATACATTAAATAAAAATAATCAAAACAAAAATAGTCTTGAAAATTGCAGTATTTAAAATGTAATGAGTATTTCACATATTTTGTCGCTTAAATTGTTAGATTCAAATATTTTTTTTACATCCTTCTTTATTTTTACTTTTCACAATTGATTGTTGCAAATTCTTCATTATTTATGAGTAATCGATTCAATCAACGGAACTTAATATTTAATTAATTAAATTAGTTAAAATTGTTTTCTAGTTAGTTCTGTGAATATCGATATAATAGTTTTACAGAAGGAAATTTTAAAATCCATATTATTCTTCGGAATTTTTTTTATAATTGCAAATGGCTGGATATTCATAAATTAAATTCAGTGAAATTTAATTTATAATTAGGAAGGTATTAATTTCCTAAATTTGTAAATTCACGTATATATATTTACTTTTTTGTTGCAGAGTGTGAATTTCAAAAATATGTTCATATAGTAAAATTCATAGTCATTCTTACACAATAATTAACTCTAGATATAGAAAATACCGTTAAATATTATCTAATTAATACAAAATAAAATATGAATTAAAGATAAATACCAGAGTTATCTACTAATTATGAAAGTAACATTTATTGTGAACGTGCCTGTGATGAACATAAAGGTATTAACCAGCTTCAATTTTGACAAATTATATAAAAATATAAGCAATTGAAAAAATATTACGATTAACTAAATGTAACGTTCATTCGTAAAAAAATAAGCTTTTTTTTCTTTCTGTACTCCAAAACTTTTTCAATGTATTCATATATTTTTCTAAATACCATTTTTTATTTATTTGTTTGTTCAGCTGAATGAAAGCGGAAATTAAAATTTTTAAAATTATTCTTTAATTTTTATATTGATAATTTGTAATGTTTTATATCATACATATTATCAATTTATCGCTGCAGTCTCTAATGATAATTTTTAATGAGGTCTTGATTATAGGTAAAGTATACTGAGTACTGTGACTTATAACTTAAATAGCTTTTATTCTTCAATAATTTTATTTTAGAAAAGTATTAATCGTAAATTAGACGAGTTTTCAATTTTTAGCATTATCTTAGAGATTATTATGAACAAAAAATAATAACCAATACAAATCATTTTCATGTACATATTTTTGTAACTTCTTAAAATTAGCTTAAATTATTTGAGAAGACACAGTTTTTCATAAATTTTTTTTCTGGAATCCTTGTTATTTATAATTTAATATATTTGTGTGTACTTTGTATGTACTCAAAAGAATTGAAAGCATATATAATCTGATTTAACTTATTGTGTAAGTTGTGTGATAAAAATATAAACTCGTGAAGGTTTTTTTTTTTTTGTCTTGATATCAATATTATGAGGAGAGACCCATGTTTTTTAGCAATTTTGGTGAAGGATATATTATTACAAAATATAAATTATCAGAAAATTTTCAGCTAAAAAGTTATGATTCATTGTAAAAATATCATGTTACATGTTATTTATACATTCTTATATTCACAATAAATTATTAGATTTTAATTTTTCGTGTATATATAAAAGTTATATAATTTTTTTTATTTATATATCATATGGTTATATTATTGAATGGATTCAATTTGGTTTGCCACTTTATGTTAACTGTATCCAGACGAGAGCCAATGTCTCTTATATTATTTAAACTAAAACATTATTGAAGATTATATAGCATAATATGGAACTGGGCTGCATCCTATCACGATATTCTAAATGTTATGTAAAATATATAATGTTCCATAAAATAATTCTGTATAATATTGTTGTATACAATATTAACTGTGTTTGGTATAGCATGAAAAGAAACAAGTGTTTATTTATAATTCTAATTTGATAGACATTAACAAAAGTTAAATAATTCCTATTTTAACATAATAAAATCATCCTTTCGATTGGAAATTGAAGAATTGTAGAAAATGAAGAATTTGATTAGAGTTGAAATCAAACATCAAAACTCGTAGTTGGTTCTCATCATTTGTGAGAACAACATCTGAGTCATATCATTTATTAATTTTCCAACATATTTCCCCCAGCGATTACATTGGCAACCCCACTCGTAATAGCTTATTCACGGAGACATTATTTTTATTGAGCGGTCACCCTGATATGAGAAAACATGAATTCAATCGAACCTCGAGGTGCCGAATAACGAAAGCATAAACAATATCCGCCGGGACAACAGAATAGCATTCCTTATCTGGCCCATCAGCTGAAGACCAGGGGTGATTGAATCTCCGTTTTCCCTGAAACTGGACCAATCACTTCTGGGGTGGGAAGGAAATATTCAGCAGCTGTTCAGATTCTGGACAGCGGGCAGCAGGAAGGAAATTGACTTCTGCAACGTTTGGTCCTGGGGACGAGAGTTTTCTTGCCAGTTGCGAATAATACGTGACTGGGCAAATGATCAGATGAACCAGGAATTATCAAATGAAGAAGAGCAGGCCTGCCCGGAACATGAGTTAGGCTGTCTTTGATCGTGCTTTGGATAAGACGAAGAGCCATTTCCTTATTGCTTCCAACTTTTTCTTAGAAAAAGACAGTATCGTTTGTTTGACTTATATATTCATCTCTGAGGAACAAACAACCAATAGTGTCCACTAAGCCTTTGTGTTCTGGAGGAATGTTGTGGGAGTCAACTTGTGTTATCGGTTATTTTCTGTATATGACTGGACTCTATGCATTTCACAAAAAAGAAATTGTTGAATAAAAGTTTTTACAGTTTAAATATATTTCGTATTTATCCAATACCCTATTTCTTTAATTCCTAAACAAGAATTTTTTGCTCTTCTCCCCCCCCCTCAGAAAATATAATAACTTTTACTTACATTAATCAATCTTAAGTTCATTATAATTCACTAATGTTGCATGGAAGTTGGATGGCATCTTAAGCCATTAATCATTTGATAGCTCAAAATATTGCAAGTCATATGAGATTTAAAATTTTTAAAAAGATTGTTAATAAAACTTTGAATATTTTTAAATACTATCAAATTTATTCCTTAAATATTACATCAGCAAGTAGGAATAATTATTTTAATCTAACGATTTTTTAATCTAATTTTTGATCTAATTTTTTATTTTAATCTAATTTTTGAGTTTACCATTTCTGATCAAATTAAGGGGAAATTCTTTGGGAATAACATTTAGCAATATTTCACGTATTCTCATTTAAATTTTTAAAAATTATTTTGATTAATTCAGCTATTTTTATTTTTAAACGAGAAATTACTTTCTACCATAGTGAATAATTTAATTATCGTTTTTTAGTTAGTTAGCCATTTTTTATTGATATTTTAAAAATATTGTTGTGAAGTTAAAAACTACTATTTCTTAAAAGCCCCATATTTTAAAAGCAGAAAATACTATTTAACTTAAATTTAAAATAAAAAAAATTAAAAATCATTTTTATAAAACTTATTGTGTGATTTAAGGAAATAATTTAAAATATATATATATATATATATATATATATATATATATATATATATATATATATTTATATATATATATATATATATATATATATATATATATATATATATATATATATATATATATATATATATATATATATATATATATATATATATATATATATATATATATATACACACTCTGTTCTTTGAAATCTTCATTTTTTTTGTTAGTATATAAATTGTATGAAAACTGTTATAAATTTGGAGTAAAAAATCCAGTTTTTTACCTTAAAATAAAGAAAGATTTATGATATATTAAACAATTTTGTAATATTGAACATCAAAACTATATTAAAAAAAGTTATTTATATAAATAAAAACTAGAAAAGAAATTATAAAATTTATTCAGATGTAAATAAATGTTAATAATTAATAAATAAGTTTTACTAACTATAAATTTCAAAAACTTCAATTTATTTGTAATTAAATAAACTATAAAATTCATTGATTCATCAATTCAATTCAAATCAGTTATTTATAAAAACTCATCAATTTTTAAAATCGATTATTGAATACGTAATTGCAAGAATGCTGGAGAAAAAAAATGCCTTTTTATGTTAAAATTTAATTAAATAGTTAAAAAAATTTCTTACCGCATTCTATCAAATTTTTTCAACATAATCACAATTTCGATCTAGAAGAAAAGAAAATTATGGTTTTATTTCGCTTCTATACCTGAAATAAAGATTACATTTAAGACTAAGAAAAAAAAGGGGGAAATTAAGAGTTTAAATAGAATTTGATTTTATTAAATTGAAGAAAACTATGTTTTAGGCTTCTAAATTAAAGCAAGTAGGAAGTACTTCTTCACATCCAATCAAATATCCGTAAGTCGCCAATATGGTTTACTTGGATTATTTCATTCTGAGAACATATATACAATAAGATAGTTAAAAAATGTATGATTTTCAATAAAACAAAATTAATTTCACTTAAATTGCTAATATTTCTCCAATTTTAAAAACGGATTAAGTAAAACATGAATTATTTAAATCAGTTTCGAATTGTCTAAGAAAATGTCCTTCAAATAACTTTATTCGCATTACGTTCCTTCATTCATATGCAATATTAAACTTTCGTAAAAAATTTTTGGAAGTCTATATTAGGCGGAAATCTAATTTAGTTGGAATGTTCCCAGAACCTAAAGGACGGGAAGTGCAACCAAATGTGCAACATAACAATAGGTATTCTTCGCTGTGCATGTACAGTGCTCTACAAAAGAACCTTGCCTCCTATTGCAAATCTCCGCTTTAATAAGCAGTGTCTTTTATTTTTATCATTTCATTATCTCTATCTTTGCCTGCAGGGGTAAGCAGAGGGCGCTTGAATCCCCAAACTCCTTTAGAAAGGCAGAATCGAGAACAATGCTCTACTATTCCGCTTCTCTCAATTAGTTGAAAGTTTTCGGGTTCCTACCTAATTATACCAGAGACCTTCTCTTCTGCGAGGCTTTTGTTCCCGTTTTCCCAGCGGAGGAATTCCCGCTTGTAAAATTCCGGAAAAGCTTGCGGGGAGTGTTTATCGCTCAATTAAAATAACTCATTAGTATATATATGGGGAGGTGGTGTCGTCATGGTGTGGGGCTGCAGATTGGACCTAACTACATTATATTTTAGTGATGCGTGTGCCGCGTATGTATTAGCGAAAGAGAGTGCGCCAGATAATGGAAGTGTGCGCTCATTCTCATTATAGCTTCATGATGAGAGGGAGAGACAAATGTTGTCGAGTGGGTGCTGTGATGTGGTTTCGAGGGTTGCCAGTTTTGGCAAAGGGTTCGAGTTACATTATCCGTTTTGGCGACATTACTCTAGCAATATCGTAATGCTTAAGTCGCTACTCAATCGAGAAACTTTTGAAATTTTATGCGAACGATTATTTTCAATATTTAAAGTCTATCGATGATTAAAATTATTTTCGAAGTGGATAACGTGAAAGAAAGTTTATTGACGGAAAACTTTCTTTCATTTTTTAATTCGTTTCGAAGAAGTTAACGCGAAAGAAAGTTTATTAAAGGAAAACTCTCTTTCACGTTAACTTCTTCGAAAATTATTTTAATTTCATGAATTCATTGGGAAAATTTTATCTAAAATTTCATGAATATTTTAGGTAAAATTATCTCAATGAATTTATTTTACATTTTTTGTGAATTTGTTTTTATTTCTACTTTTTTCTGAATTTATTTCTATTTTAATTAATTTTTATAAAAAAATTAAAAAATAGAATTTGTGCTCAGTTTATTACAATTATTTAATAAATTATAATTTATAACTGAATACAGACATAGTGTAAAGTGAACAAAGGCAAAATTCTAATTGATTGGCAAGGAAAGAAGATTAGCAACATTAAAATGTTTTCATACTATTTATAAATGAAAGAAAATACCATATGATGAATTTAGTAGTCACATCGCTTATCAGAATTTTATTTTACTCTTCTAAAAATTGCTAAATAAAATTTAATTAGAAACTAATATTCCTATTTTGATTTTATTCGAGTGTTTTGATTAATTTAAATTTGTTAAAAGCTGAATTTGGTTAAAGCAATACTTGATGAATGAATTAAAAAAACTTCAGAAATCAATTAATATACCAACTCTATGTTCAATTCTGTATACTTGAAAATATTCATAAAACTTAGTCAGGAGGTGATAATAGAAAATAATTATTTTCACCACAATAAAAATAATATGTAAACATTTGTATAAGTGAAGACAATAACATATTTAGTTATGTATGAAATAATCATAAAAATGTAAATAATTTAAGATAAAATAAATTATAAATTACTTAACAGCCTATTTCGAAAAATAAAATATATTATACAATCTTTCATAATTTGTAGAATAATTTTAATTTTACTGAATTTTCCATTTACTGAATGTAATAAACTCTCATGTAAAATGTATTCTGTATATCATAAAAAGCAAAAGATATGAAATAATATCTTTTGACTGATAAAAATTTTAATGCAAATCTTAAAGAGGCTATTAAGTTATTTTTGGCTTCATTTTTATCAGCATTAGGGGGAATGTTTGGAAAAATATAGTTTTCCTCATTATTTTAGCCTACACAACCTACACTATAGTACTATATTAAAATTATAATTAATGCTAGTTTACTAAAAGAATTAGCTGAATATATGATCTTACATTGCATGTACTCAATGAGCTACTAAGTATATCAGATTTCTTTAGCCCATCATAAACCAAAACTCAAGTTGTTAATGGCATATATGTGCTATACGTGATAAAGTATTATTACCAAAATACCTCTCCAACATATTTCCCCTCACAAAATAATTTATTGTAACTTTTGTGTTGTAGTAGAATGCTTTTAAAAATAATTCTAAAATTTTTTTAATAAACTCAATTGCAATGTGAGAATAATTTTTTTTATTTAAAATATTATAATCAGTCATTATAGTAAGCCAAGTACAAGCAGATACTACTGTATATCATGTTAAATCAGAGATACGTGCTGATTGAGATAACTCATCAATTTTAATATATGATTGAAAAATGAAACATTCTAGTCATGGTTGGACATTCTGACCAAGTGTCACTTAAACTCAGGATCCTGGATGAATTTCGATTCCAGTTTAATTTATAATTAATGGGAATTTTCCTCCAAAGTGACCATCACTTGATCCGGACATTTTCACATTCCACGTTGGACGGACTTTGGAGATGGGGAGAGGGAACTTCATCTAAATTTGTTGCGTGAGGTACCTTCGTCACCACTTTAAACAAGGTGACCGTCACCACACAGCAGATCAGGAGGGTGGAAGTTTCTAAATGTTCCATTAACGGACAGCAGAAAAGGAGGGGATCTATTTTCCACCCCCCAATATTCTGCCCATTTCTGTCATGTTGTGAGAATTAAGAGGGGGTCTGTGGGATTCGTGAGTGTTGACTGTTAAGCAGGGGGTGGAGTGTCGGGATCAGCAACTCAATTTGTAGAGAATCACGCAGTTTGACGCGGAGTGTGTCAATTATAGCACCGTTTGAAGTTTAATGATGGCTTTGCTATTTTAAACTTCTATATATATATATATATATATATATATATATATATATATATATATATATATATATATATATATATATATATATATATATATATATATATATATATATATATATATATATATATATATATATATATATATATATATATATATATATATATATATATATATATATATATATATATATATATATATATATATATATATATATATATATATATATGTATATATATATATATATTTATATATATATTCATAGAAGTGTTTTGTTTATCTATTTCTTGAAACAAAGTAAAACTGTCCAATTACGTGATGATTTTTATTTTCAAGTAACTGCCTGTAAGAGTATAATTAAGACTAAGCCTTAAAAATCGTGATAGTACATAATAAACATTTTAATGTATTTTGTTGTGAAACAGTGTAATAAGGAATTACAAGTATAGATGAGAATAATTATAGTATTAATTGCATTGTGCATTGGAATTATTGTAGTATCATCTACACTAAATTATTAAATAAATATGATCTAATTTTTACAATTTGAATTGTTTATTGAATTTAAAGAAAAAAAATTACTTATACAGACAGAATTTTTCTAAATAAATATTTATCTAAAAAAGATTTTAATCCATGTTAACAACTTTTTTATTCTGTTTGTTGAATTTTTGTTCAGGGTCGAAATGAGAAAGGATGCAAAAAATGGAATAAAACTTTTATTCCATTTTTTAATAAGAGAAGATTCGATTTTTTAATAAGAGACTGTTCTCTGTATAACTTATGACATAGGTTATATTTCACTTCAAAATTTTCATTACGATGTTTGTCATTGATTTAAACCATAATTTAGGATGATTTGAATGCAATGAAAAATTACTTATGTTATGATGTACACAATTCCGGAACTCTGCTCGCTTCATGAACGGAGACGATTATTCTTTTTTCTTTTTAAGATTGTCATTTATAAGTTTCCTCTAGAAAAAGCAGAGAAAAAACATATGGCATCAAATCTTCTCCTATAGCTTAATATAAAAAATTCAAATGATATTTCTTTTATTTTCTCAATTTCTGAAAAAGGATAGTTTTCCCTCACACATCAGTGATCGTGTTTTCAGCTGTCACAATCAGCTCCTGATTAGAAATGCATTAGAACAAAGAGAAAGCATTCCAGAATTCAATATTTAATAAATTCGTAACTAAAGGGAATTTTCCATCGTTCAAAATTTCATTCGATTTGTGTTTAGCTCATTTGTACGAAACACTTTATTTTGTGGAATAAAACAGCCTTTTGAATTATATAGATAGATAATAAATACCATGAAAAATATTAAATACACACAGCTTTTTCAAATTGCAAAATTTTTTCGAACGCAAGATATACATCTTCTCTTGGAAGCTATTACCTACGAAAGCCAGGTCCAGACTTGTCCTACAACTTTTTGAATAAATTAATTTTAAGGAAAGATTTGTAAATAAAAATAAGAAATACACTGATTCAATAAAATACGTTAAATATTAGTCATAAACCAGATATTGCCCCACTTATGGTTAAAATAAAATCTTGTAATTTCCAAATAATTTACTACATTGTAAAAATATCTGGAAAATAGCATCACATGTTTATAATATTATATAAGCCAGAATTCGATGTTGGCTAATTCGATTCCAAGATTTTAACAGTCAACTTAAGTATAAAATATATTAAGTCATTATTGTCATTAGATATATAAGCATATCAAATCTGCTGTAGATAGAGACATTATGTGAAACAATTTCCAGTAGAAAACTATAGTTAATGAGTTACTCAATTACTAAAGTTACATGACTATTTTAATGAGTGATTCAAAAATGCATATTTCTTTGCCTCCATCAGATTTTTATTGCTCTCCAAACAGAAATTAACATTTGAAGGAACCAATTCTGACTGATATTTTAGACAATCAAGCTACTATTATCAGGAAACTCAAAGCAAGAATAAAAGAAAAATATTTTTGGAAATTTCCAATAGGCAAACATTATTACGACTATTTCGTATTTGGTAGAGAATTGTTTAAATTGCACTAATGTATTTACTTATAAAATGCTGTAACATTTCTGCAGTAATACATCTTTGGTCAATGTTGATAGCAAAAATGAAGTACTTGATTATAAAATAAGATATCGTAGTTGAAAGCGTACATAATTCCTTTCCACTGGGATATGGTGAGTAACAAGTTTTGGTTTGTACTCTCCAAAATAAGAAGTAAATTGTTATTTGTTATATGAATAATGATGAGTAAAATTGACAATATGACACAGAAACAAAATTAAATAAATCAACACATGATAAACTGAACAAATCAATGAAGTGAAAATCACAAAATGAAACTACTATATAAATCAATATCGAAATTATATTTAATGATTAATAAATTTCACTAAAACATGTCATAATATGTGAGTGTAATTTTCAGAATAATAAATAGTTTTTACAAAAAATATCACAAAAATTAAAATTATGTGCTAACTAAAATAGTTAGTTTCATTTAACTATTTTTAAAACAAAATATGTATTTCTTTAGAAAAAAATGTGCTAGAATATATATTTAAGCTTAAAAGTTTAGTTTTTTTTTTAATTTTAGTTTGTTTCAAATGATTTCCAATAAATTTGTTGTTAATCACACTTTGCCTGAATTAAAAATATATATCATTAAATAATTTCCATAATAACAAAGAAGTTATTAAATTTCTGGAATTGTTAATTTCTCAATAAGAATCACACGTTCAACTTTTTAGAAAATGCTACATAAAAAATTAAATCTTTCATCAAACTTATTAAGGATAATTGCAATAATTACTGTCTTGGTTTAAAAAAGTACACTCCTGATTGCAACAGATTTTACAAATTTGCTGCATAGCAAATTTTTGGTGCATTAATCACTTTAGAAACCTAAGTATGATTACCTGAAAAAAGTTTTTTGATTTGTATGAAAAGGAAACTTTTCCGAAGATACTGTCATTAACTAATACGAGTTGTCTTTGTAAATAGATATAGTCATGCAAATGTTTAATCAGTTTTCAACAAGTGCTGTCAACTGTCGAAACAGCATATCATTATTTTCATTATCTGGCATTGTCTTTGATTTTTTACCACGTGCTATAAAAGAAAATATAAAGGAATATCTCCATATAAGGAAAACATTTCACACGCAGAACTTAATCTTCTTAACTTGATCATTTTATGTATAAGGTGAAAAAAAATATGGCATCACTTTAACTTTTATTGAATATTTTATTTTAAGTAATTCTAAGCATGTTTAAATTTTAATCTGGAGTTTTAAATTTTAATTTATTATTGGATTTTATGCTTCATTTTAGTATTAACTAAACTCATTGCAAAATTAAAGTGAATTTTGAAACAATGAAATTATAATTGAAGTCTCACTAAGTCCCAATAAAGTTCATAAAGGAATAAAATTTACATTTTTATTTTATTAGAAAGGAATTTCGTATCAACAAAATTGAAAGTTATTTTAACAGAAAATTTATATTTTAGTAGAAAATTTCTCCAGGTATTTATAAAATTTTGGATTTAAATTATTTAAAACATTAGATATAAGCTGCAAAGTTTTGCCTAGCATGTACGATGAATGTGGTAAAGCTTTAAGTTATTTCTTCTTTCTTGGCTTTCTCGATAACGAAATACACACTCAAGCAGATTAAAATGCTTTCCAAAATAATAAAGGTAAAAGAAATACCAATGACATAAGAAATTTAATGAATGATGTTAAGTTTAATAAAATTAATAAGTAATAACACATAAAGTTAATAAGTAAATAATGCATAAAGTTAAATACCTCTCTGTCATTTTTCCTATTTACCTATATATAAATTTTTTTTCATCATGTACACTTTCTTTCTTTTCTTCTTTCTCTCATTTTCTTTATTGTTGAATTTCTCTAAAAATATTTATAATTAGATTCTTATTCAAAACAAATTTTCGCTACAACGAATATTTTTCCAAATTTAAATATTTAGGTTCAAATGAGCTTTGATTCTGCATAATCTGAAAAACTTTTCTCATAAATTTTTCGAATGTTAGTAAATTTATTTGATTACATGCAAAATAAAAATATTTAGTTTTTCTGGTGAAGAAACAAAAATATTAAATTGACGAATAATTTTTTAAATTCGAACAGCTAAAATATTTTATTCAAGATAGCTTAGCTGGGAGTACATATAGAATAATGATCGTTTAGTTTAAGTTATTTAATAGGTTAACTACTAGGGATTTTTTGTTAGAAATTCAAAGTTATAAATGTACTTCTGTGAAGATTGAATTTCTACTTAACAAAATTAATCTTTTAATTTTACTAAAATTAATGCTACCAAAATTAATCTTTTAATTTTACTAAAATTAATGCTACCAAAAATCTCATTTGATATTTTTCAACTTCTCACAATTTATTATATTTATTGATCTATTCTTATTTAACATATGTAATGATTACACTATTTTTATTAAACTCAATACGTAAATGCTTAAAATATAAATTAAATTTAAATTAATTTTATTAGTGTTTCTTCAACATTAAAATGCTAATATGCGCTAAGATTTAATTATCAAAGCTCTAAGATCTACTTATTAAGATTTTATTATTAAATTAATTTTAGTTTTTTTAAAACTTTTATTTAATTTTATATTTAAATAAAAATTTTACTTTTAATCAATTTTCATTTTAAAAAACAAAACTTAAAAAATAATACTGATTATTTCTTCTATTAAAATTTAAGTGTCGAATCATTTTATTTAAAATAAAAATAACTTCCGTCTTTGACCTGACATTAACTTTTAATGAGCTATCAGCTATCAAATAAACTTTCTAAGCAATTTGTGTAATCCTATTAAGAAAACTAACTAAATGCTTAACTTCTACATTTCTGTTACTTATCCAATAAATTTTTCTTTTTGTATACATTAATTTTCTATTGAAGAAAATTCTTTGAATTCTTACGTTTTATTATTTGAAGTAAAATTTTATTATTTTCAATAGAGAAGTTATAGTTACAATTCAATTAAAATTATATTTCATTGTCACGTATTAGTAATTTACACATAAAAATCATAATTATATTATAGAAGTTTCCATTGTTTGCAATAGTCATAACTATTCTTTTATGAATATTAAAATAATCGCAATTATTTTATACTAATTAAAAATATTAATATGAAAATATACAAAACGCTATAAGAGATTAATTGAATATTTTTACAGCGAAATAAATTTTATAAATATATAAACAGTATTATATATAGCTAATACACATCCACATTCTTATGCAAAAAACAAAAAAAATCCATTTTAAATATTTTGAAATTGCACGTTTTTTTATTTTCATTCAAAATTTTTGATATACTACTATTTATTATTTTATTTCATTTATTTATTTTGTAATCAATACAAAATGCATTGCTATACTCAACTGATAGATGTTCATATCCTCGTGCAAAATAATCTATTTTAAATATTTTGAATGTGTATCTTTTTAGTGAATAAATGAAGAATTTCAAGAGATTGATTTTCAATACTATAGAAGTACTTCTTAAGTAATAATTAGGATAATAGTAATTCTGTGAAAACTTTCACAATTTTTTTGTTTGTATTTAATAATATTGTAACTATTTTCAAAAGATAAAACTCTTACTGAGTCTCATTTGTTCCAGATGCTCTTATGCTTCGAATCACAATATTCATGTTAGCCATAAAGTGGTGCTCAACTACTCAAAAAGCGATTAAGTTGTTTTGTAGAGAAATTATGTAAGGATTTAGTTGCACGTAGTTGGCATAAGTTCATTCACCTAAACTGAGAATCTAACGTGAAATTATAAAATTTGCTTTGCTTACAAGAAGAAAAGAAATCTTTATTCATTCAACTTATTGTTAAAAATAATCAGAGACTATAAAAATTTCAGTACCAATAAATATTTTTATTAAATGTTAAAATACTGATTGAAATAAACAACAAAAAAGTGTTAAGTAATAATTAAAATCTAAATTATTATTATTAATTAAAATTTTTAATTTGTCTGACCTTTTTGATACATTTTGAATGTATTTTAATTTTTAAAGGAATGACCAAAATTATTACGAATCATAGATTTCAAGTTTCCTTAGGAAGTTCAAAGCAGGAAATTTTGAACTCTAAGAAAATAAAAAAAATATATCCCGTATACATGGATTTTTAAGGGATAAAAAAATATAATAAACGTTTTCACTGAATTTTCCTGCATACAAATGTAGATAATGTGGATGGAATATTTTCGCTCCTTTGTGCATGAAATAAACACAAAAACTTATGAAAATTTTTGCATGGTTAAAAAAATTTTCTTTTACAGTCTATTTAGACTTTGGTGAATATTACTTATCTCAGTTCAACGCAACCCAAAAGAGCGGAAATAGAGTATCCAGGGTGATCAAGGAAAGAAAAAATTCTTTCATGGAGGAGAGACAAAAAGATGGCTTGGTGGGGGGAAGAGAAGACGAAGTCACCCTCTGAAGGCACAATGGAATCGATTTAGCGGCACCGATGTTTCCAGCCAATAGAGCCTCCAATTTGGTATGGGACCCGCATAGGGGGTGTATCGGCTCCTTTCATCCGGTGTCTATCACCCCATTGGGTATCCTTCTTCTCCAATAACAGTTTGCACCACGATTATGTCCCCCTTTTTCACACGGGACATCCCCATCATCCATGGTACATCTGCCACTGCAAGAGCCAGGAATGAAGCAGAGAAGCATGAAAGGGAAAACTGAAAGGAAGTCTGCCACTGATTGTGAAAAAAAATGAGAAAAATTTTCAATTTTATCATAGGGGCAAGTGGAACAGTGAATAGAAACATATCTACTTTTTTATATTAATTTTGATTAATCTGGACTCTAGTCTTGATTGACATAATAGTGTTGCAATGTGGAAAAAGATATTTAAAAAAAAAAATAAAATGAGATTAAATTCTATTACTACGCAATCATTGATGATGTCCTTATACATACAATGGGCTAAATGTTTGTTTAAAGGAATTTCACTAGTTTTTTTATTTTAGTTTAAATCAGAAGGAAATGAATCATCGATTTCCTTTGATTATATTCTAAATAATTTTGAGATAGTTCTTTATTGGATGGACAGAGATTGCGGAGTAACCTTTCTAATTCTTTCTGTAAGTATAACAAATAAAGAAAATAAAGCAATTTATTTGCTGAAGATCAAAACTTAACAAAAACAAAAATATATAAATAAATTCAATATTTAAAATAATAGAATTATATTAGGATTTAACATATTCATTTAATAATACATTATGAATATTCCTTATATTAGATTATAAATTCTGAATTCAATCTGCTTAAGTTTTGTTACATCTATAGAAAACTGAGAGTTCCTAAAATATTTTAGTTGTAATATATTGTATTCTAGTGAAGCATAAAATGTATTTAGAAAATTTTAACTTATGTAACTCTAGTATATATATATATATATATATATATATATATATATATATATATATATATATATATATATATATATATATATATATATATATATATATATATATATATATATATATATATATATATATATATATATATATATATATAGGTTGGTGCGTATGAAATGTCGGATTCTTAAGTGATTGTATAAAACTGCATATCTTTCTTCAAAAGCTGTTTATTCAATCAAAGTATGCTCCATTCGCTTCAATACACTTCTCCCAACGAGATTTTAAAGCGTAGATGCCTGTCTTAAAAAAATTTGGTCTTTAGAATTAATAAACTCTGATTTCGAGTTTTTTAGACTGTCTTCATTTTCATAGTGTTTGCCCCTTAAAAACAGCTCTAAATGCTTGAAAAAATGAAAATCGGTCGGCGAGAGATCCGGTGAATATGGTGGATGCTGCAATGATGAGCATACGTTTAACCGATCCAGCTTATTTCGCTCTGTCAGTGCGTGCGGTACCCACTTGTCCATCTTCTTAACCTTGCCAATCTCAGAAAGGTGTCTCAATATCGTTGTATGGTCAACTTTCATCCTGATAGCAAGTTCCCTCGTGGATACGGCTGGATCCGCTTCCACTAGAGCCTTCAGGTCATCATTCTTCACAGACGTTTTGGGTCTTCCGAGCGGCTCATTTTGCAGTGAAAAATCGCCAGTCAGAAATTTTTCGAACCAACGCTGCACTTTCCGATCGTTAACCGTATTCTCCCCAAACGCTTGGTTTATGTTGCGTGCAGCTTTTGCAGCACTATTACCAAATTTGTACTCATATAAGAAAATGACTCGAATGTCGGCAGAATTCATATCGGCAATAAACTCAAAAGAAATAAAAAAGGGAAGACCTTCGAGAAAACCTATTTTGCTGAAATGAGTCTCTGGCAATGGACAATACGAGTATGAATGAGGTTATGCCAAATACAAAAGTATAACGAAAACAGGGAGGAAAACGTCCGCATGTAAAGAGAATCCGACATTTCATACGCACCAACCTAATATATATAATAAAATATATTATTAACTATATATATATATATATATATATATATATATATATATATATATATATATATATATATATATATATATATATATATATATATATATATATATATATATATATATATATATATATATATATATATATATATATATATATATATGTATATATATATTAGTAATATATATTTTAAATGCAATGAAATAAAATACAATGAAAAATGCCAAATGGAGAATAGTACATTGAAGATATTAAATGCCAAATGTAGAATATTAAATGGAAAACAATATATTGAAAATATTAAATGGAAAATAATACATTGAAAAGAATTAAATTGAAAATACTTGAAAGAAATTTCAAAGAAAGATAGATAGATATAAAGATATAAATGGAATAAAGTACCAATATGGCCAGCTTCATCAGGGGGTATTGACCACATTGGCACAATTATGGCTTTTCTGCAATGGCCCAAGACATAGTCTTAAAGAAGCCATTACACCCCAAAGCCATACCAAAAATTCAAACCAAAGTATCAAACAAGAATAAAAGAAGTAGAATTTAATCCAAAATATATAAGTCAAAATCCAATGTTGCCAAAATACATTTAATATATAATAATCAAATTTAAATTATATCTAATTTCAAATCCAAATCTGCAAGAACCCCACCAAATACATAAATTAGTGACTAAGTGTAAACACTATCGGCATTTCAAGCTTCTTATAAGACCTTCAAGGCTTGGGTGACCCTTCTGTAGTATAAAACTACGCCTTACTTCACTCTTATAAGCAATGCTCTACTAGCCAAAAAGTGTTTAATAAATTTAGTTGGAATGCCATTATGAGTTAAAATATTTTCTAGTCTATTTTTTTGTTTATTGATATTATTTAAATTATTACATATATTGTATATTCTGTTAAGTTGATTAAAAATAATATTTTTATAAATTTTAATTGAAATGTTTGAATTCCAGAAAATCAGCTTATTAACTTTGAAATTAAAATTATTAATTTTATCATATATGTCAGTAAATGAGTGGTTTTCTTTTATAGTAATTGAAATATCTAGAAATTCAGTTTTTAAGTTATCAATATTAGTTTTAATTAATTTTAATTCTTTAGGATATATATTATTGTAAATTTTATCGAATTCTAGGCAATTAAAAATTATTAAATCGTCAATATATCTGTAAGCAAAATGGCTTCTTTAAGACTATGTCTTGGGCCATTGCGGAAAAGCCATAATTGTGGCAATGTGGTCAACACCCCCTGATGAAGCTGGCCATATTGGTACTTTATTCCATTTATATCTTTATATCTATCTATCTTTCTTTGAAATTTCTTTCAAGTATTTTCAATTTAATTCTTTTCAATGTAATCTTTTCAATGTATTATTTTCCATTTAATATTTTCAATATATTGTTTTCCATTTAATATTCTACATTTGGCATTTAATATCTTCAATGTACTATTCTCCATTTGGCATTTTTCATTGTATTTTATTTCATTGCATTTTATAAATATATTATTAACCATATATATATATATATATATATATATATATATATATATATATATATATATATATATATATATATATATATATATATATATATATATATATATATATATATATATATATATATATATATATATATATATATATATATATTAGTTTAAACTTAGACATATTCATAGATATTTTTACGTTTGAGTATGTATAAATATTTAGAAATGATAGGGGTGTTTTGTTTCTGAAATAAATCGTAAAAATAGTTGACAATAAGGGCCTTCGTTGACTTATTTCTTTAGAATCTATGACTCCATGCTTTAATGAATCAATATCTTCTTCATAAATATTTTATTCTCAATATCAATAAGTTTTAAGTTTTCGAAAACCCATTAAACACATAAATAGCGGCTGATGATTAAATTTAATTGTTTCAAATTTGTATGGATTGTGGCATAAATTGTTGAACAATTCTTAAATTGTCCAAAAAATTGTTTTGTGATATTTGATCTCATGATTAAATAGACTATGTAAAGCTTGATTTTTTTCAAATTAATTATTTTGTTAATTTTCATTTATATTTATAGAATAATAATAAATGATATCCTCTATTAGCTCAAAATTAAAGGAAATAATTAAAATTTATATAATGTTTATAGTTCAAGTTAGAAAAAAAGATAAATATTTAGCATTTATTGAATCACTCATTATTCAGAATATTCAATTATTCGTTTATCTAGCGATTAAAACATAATCTGTTTCTATAGTTTATGGTATTTAATAGAACCCATAATGGAGTTTTACTGTCTTTAAATTATGAATGTGTAGTAGAAATACAAAAACAAATTCTGTCAGAAGATACAAAATCCCATACAAACAGAAAGCCTTATTCTTATTCCAATTGTAAAGCTAACTTTCTTGATTTAAGATGATAGAATAACAAATAAAAATTTTGAAGAATTTGGTAGCTTAAATAATTCATTGATTATTGAAACGACCAACCAATTTTTATGTATCACAAAAATGAGAGTGTTTTTACTTTTCACTTTTATTTTTATTAAAATTTCTGCAACATTTTAACAACGATAAAAAGTTTATTAATAGTAGCAAAATAAAAGGCATTTTACAGAAAAGTAAATGTTTGCTCTTTTATGAAATACATGTGATCAGTTATTTACTCCAAACATCCATCGGGTACAGTTAGGATCGTTGTGTCCTTGAAAACGTATAACTTCGAATAATTCTCATTTTAATCACCAATATTTGCATCGATAAGGTTAATGTACGATAATTAGATATTGCTTTAAGTTTCTCAATTGTTGATTTCAGAAAGAAGAACGTGATTTTGATATCTGCCTTTAGCATTTGATTAAAATCAAGAATAAAGAGCTTGTCTGGATTTACCTCATGATTCATCACGACAATCTCACCGGTTGTCAATTGTTCCACATTTAGGACATTAATAAACAAATATAAATGTTAAGTTGCCATCCTTTCAGTCTCAAATGAAGCTAATAATCTATGAATGAAGCCCAGCTATTTAAAAAAAAGTTGACTTTTTGTAACTGTATTTTTATAGTGTTATCTTCTGCTAATTTTCTCTCCTCAAGCTCTACCAGGACAATGAATCCTCAGACATCGTCTTCGAGGTGAAAAATACGGAGAGTAATGCAATTACGTCGAACCACATAAGGAACCCTTCACATCAAACACCGAAAAAAAAGTTGGAATAATAACGCCAAAACGAGGAGGGGGGTTGAGAGAAAGAAAGAAAGAGTTTATGCAAAGGTTGTCACACAGACTGTTTTCTTGGAGGGACAGGATTGCTATTTAAGCATCCCCATACCTGTCACGGGAGTCACAAGCACTCTCGCCCAGACTTGTAAACAAAGACTGTGGAGAGAAAATATTCTGACAAAAGCATCTCAGGGAGGATTGTCAGCTGACAGGTAAGTGAGGGGGAGGGAGGCCATGGTGTGTACCTTTGCTTCCCCCTTCCTCCCCTTTAGTATTCGATGTTGACCACAAGAGTATGCTTCAACAATAAAAGGAAGGTTGTCACAACTGGATGGGGAGCTGACAAATGGTGAGGGGGGGCAGTCAGTGGAATGGGAGGGACCTCTAATGGGGCGACGTGCCAACATGTCATTCAGGCGGCTATTATGTGGCCTGGGTCTCCCCAACTCATCATTATCAACACTGGAGAAGAACAAGCCAGCAGGTTGTCAACGCTTCGTGCTATTCTCGAGATGTCTGTTGGATGGGGGGTTGCTGCTTTTGGAGAATAATCATCGGTTTTCGGTTGCTTCTGCATTTTGAATTTTTCAGAATATTCTGTTTTGTTTATAATAGTTTAAGAACAATACATCATAACCTATTGCTTATTTGCTTTCTAGTTAGAAAGGTAGCTAAATAAAAAAGTCTCAAAATAGAAATAAATAATAAATAAAGTATTAGAAATTATATTTTTATGAGTATTTAACTTGAAATTTAGTATATACCTACAGTTAAACTTTCGTATGAGATTTTTTACTCAAAGTTGTCTAAATAGTTAATGTAAAATATGAAATGGTTTACGAGCTAATCTTTTTTTTTTACAGGGAGAAAATATATTTTCAATCATATTTTTTGAAATGTTTGATAAATTACTTTCTTAACTCATATTTATTCTTTTTGTTATTCTTGATTATTTGCAATTTTTCCCATCAAAAAGTAAAGATTATTTCAATGTCTATTGTAATTTGAGGAACAATATTGAAATGTGATGTTTTTTTCTGTTTTCATAATAAATTTTTGGCGCCAATCCTGGAGGCAATCATGGAATTCTAAATAAATTTAGATGGGAGGAAGAGAGAAGTGCGGTACTCTTTAAGATGCCTTTATCATGGAATTTAAATTCTGAAAAATGAGGTAGGGATAAATTTTACAAATATAGTGAAATTTATTCATGAATCACCTGTAAAACTCTCAAGCATCCACCTCACTATATGAGCATGCAAAAGTAAGATATTCATTTCCCGTTGTTCAATTGTGATTTTAAACGAACTTTTTGTTTTGAAGAGCATTGTCCTACCACTAGACTAGGTAAAGGCGCTTATGCCTTTTTGTTAGGGCATCGTTCTCATTATCGGAGTGAGTGTGTGAGTAGTGAGTTCGAATCCCGCCTTAACTGATGATCAATCGTGTTCACTAAAGGCAGCTAGCGCATATTTAATAGGTCATGGTTACAATGTCGTCCTAGGGAAATGACACCTCTGATGATAGCAAGTCAAGTATAAGCTGTTGTTCTGTTTAATCCCTGATACTAAATGACGAATACTCCCATCTGGTTGCTTCCACTAACTGGTAGAGTCCAACTCAAGGCTAAGTGCAAAGAAGTATGCTGGTGCAACAACTCGACCCCCTTAGCAAACTATAAGTCTTAGTTGGATTAACTTTCGTATGCAAAAAGTGATGAACTTTCATATACAACAACCAAAACAAACCAAATTCGAAACTTTACCAATAATTTACATATTACTAAAACTTTTGTGACTTAAATACCCAATATATACAAAATAAAAGTTTAGAGTTTAATATATAATATTTCTTATGAAAAAGGAACTGAATAAAATACTTTTAGTGAATAGCGTAACATAAAAATATCCTGTAATTTTTATTATCATGCATGCAATTTGAGCTTTTCGTACCATACTTTGGCTGTACTTACAAAATTGTTTCTAAAAATATATCATTATTTTTCCTTTTAGTCATAACAATAAAACGTGTACTCGACTTCAATAATAAAGTACACAACTTTAACAAATGCTTAAGCACATTCAAAGTAAATTATATATAAAGCATGTTTGTTCAACCATCATGCACATTTGGGGAGATTTAAAACTTACGAAAAGTGGAAACAAATAAATGCGGAAACAAATTCAGTCGGAATTGCTACAATTCATTTGCTTAAAGTACTTTGTATTCTTCAATTCTTTTCAATCACTTAACTTGAAAGGCATGAACTTTTGTTGGCGGCAGTTGCATTTGAAGAATTGGTATAGTGTGCTCAACTTTTTTTGGAGCAACTGCTAAAAATAAAGGGTAAAGTTTGATGGAGTTGCACGGGGAACGTCTCTCCTTCAAAGATCTTTAACAGAATCCAAGAATCCGATCCGTCGTCTTATAGGGAAAGTGATTTAAATGAATCGTGAAAAGTTAAAAGCATCTCCCGAAACCTTTTCAGCTCGGAGGATCCATTAAAGGTGGGAAAAGTCGTCACATCTTATCGCCATTAAACATTTAAAGGGAGATTTTTTGGCGACCTTTCAAAAGGGTTGCTCGGATAGCTTGAAAAATACCACCATATGGAAAGTTTTTTTTTATATCAAGAATTATTCAGTACTTTTTAAATAAGGGTGTTGAAGAATAAAAAAAATAACAGAGTTTTAGGAAATTTGATAGATATTCTAGAAAATAATTTTTTAAAATATTTCTGATTTTACATCCGAATTATCGCCTTACTTGCGTATGCTCTCAAGATAAATGTTAAATCAATGATTTTGAATGTGCAATTATAAAATGTGATGTATATTTTTAATACTTCAGAGTACAAGTCTCGGAATCCAGATCCAGAATCTAAAAACTTATTTAGGAAATATTGATGGTAAAGTATTGACTAAACTTGCTTTTCATTGGTCCAATCAGAGATTATTGCTCGGTAAAAGTTTGAAAAATATCCGTATATCAACTTCCTGCCATTGGTATGATATGGTGTGGTGGGTTAGATGACAACTTCCTCTTTACTCGACCGTGATTCGAATTTAAAAACCTGTGTTTAAAATTTCAAGCTTGAAACAGCAACTACAAACATAATAAAGTAACAATAATAATTAACTTTTCTGTTGTAATTAATTATCAGAAATGAATTTTTTGCAGTATGGATCGAAAGGCACCGAGTTCAATCCCAGGAACTACGAGAATAGGGTGCTATATTTCTATTTACCGAACACTGATTTGTCATGGTAGAGGCTGTTGAATTTTCTGGATATTTTCCCCTATCGACACATGACGATCCATTATTAAGAAATTTTTTCCCGTAAAAATGAAGCGGATGTTCAAATTGTTTACAACAGCTACCGGTTATTAGGCTATTCGTTATGTGTTGGAATTATTTTAAACTGTATTCATTGTTTGTTGAATGTTTCGAATTCATCATTGAATTTTTCTGGAATGAGTAGAGATATTTCTTTCAATATTCTTTCATGATAAAAATCAAATTGAAATAGCCTTATATAATTTGTGATAAATATATTTATTCGTTAGATTGGGTATATTCCAAGAATTCATTCCAGGAAACTGAAAAATTCAGCTAGATCACAAAATTTAACATTCAGATTGAATGACCAAACATTTGTATTATTTGATTAAAAGGAATTCACCCCTTCTTCTAAAGCGCTATGTAATTACTAAATATTTTTTATTTAAGTAAAGTTAGAATTAAATTAAAATTTTTCATGAAAATATTTATATTTTACTCATTCTCTACTAAATGTTCATCTCATTTCTACTAAACAAACTCTTCAGTTTGCTCTTCTTAAAAATTTCATTCTACTAAACAAATTAATTGATTTTTTTCTACCAAGAAATCTTTCATGAATTAACTGAGGGCAAAGTATATTCCTTTGAAATGCAGATCGACTTTCAAAAAAATTTTCTGAGGAATCAAAATCCTTTTTAAAATAATTGCTTTAATTTTTACAATGAGAATTTAATGAGCGCAGAAATTAAAATTAGTTGCTTAAATAAAGAGTACATTTATTTGAAGATTGGTTAAATCTCTAACAGTTGGGACATGGTCTCAAGCTATATGGTTACCACAGAAGACAACCACTGCTCAGTTAAATGATAGTCAGAGACAATCTTGTTCAAGAGAAGGGGAAACCTAATTTACTAATCAGAAGTTTACAAATCACAAAACTTACCGAAAAAAGGACAAACACAAGCATTTTTTCCATTTTAAGTGCACCAAATAATCTTTCGATCATCGAAGAAAAGATTCATTCGCTCTGCTAATAGTAAGAGCGATATAATTATTAAGCGTTATTCACAAGAAGAAACTATTGATTAGGAGAAATTACAATGAGCAACCACAAAAAAGGTTATTCTAATTAACATTGTCATTCAGAATTTGTTACGAAATTACTTCAATATTGAAGATCCTTCAAACTTGATTAATCAAAAGTAGGTGAAGAAATTGATTTACTTGTATATAGGATACTTTTATTCCTATATTTTAATTCTTGATTCTACAATTCACTTCAAGAGAATTGAAAAATCATTTTTTATTCTTTTTTATCCGCTTTCTAATGAAAATCACCAAAGCACAGGTATAAAAAGATTAAACATTCATATCTTCAAGAAAGCGCTTTTTCTTCTGGCCTAAGTGAAATGAATTATCAGTATTTTTACATTAATAGGAAATAGATTAAAATTTGTGGAAGTTCATTTTTGATTTTTCATGACAAAGATACTGGATCTAAATTTTCAGACCAAAGAGAAAATATTCATGTCGATTTTACATGGGAATTTCTTGTTCAATTTTCTCATCATTCTTCTAAACTTCTCTCACTTTGGAATGTATGAAATTTTTATTTAGTGAAATAAGCATTTTTTAATTATATAGATTCTATAATAGACAGTTATATAGATTTAACACAGATTCTTCTAAGCTATCGTAAAATAAAAAAATCAATTAAAATTCATGAATTAAAAAGATATTCTCTATGCACATTTTTTATGATTTGTAATCGAGTTACACACACACACACACACACACACACACACACACACACACACACACACACACACACACACACACACACACACACACACACACACACACACACACACACACACACACACACACACACACACACACACACACACACACACACACACACACACACACACACACACATATATATAAACATATGTATGTGTATTCATTATGCATATACAGTGTGTTATAAAATTATAAAACCTCTGAGGATTTTGTAATATTTATTATAAATAATAGTTTTATTTAAATAATATTGTCGTATAAATAAACTTAAATTATTTAAAAAGAATTAAGTTGATCCCTATAAAAAGAACATGAACATATTAAGAGATATTTAAATATACTGAGTACTTTATTAAAAATTTCAATCTCTTTACATTCAAAGAACTGTAACAAAATTAAAAAATCATTATTTAAAGCAAGTATTATATACATTACTAAATTATAAAGTTATCCATCCACCATATTCCTAGAAACTTCATACTCACGATTTTTCATTGAGTTAATCAGGTGTATGTGTAAAATTTTGGAAGTTTCTTCCCATTTATACATGACAGATATTTTCATAGAGATAAGTTGACAACTATTTGTTTATACTTGTGACGAGCCAAATGACGATTCAAATTTCGATGAAATTCAAGTTTGGACTATGGATTGGAAAATGTATGACCTTGATTCTTATTTTCTGAAACAATTTTTTGGTTGATTATTTTAATAAATGGCAGATATACAGCCTTGCCAAAATTTCCAATTGTTTGAAATAAAAATGAATTAAGAGGTAGGATAGGTATAAGGTGTGTTGGTTGATAACAACCAAGTCTATTTTTCCATAATTCTGTGCAGTTCCCATTTCCCATAATATATGGAAAATACATCCTCACCATTATAACTATTTTGAACTATCTACTGAAAAAATCTCAAGCTTCTGTTCGTAATTCATGCCAATAATAAATATTATCAACTGAACAATTTAAATGGAATTTTCCTCACTTAATTTCTTTTTTCAAATACCATTTCATTTGATACCAAATAATCCCATTTTCATTGAAGTTTCTTTATTTCATTGAAGTCTTGTTCTTCTTCTAAATTCCAACGAGCAACAATTGAATTTATCTTCAAGTGAATCAGATTGATGTGTATGAGATACTTTTAATTGTATGTTATTTTATTTTACTAAATTCTATTTCGTTACAGGCAGGGAAACTTGCCTATTATCTCGAAATGATAATTGCTCTTTCCACCAAATGTCTTATATTTTACCTAAATTTTATTTTTACTTTAAGCTTTATGAATAGCAGTTTAAGAACGCTTAAAAATCTTGCTTATTTCCCTTTTCAAATTTTCCAGAACTCTTATGAAACTGAAATTTCCAAACTTTTAGCTCAGATGTGCCTACCACGTGACATCGGGAATTACATCATAGTAACAAATTAAATTTGAGTTTTGTTTATATTGTTTTCCTCTTTTCTTTCCTTTTGCATATAATTTTAAAAGAAAAAGAAAAATAATTTTAGAAAAATGATTTTGAATAAAAAAATAAAATTAGTGTTCGTATATTTATGCAACACCAGAATTTTAAAATATCATTTGCCGTGTGAAACTAACTCAATATATTATTATTTAAGGATTTATTTAAAAAATATAATTCATTCCAAATGATTCAATTTTTAAAAAGTTTAATCATTTTCGGTAATTTATTATTAAAATTGATGATATTTTGGTGATTCTGAATTTATATATAAAGTGAATCCACTGCTGAACCAATCATAATCTCTTCTTTCCAGCAAAAGCGTACAGTCAAATATACAATGTTTAATGAATGATATTAATCGAAATATCTTCTCCTGAAAAGAGAAATCCTTCCCTGCAACCAGTACATGATAATAAATTGGTAGCCTAGGGAAAGACAGTATGAAAGAAACAAAAATTTAAATTCATGGATCTGCGATCCATAACAGAAGAATCATGTCTAGATGGTAAAAAAGAAGCGAAACAAATCACAGATGTTTCTCCTTTTGATAATCTGACGCTAAAAATAAGCAACGCGATTGGGCGCCGATGTCTCACACACAAGCATGCATACACACAATCATGTCAGAGGGAGGGTTAAAAAAAATAGTCACAAAGAACAGTTGGATAGAACAGAAACCTGATGGAAAACGACTCACATAGATGGCGTAACAAAAAACCCTACCGGCAACGTATATATATATAAAACTAAACAATCAATAATAAAATAAAATGCGAAAAAAAAAATAACTCCGCATCAGAACCGAGCATAATGCTTTTCATAGCAAGCTGTAAAGAGCAGTAGCTTTTGTACAGCAGCGAACACAAGTTTTGACAGCATCCAAAACATCCCCTTCGGCATATTCACCATCTCTTTTAACTCCCCCTCCAACCCCACGCTCATCCCCTTCCCATCCCCTCTGATCCCCCCTACTTACTACAAAATCACACATTTCTAGTTGAGAATGTAAATTAAGTTATGGAAGCAAAAGCATCACCATAATAGCGGCGGGAGCTCCATTCCCTACTCTACCCCCTCTCATATACCCCCTCCCTCCCTTTCCCTCACTCCGCTTCTCTCCGGAGCAACGTGATAACGGGTCTAATGCTATTTGCTCTCGTGCCATCCCCTCCACCAATCATCATCTAGTAGGCGGAGCCACAGCAATGACTGTTACGTAAGTGGAGTGACCCCACGTCGCGACGGTTTTCGATCCGCGTTCATCCCTTGGCGCCGATCTAACCATCCGCTCGGGTTACGCGATATGGCTATTTATCGCTCCATTTTTGGAGAAGAGGCTGACTTTCTGGAGATGGTGTATATTCGATTTCCTTCAGTTCAAGAATATATTACAGCTTTTCAGGAAATTGAAAAACGGAAATAAATCTATTAGATATCTCATATTACAAGAGAGCAGGAGAAATTTTCTTACGGGCGACAGTTTGTGTATTGTTTCTTTCTTTATAAAGTGGTTAAATATGTTAGAAATACCTCTTTTTTATATTAGCATCAATAATATAATAAATTTCCGAATCAACAAAAGATAAATAACTTTAAATTTCCACTTTTCCACAAGCATATTTTAAAATATAAAAAAATATTTAAGCATTTGGTTGCTTTTTAATAAATAAACAACAAATTCTTTTATTTAAAAAATTATAAAAAAATATTCAAAATCTTAATCTTACAAAATTGAAATTAAATTTTCTTTCAAGCAATTGCTGTTATTTGGAAAAAAATTGATAGATTAATTTTTTTTTAATTTTAGATCTCTCACGCGCGAGATGTATTTATGTTGACATATACAATTTCATTGATTATAAAATTTAAAAGTTATACCTTGAGTTAGTTTCATATTTCGAAGATGCACTAAAATGAAATTCTTTAGATTCTAAAAACAGTATATTCAAAAATAAACATATTCAAATTACATGTAAGATTACATTTATACTTTCAAAAACTAACAAAAAATATTTAATTTACGGAGAATAAAGTGGTCACACAACTGACAAAGATGATTTCAAATATTTTCAGAATGTTAATTTTGCTTTGAAATTAATCGAATGCAAATTTATGAATTCTTACTACAATCCCACGATTTTTAATACCGTTCTGAGCATTTTCAAAATTAAATATTTTTAATGACAAATGTATTTCAATTAAAACTTTTCGAAAATAAAGAGTATTTATTATGACTAAATAATTTTACTTGCCTCCACAATTTCCACATTTATTGCAGTTTGAAATATTATATTAATCGAAATGATTTTAAAATAATGGCAGGATTCATTATGTTTTTTAATCTTTCTAAGGTTCTGTTAATAATATTTGTTAAATTTTTACGAGTGATTATGAATCATTTTTTTAAAATCTTTGCTAAGAAAAAAACTAATTCAAACATAAAAAAAAAGAAAAAAAACTCGCTTTTTTATGTTTGATTCCCCAAGATTCTTTATTTAGGTTAATTCTGTAATATGATTATATCACAGAATTTTCATACAAACAGAATTTTTTGTGAAGTTTGTTAAAGGCAAAATATTATCAGTACATAAAACAATGTAAATTATCGAAAAATGATTAAATATAATATAATATGATTAAATATAATATAATATAAAATGATTAAATATAAATAAAACAAATTCAGGTTTAAACATTTTTTATTTTTTGAATGAAGAAACAATAGAGAAAATTTTGGAGTCCTCATAAAATTTGAAAATATGCATTATAATGCATGTAATCACGTGGTGTTAAACGGAACTACACCAATATTTTATAAAATCGAGCATTGGAAACATTTTTTTCATTAAAGAAAATTTTTTTATGATCTGTTTAATAAGAAGCAAAACATAATTCAGAATAAGAAAATCAAGATAATGCTATTTTGTATGCAGACATTTTTTTTTTCAATTTCGTGCATTTTTCATTTTTAATATAAGGGTAAATGTCATAAAAATATTGTGTTGGGAAAAAAAAATTATTGAAAATATTTTAAGAATTTGCTTTAGGAAAACTAGAGATCCTTTCTCATAATTGCAGTAGGTGAACTACTAAATAACAATATGTTTATATTGAATACAAAGCAAAATATTTTGAAATGTTAATGACTTTTGCTGTAAAAATTGTAGAAATATCACCAATTCAGAAAAAATACAAGTTTTTAAAAATGATTAAAAATTCACTCACTCAAGTCTGAAGAAGAAAGCTAAATACATGCAACAAAAGCATTGATAATCATTGTTACAAAATATAAAATAGCAGAATTATTATTTTATTAAAATAATATGGCTTTAATAATATGTATTTTCTTTCTAAAAGAAAGTGAAATAAAGAGACATTTTATCATGAAAAATTTGAATTGAAGAAAAAATAAAGCTAAGAAATATTTCATTATCAATTTTTTAACGATTATTTCAAAACAAATATTACTTTTATAAGCAATATAAACAAATATATTTGAATGACAAAAATATTTTAAAATTTTTTTCTCTAATATCAAATATTGCAGTGAAATTTTCAAGTCGATTTTAAATTCAACAATTTTCATAGGGAAAGCCCAAGTGAAACTGCAGTATAATGAAAAAATATTACTCGTAAGTTAATATTTTTTAAAACTAATGAAAAATGTAAATGTTTTTACAATTCTTAAGAAATACAGTTTTTATTAATTTTATTGAAGGTAATTCATTAAGTATATATTACTTTAATCAATGTAATTTGCAAACATTGTACAAAAATTAAAAGATTTGAAATTTCTGTCTTAAAGTTTTTAAATATATACATATGCATCAACAGTTTATTTCTGAGTTAGAAACATTGAACTATAGAACAGCTAAATTAGGAGATTTAACCTTTTTAATATTTATTTTTAAATCAAAGAAATTTAATATGGTTGTAATATTTTATGATACTTACTTTTGCATTGTCTAAATTATAATAATCAGAAGTGCTTTGAAAATGTAATTTTTTTTTGTTTTCGTAAATGTCATATAAATAGAAAATTTTTTAAATTCCATGTGTGTAATGGGTATATTAAACTTTTATTTTAATGAAGGTTTTTGGTAATTAACATTTTATTATTTCAATAAATACTATGACATGGATGCCGTAAAATTCAAACGTGTGTTTCTTATTTTGTGAAAAAAGAATATATTTCCCAAGTTTAAAAATCAAAACTTGTTAAACTTAACTATATTTAAAGTGCATCCGCTAAATATTTCATTATTAAACATGTAATAATAATTACTATAAGCATTTCGTTATTAAACATGATATTAGTTATTTTATAATTATATGTTTGCTTAAAAAGAAATCTTAAATTACATATTATGATTATAAAAATATGGAAGGAAAATTTTATATCATTTTTGTCGACATACACGTGCTTTACTTGCATGTTACTGCGTCTTATGTTGTACTTTATTTTTTTCCAAACTAAAACTACAAAAGAATAAGCACAAATATGTATATTTACTTATTTAAAAATATTTTTTTTAATTATAATAGGACCGATTTAAAAAAGACAGAGCTTAAAAAGAGTGCTGTCTTAAAAAGTTTAACTCTCTATTGACTCAAAGCCTTTTTAATTTCTTTATTTTTGTATACACTGCTATATTTTACAAGTTTTAAATACTGATAAAATTTAATATTTTTGACACATTTAATCAAAATTTCCTTACCATTATTAATATATTAATTATTTTTATATATGTGTAAAATATATTCATAATAAAATTTGCATTAAAAGTTTATAAAATTAATTTAATATCTAGAAGAAATGAAAACAATATAAATGAAAAATGTTTGATAAAAAATAATAATAATATCTACTCACCTGCGTCTGTAGAAAACCTTGAGTATTTCTGTATACACTGCGAATTCTGCTGGATAGATTTATAAATTTTGGATCAATAAATATAAAAGAAGCAGTTATACCAAGCATTCTCTTTTTGAATTTTCTCCTTATTGTTAACTGTTATATTGAGTAAAGTTTTAATAAATCATATTTATTATTAGCGTATTTATTGAATTAAAATTTGTAACATATTTACGTGTTGATTTAATAAACATGAAAAAAATGGAAAAGCTACGATTTAAAATAATGATTTAAAAATTAAATTGAAAATGAGCGAAATATATTTAATTCTTATTTTAAATTTAAAGAAAAAGAGGCAAACTAACATAGCTTTGCAGAATTAGAAATAAATTTTTTTATAAAACAATGTAGGTATAAATCGATCAAGAATAAAAAAAAAATTCTAATAAGTCAATGATAGATTATTTAATGAAATGCAAAAGACGTTGGAATTGGAATATTTAATATGTTAAATGTACACCTTTTTAAATGAATCTCCTTATGAGTATTCTACTAACATAAGCAATATTATCCTGAAATTTATCAAATTTCTTAGTTATTTACAATGAGCTAGTTGGACTTATGTTTATATCATACCAATATTCATGTGATAAAGTTAAAAACAAAAGCGAAATTTATGCTCTGCATATCATTAAAAACGTTCACAAAACGAATTTATGAGAAAAATGAACCGAGAAACAAAGTAAAATAAGTAAAGTTTTTATTTTTTATATACACATTTCTTTGAGCATCTTCCTTTGAAATGCATTTGCTATTTTAAAATTTTTACTTTGTGCATTTTTAGCTGGCCTAAAAATATTTCATCTGTAAAAAAATTATAGAGCAAAAAATTATTTTAAATAAACTTCTAGAGTATAAAATTGATATTTTGTATAATGACTCTAAAACAATATATTAGACTCAACAAGTTAATAAATATTTAATTTCAAGAAATAATGAAAAATAAATATTTTTTATAAATCAAGTAGTAATAGACAATATTTAGTCAAATAATATATAGTATTAATCACCTATATAAGTATATATGAATGTAGGTATAGATATTAACTGCATCGAAGAGATGTTAGAATTCCTTGTGGATATAAATGCATGGCATCATATATATCCATTTCTTATTAATGTATGTTCGTTTACACAAATGTTTAAAATATGTCCAATTAAATTGAAAACATTTTTATTGGGCATATTTTGAAATAATACGTATTTCCTTTCAAATTCACACAAATGTACATATCTCCAACATTTCTTTATGTACAGTTTAAATCGAACCCTTATTATTTTCAAAAGAAGAAAACACAATACCAGTTCCACTTTAAAAAGAAGGAAAAAAAAAATACCAGTTCTTTTACTGGCGTTGGAAAGCATCAAAAGAAAAAAATGTATGTATCAAATACTACAGGAGAAGCGTAAGAAAAAAGGGGAAGAAAGATCAGAGAGGCAATGGACATCTTGGCCACTCCGATTTCTATACCGGCAATAAAAATGCTATACCCCTATCTGCGCCAAAGCAATCTGCCAACAGATCCAAAAAAGAGGAGAGAAAAGATGAGAGGAAAAAAGAAAAAAATGTCTCAAAGCCTTCGGGAGAATTTAGAAAGAGCATCTATATATGTAGGCGGAAGAATTTTCTAAGGGTGCGGACGCGCCAATTTTTGAGCGAATTTTATTCAGTTGTCTGTTAGGAGAAAATTCCAGGCAAGCTTCCGATGTGTAACATATTTTCCTTTTCCTCCCCAGCTGTACTTTTCTTATTTCTTCAAGAGTGCTTGATATAGAGCAGACCAACACACCCGTAGAGGTGTGTCTAGACAAAAAGTGTACTTTTCTTATAATGTTTGAATATTTCCCATCTCTTGAAAACTGCGTCGCACTCACTTTCCTCTGCATTTTGAACTATGAGTGATTTTAAATTTATAAATACAAATGTAAATTTATTAGGAGCAGAGGATGTATTTGTTAAAATAATTGAGTTTAAAAATATAAATATTCTCTATTTTCTACCTTTTTATCATTCTTTTTATGAAGCAAATCAATTCTCTTTTTTTTATTTTTTTGACTCTTTAAAAGTTTTTTCTCTTTTTTTTTTGTCCTTTTTGAATATCTTTCAAATAAATGTATCGATTCCTCCTCTTAAATTAGCATATTGTACTGATTTTATTATTCAAGTAGATGTATGAATCAATAAATATTTATTATTTATGAACATAAACTTAAAATTTCAATATTTAAGTATCCCAAAAAGAAAGACTTAAGAAGTCTAACGAGAATAAGTTTTTATAATAAATTTTGAATATGTTACACATATTAATTCAATTGTTAATGTAAGGTTCCTTGAACCAGTAGTTTTTTTCTTTTCAATTTTTTATAAATAACTATTGAAATAGGATCATATAGTTAATGTTTGTAATAAAATTTCTTAAAAGAAACAATCAGTTCTCCTCATTATCAAGAATTGTCGATGAGTAGTAATTACAATCTATAAAAATAACTTTCCTAACATCAATATTCTTGAGATGGAGAGCTCCAATTTCCAAAATTTCAGTCTATTAAATCTTGAGAAATGATTCGAGGTCTATAACTTCCATACACTTTTGATTCATATTTTTAAAGTTCTGATTGAAGAGCCAATGAAATTTTCAAATTAAAATTTCAAACACGATACTTTACAAAACAGTTAAAAGAAATATTTTAACGCTAATATAACCCATAAAGAATATTTCCAATAGATTTACCCCATTAAATATCCTTCTAGATTATAATAAACAACTGTTCCAGTTACGAAAGGTAGATTCAGATTTCAAATTTTTTTTTCTTCCCAGAATGGACTTCTTCATAAATCCTATAATTAATATGAAATAATTAAATTTTTTATCGATAACAAAAACAACTATTCTAATGTATATAAAAAGAGAAAATAATAATAAATTATTTAGTAAATTGTTATTTTTTATAAAAATGGTAGTAATATAAATTCGCTCATCACATCTCATCGGAGTGAAATATTCCTATTTCGATTACAATCATATTGAAAAGTGGTAGACAGGTATTGCATTTCTGCTATTTATATGAGTACTGTGCAGGTGGGTACTTGGGAGTTTTCATTTTCCCTCCTTTGAGACGCATGGATATATCTATGACTTGTGAAATGTCCTCTTAGAAGACAATCATCAGTGATGGATAATGATAAAATTTTAAAACAATGCTCGCAGGACTATTAGATTGTCTCCATTGTTGTTGTTTCTGGAATCCATTTTAACATTCCTATTACCTTGACAACCATTGTGTTACCATTACTTAACAAATGCTAATATACTTCTGTGTTTACACGATAATGAATTTTATATAATCTTTATTTTGTAATGATAATGTATAAAAAATAAAAACATTAATGTATTATTTACAATAATTAACGCAGATGATTTGGTGAAGATACTCACAAACATAAAGATTTTCTTCTATAATTACAATGTAAAGAGTAAAATATGATACTAGCAATCACATTCGACGTCTGAAAGTTATCTATTTGAAATGAATAACCTTTAAAAAGCACATCATTGAGTTAGTTTTTAGTCTGAATAAGAGATTTTTAATATCTTGAAGAAATAACGGCTTGTAATTATCTTCCTACATGCTTTATCAGCTTCAATAATAATAGCGCAAGAAACTATGTACTTTCCGCATGATATTGTTATTATTTCATAAAGGTTTGAACTTTCCCAGCAAGCAAAACGGCGAAAATCATACTATTATGCAAATTTTTAAGAACCTAAAATTGTTAATTAGTTAGCGAGTAATTGTCGACATCAAATATTTTATAATTTTGAACTATAGTCAAATGTTGAAGTTAACACTTTTCTGACACTTTTCATGTGCCATATACAATAGGCTTTATGAAGATTATGTAAGTATTTTAGTAGTTCTCTGAGTAAAACATGTAAGAGGGAACCGATCTCAACTCATAACCAATCACACACACACACACACACACACACACACACACACACACACACACACACACACACACACACACACACACACACACACACACACACACACACACACACACACACACACACACACACACACACACACACACACACACACACACACACACACACACACACACACACACACACACACACACACACACACACACACACACACACACACACACACACACACATATATATATATACATAACAATGTAGGTAAACTCAGATCTGTTTTATAATTGATTTATAGATATTTACCACCATCAATCCCAACATCATCCTTCTAATATTGATTCATCGCCAATTGACGAATTCAACATCATAAGCTATCACATTCCTTTCCAACCCACATTAATGGATATTATTTCCTACGAATACTTAATATGAATAGATTATTATGTTCCTTTTAAAGGGTCAAACAAGATCAAGCAATATTTATGCTCAAGTCAATCATTCTGGGCGCTCCGTGGCTGAGTGGTCAAAGTATCACTCCGCTAATCGCTTGAGAGCGTAGGAGTGTGGGTTCAATTCCCACCGTGGCCCGGGGTATTTTCTTCGTTATTCTTCTGTGGTTGTACATCTGTCATTGTGCTATTTGTCCTATTATCGACGAAGACTTACAAGCGGATCTCAATAATCAAGCATACAAGTCTGAATCTAGGTAATGTAATAAATAAATAAAAAAATCAATCATTCTGCACGATTATGATCAACAAATAAAGTAATAAATGAGTGTGTGGCCTGAACAATTTACAGGCTAACTTTGATGACTTTGCTATTTGTTTGCAACAGGGCTAAATCATTGTACTATTAACCATGCAAGTACATATTATGGTTTTGTTGTATTTTCAAGTTCAGTAACAGCAATAACTTGAAATTAATATTTTCATGAACCCAAATTTTATTTTAAAACATTTATTTATTTATTTTGTGATTATCATTCATATTTTTGAAAGAACTCAAAGCTAAACTGTAACCAAATAATTGCTTATGAATATGTTAAGAGATTAAATTACACTGTATGAGCAGTACCTTTTGTGTATATAATTAATAAGGAATCTTATTTATCTATAATAATCGGATTGGATTGAGCTTTTTTACTTTATTATTATAAATAGTATATTCAACAAACTTCTTTCAGCTTCCAACGGAGCAACAGTAATTTTCGAATACAATCGAAATACAGAAGTACACTTTCGAAATACAAGAAAACAGTTTAATATGAAGTATTATTAATTTATTGCTATGCTTAACACAGTATTCACATATGAATCTGAGTAATTCATGGAAAATTCGAAAGGAATAGTGGATATTAACGCCCGAATTTCTCATTTTTCCTGAAATTTATAAAAAAGAATTTTTCAGTGAAATCACTAAATTTTGAACGATATTATACTAGAATTTTATTTATCCATTTTAGTCTTATTTCTGAACGTATTTGATTTATTTTAATAAATGTTAGCAGTATTTTTGCAAATTGTTTATTGATGTTTTTTTAGTTGGCACCTTTCATTTCTCTCTCTCTTATCACTATTAGTAAAATTTATATCAACTTAACGATTAATATACACTATCTGTAATTTATTGCTTACAGAATTTGAGAATCCCTTTGTATTTGACATATAATTCAAATTTGATTAGTTAAATTGTGTATTCGAAAAATGATTATTTTTTCAAACTCAAATTTGAAAAACTTAAATAAAAATTAGAAGCAAACATTCAAACTTTTAGAAAGTACATCAAGCACAATATTCTTGTAGCATTGCATTGTTAAGAAAATTTTCCATGAAAATAAATACAAAATAAATTAATGTTTTAATTATATGAGTTATTTATTATATCAGTTTCATACGAGTGGAGAATTTATAAAATATTAAATACATAATATATACATACAATGACAAAAATACAATTTTTTATAAATTTTAAAAGTTTACAACCAATTAAATAGCATGAAATAACTGAATGTCATTTATAAAGAAACCATCCCAATATGTGACTCTAATAAGTTGATGAACCAAAGGGAAATAGTTACTGTCTATCAATGTGATATGAAGGAGAAGAATCGTAAAACAAATATCATCTATCGAAGCGTAAGGCTTTGCTTGTAGCATAACTCTACTCCATCAAAGTAGAAGATAATTGCACAGAAATAGTTAGAGATAGAATCTGGCTCCGAGCTTCCACTCGAGAGGCAAAACATACATGGCGAGTGCTTCTATTTGCCATACTCATTCATGTGTTGTGGCTGGCCCGCGGAGTCATGCCAGCGTGTCACCTCCATTGTCAACTGGCACAAGTGATTTGCTCTAAGTATTTGTTGGCACAACTTCCTGCACTTCAGACTTTTGAGGACTCACTAAACGCCATTGTGGACGAAGAGGAGAACTTTTTCGAGAGGCACCCCCTCATTCTCATTGTGTACAAATCGCGGTAGGGGGTGTCTCTGTGGAGGACCCTCGAAGGGCCCCATATCGTCTGCTTCTGGGTCCTCCCGACCCGGCCATCTTGCTGACACGTCTTCAGGGTTGCTCGCGGAAGATAAAAATCGCCAATTCTGATGAACAGTTTGTTAAGGGATAATTTGTGCCTTAGTAACAACCAATAATAAGACATATATATATATATATATATATATATATATATATATATATATATATATATATATATATATATATATATATATATATATATATATATAAACGAAGAAATAAGAGCAAACAAAAAATATAAAATGAAGCACTATACGAATTTTATAGACATTAACTTACCTGTTTGAAATTAAATCTGAAATTTAAAGGGATAAAATTGAAAGGAATTAGTATTTTTAATAAACTGTCACAAATGAAATATAAATTTGTGTGTGTGTGTAAATTTGATTGAACTATTTAAATGTGATAAACATTTTAATGAACAATTAATTTAAATATGATATTTCTCTTTGTTACATTTAAGTGTTGTAATAGGTTGAAAATATAATAATAAAAAATTAAACATAATATTATAAAAAAAAAAACTTTTGAATTTAATGAAGTTTTAAACAATTAATCAAAACCCAAATAAATCTGTATTGAAATAAATAAAAGCTGATTTTTCTTGGCTGATGAGGTATTTATAGCTTTAAGGTCTATTATATAGAATTTATCAATACACTTCATTTTTTATTATTGAGTTGTTGATTTATTGATTTGTTTGTTGGTCAATTTATGGACTTTTTTTTTATTCACGATAGTTAGAATTATTAGAACCTACAATTTAGAGTGCATTCCGAATTCTTGTAAGCATCCACACCCAATGTGAGAGTTGAACCAGGAACTGATGAAGTGAAGGCTAGAAACCTATAAATATTCTAGTTATAACTTCTCTTTTCCAATCAGAAATCCTATCTACAAATAGAATGAAGAGAAATATTTCATTTATATTGAAAATGAAAGCTATGTTGTCTAAATATTTAAGTATTGAAGAAATAGTAAAATACGTATTTATATACAAAGGGAATATCAGAATAAGAAAAAAACTCTCTCTGCATATTTTATATCTGCAATAACTTTCTAAAAAATGTGTTTTTGAAACCGAAATTATAATTTAGTTTTTTTACTATACTGCTTGAAATAAGACATCATTATAGACAATTTACTTATTACATTTAAATATATAGTTCTTATTCATATAATTATTTTATGTACTTATTTCATTTTAAATAATGCCTTAATATATTTGATTATTTAGTTCTTAACTTTTTAGCATATTTCTATACCATAAGAAGAATATTCTACATTAAAAATATCTCATTTTTAATTTATACACTTCTTTAAATTTGTGTTACTTTTTTTTTCTAAAAATTGAATGCAAATATCAAAATTATATTTCTGTTAAGTAAAAACTTTTCCTTTAATTTTCTGTATTTATAGCGAAGTACTCAATTAAAAGCATTCCTAAGCTATTGTGTTTATACATGAAGAAGTGCACAAGCATATATATTTAAAATACAATTAATAAAATCAGTTTTTAAATGAAAAAATATTTTTATCTTATAAACAAATATATAAACAAGCGAAAAATTTCTTCATAGCTACAAACTGATTGTAAAACATAATAATAGTATAATAATTATAATTTTTCTTGTTTGTTGGAATATTTTAGTATTGTGATTTCTAATTCAAAGTTTTTATTTTCTCATTCAGTTTACAAGATAAACATTCAGTTCTATTTATAAGATCATTATAAGCATTTTATCTCTAATGAAAATGGAATTTTTTGAAAATAATAGGATGTTTCTCTATTTGCTATCATGTATTTTCCATTTTTAATAATTATAAATTAATTTCATATTTCTAACTAAATAGAATACATTAAATTTGTAATTAAGTAGCATAAATATTACATTACAACATTCTTTTTAAGCAAAAAAAGGAATGGAAAAATTTTATTTATGGTATTTATATTTTACTTAAGTTATTTAAGTAAAATACTTTTTACATATCCATTTGAAAAAAAAAATATTACAGACTTTTTTTTCATTACCCTTTTGTATATTCAGCAACGTTACTCTTCTTTATTAATAAAATGTCCTTTGTTTATCTGTTATAATACATAAGAAATAAAATAGTCAATAAACCTGTACTGAGCTACCTGAAAATAGAAGTTGTCCACTACGTTTTCATTCAGCAGCCTACATCCCGTAGGTTGAATTATGTGATTACAATGTCCAAGAAAAGGGATTAAGGTGTGAAAATCATTTTTTTCCCTTTCAGTAACATAAATCCTTCCTGCTTGGCACTTCAACCATATAATTTTCATATTGGAGTGAGTGCCTTGCTTCAAAAACTACCAGCAATAGGTAAGTTAACCATTCTTGTACCAAACAATGCTACCTCACATACAAGCTTTCGTAGAAGTTCACCAACGAAGTGTCCTGGAGTGTCATTTTCAAAACATGCTATTCACCTACAACTGTCATCGCCGTTGTTGGGCTCCCTCATGTCCTTTTGTGAGCCATTGACACTCAAACGGTCTTAAGCTAACATGTTTGGGCGTCTTATTCTAAATAGTGTCGAACATCAATGCGATGGGTTGTCCGTTGTGGTCCATTCAAAAGAACTTGATGTTATTGAAATTGAAGGTACCTGAGCTGAATGGCATATGCTGATGAGAGTGATACGATTTACTAAGCCTATCAGATTCCTCATAACCTGAATTTTTTTCGTGATATTCACTATTGTATATCTAAATTTGGTACCAAAATACTATTGTATCTTCCCCATATTTTTATTGAATTTTTTTACTAATAAATATTTTAAGTATTTATTAGTATTGAGGTTGAATAAAAAACATGGAATAAGAAAGGAAATATTTTTAAATACGTAAATATTATACAAATTATAAGGTTTTACAAATAATTTATAATTGTAAATCTTGTGATTAAAGAGTATTATATAATTACTCTTTAATCTCATATAGTTCTATATATATATACTACTATATATATATATATATATATATATATATATATACGTGTATATATATATCGTATAAACATATATATATATCTTCATTTATCTGGAGATTTTGTACGATGTTTTTATCAATTCTTTCTTATTTTCTCATATTTTTTAATTTTTTTGTGAATTTTTTGTGTACATCAAAATTATAAAAATCCAATTTATTGATTTCACTTTTATTTGAAATTTATTAATTGTCAGTGATTTTTAAAAATGGAATGTACTGAAAGTAATATGCTTCATATTTTTTCACCAATTTTGTTTATACTTTAAACTTTTTAAAATAATTAAAATATGAAGGGGGAAAGTAGAGCTTTTTCCCCAAATATGAAGAAAAATTAATTTGTAAACTACAAATGTCAAATAAAATAGAACTTCTAGTTACTGCAAGATGATGTTTTCAGATTTTATTTAATTTCATACAAAGTCTTAAACAATTGTTTTTAACAACAGTTTTTCCTATATAGAATTATAATGCATTTCAAAAATTGCTCATGTTGGAAAGATTTTCTTAGCTATTAGTCTTAATAATTTGCTACGTCGTAATTCTATAATTTTATTCTTAATTTAGAGGGTAATAATTTGTATTAGTAATTTTTAGATAATTTTACTCTATGTAAGATAATATGATAACTGTTATGTTTTATATATTTTTTGAAGGGAATAAATAAATCAAACATTAATTTGGTTTTTTCAATTATATTAGTTCAATTATATTTTATTTTTATGTTAGTTTTTCTGTATGATTAATTTATAAGGCTTTTTTTTATCAAAATGTGGTGATAATTTATTCATCTTTAAATGAAAAAGTTTTAAATTATTTATAAAAATATTATTCAGTCTGAAATTAATTTTATTCCTGAAGTATATGCATAATAAACTCAATTTTTTATTAGGATTCAGTACCAGTTTCTGATTTCTATTGCTTACCATTAAATTAAATTTCAGCAAGTTAATTTATATCCAAATAAATAAAAGTTATAATTAATATCTGAGAATCAATAGATATCCTGTTTGAAATATTCTTCAGTTTGCAATCATCTTTTACCACATTCTCCTTTGTAAATTTTTTTTTCAAAAATACTATGTAAATAATTTTAAATACTATGTAAATGTTGTGATTTTTAATTTAAGTTATATGAGTTACCCTGTGAATTTAAACATCATCCCAAAAAGAATCCCATCAAAATATGGTTCAGTTGGAAAAAATGAACAGCGCACCCCATAATGCAAGCCTAACTGGCAC
Source organism: Latrodectus hesperus (assembly GCA_037975125.1). Taxonomy (NCBI): domain Eukaryota; kingdom Metazoa; phylum Arthropoda; class Arachnida; order Araneae; family Theridiidae; genus Latrodectus; species Latrodectus hesperus. Next base: position 109,506,429 of record CM075853.1, read on the forward strand.
AAGACAACAATATCAACAGAATCCGATTGAGTTTTAATCACTCGGGTTTTTGGTGTCTTAACTGTATTATTATACAGAATAACTTCGGTATTAATATCATCAAATCAATTATTATTATGAAAAATATTCTATCGAAAGTATAGTAATGAATTGTTGTCATATTTTTTGGTGAAGTTTGAAATGAATAAAAGAAATATTGCCATTCACGATAATAAAAATGCTAGCATTATGAAAGACAAAATCCATTCTAAAATGAAAGCTTTTTTAATCTATAATTCATTTCTTCAAATGAATGGAAGAGAAGATTAAAAAGGTCGTTATTATTTTTTAAAGTATATTGCTATACTCAAAGAATTTTTTTCATCAGTTTTTCATTTCAAAATAAGTAATTTATTTAATTTGTGAAAATATTATAAAATTTTATTAATGGTAAAATATGTTGGAAAACATGAATGTCAAACAATGAAGAGAACAGAATACACAAAGCAGAAATATGTCAACATAAATATGATGTTGGAAACCATGATAGAGGATGACATATTTTAGTTTGAAAAGATGTGAGAGATTAATTTGAATATCAAATACATTTAAAAGTAATGTACCACATACATATCGAAAGTTTGATTATGCATGCAAATTCCTTGATCATCATTACATGTTAGATATTGTTAAAAATAAAGTTATCATGAAAAAAAAATCTGAAGTTTAAGAATAATTTTAACCTATTCCAAGTTTAGATTGATGTATTTGGATACTAGATACAAGCTTTTTCAAATAATGGCAAAAAACTCAGATTGTTAGAATTATAACCATGAAATGTCGAGTATATTTGCATCAAAGTTTAAAAGCAACAAATAAAAGTGAGAAATGTAGTAACAAACAAAATATGACTAATATCAAACATATGTTACCATTCATGTCATCAGTATGATATCATCAAAACTGCATTTTAATGTTTTTCTTAATTCCCATTGATTCTGACAATTGTTGCAAAATTTTAAGATAGATACGCCATGTTTGATCTTTTATTGAATTCTGAAAATTTTGCTTGGAATGAAATTGTATACGTAGCCAGAATTTTAATGGTTAAAATCGCTTTTAAAAAATAAAGTATTTGAAATCATCTACTTTTGTCTGTAGCATAATCTTTGGGGAGCAAAAAATAATGTTTCTAACAGAATATAACCTATATATGCTAACGGAATATTCTTACCTACAACGATACAGGAGTTTCCAAATTTATTAGTAAAAAACTACACTCACTAATTACTATGTCTGAAGTTATGATGAAACTTCGATTTAATCAGGAAAATATTTCTTTCTATTCATTATCTTGTTTCAATCTAGAGACTTGATTGAAATAGTGAGAGAAAAAAATTAAATAAACATCAATGTGTAAAAGGAATCACACTTGAAGAAGAAGAAAAAAACAGAAGCACGATAATAATTATCAAACTCCAAACATATTTGAATTAACTATCCAAAAGTGCAACAGCTATAACTCTCATTTAAGTGCACTTGATGAGTTCATTTCTTGATACTGGTCCGAAAAAAGTCCAGAATAAATCTGAATATTAAGATGCAATCTGGAAAAATCAATTAAATCTCTTGAGCTATACACGCTCTAACGCTCTTGAAATGTGCGCCTCGGCCAGCCTTGGAAGATAATTGATGAAAAAGGATGAAGTGACAAACATTCATCGAGGAGGACAATTTCTATACACAGGGGGATACTTAAAATGCTGATTCACGCCTGGCGCGTTTCCTCCCTCAAATGTTCTTTAATTCAATATTTTGCTCGCTTCCCTTTCAAAGGAAGCTCGGAAAGGAATGTATTTAGCATAAATTAAGAGCCCTAAGTGGCCATTTCGATAAATGGGTTGCCAGAGTATGGAGAGTGATGGGAAATTCACTGGAGGCCAATAAAGTTAAGCCAGCTTTGTAAAGAGAATGAACCAGCTGGAAAGGATTTATTTCTAAAAATTATCATTTTGTTGAGGTTGGCGGGATCTGAGGTTAATTTGGCGACAATAGGGAATTGAATTTTATATAAAATTTTATGATATGCATTTGTCTATACCTAATTACCATAAATTTCTAGAATTTTAAAAAAATTGTTAACACAATTTTTGAATGTTAGTATTAAATTAGGGAAAAACGTGCTTTATGACTTGCTACATTTCAACGTGATTATAGGTAAGCTTTAGGTGATGTATCATTTGATTTGTTATAATTATCCCCAAATTCTAAAAATTGCAGCAAGTTAAAAATTAAATTTGCACAAAATCATTGCAAATTTTAACAGAAACAAAAACACAAATGTCCAAGAAAATCAGTAATTAATTTTTATTATGAAACACTTTGAAGCGTTATATACTAATGTATTTAAGTATAATAATACAATTATAACAAAAGATAATGTTTTGTTTAAAAAATAAAATTATTAAAAACTGAACTTATCATTTACATTATGGGTGTTTTTCAAAGCTATATTAAATTTATAATTATATCGAATTTATAATTAATATTTATATCGAAGTATAATTTTTATAAAGTAAAAGGGAAAGAGAGAGAGAGAGATGGAACTTGACTAATAAGGTTACTTTTAATTACATTTACTTAATGATTAAAACTTCTGAAAACGGTGTTCGTTTTAAAGTTCTTATAATTAAACATACAGAATACAAAGACACTAAAAATTCTATTTCATATACATTGGTTGCTGTTTTTGCAAAATCCTTTTATACTCACTTTGGAACAGATTTATATTCAAGGTCTGATCAATCAATTTTCAATTAAATATTTTCAAAGAATGACATTAAATCTCATATGTAAAATATTAAAAATAGAATATATATATATATATATGTATAAATATATATATATATATATATATATATATATATATATATATATATATATATATATATATATATATATATATATATATATATATATATATATATATATATATATATACATATATATATATATATATATATATATATATATATATATATATATATATATATATATATATATATATATATATATATATATATATATATATATATATATATATATATATATATATATATATATATATATATATATATTAATCAAATAAAATACCTTTTTTAATATGCTAAAAATCAAAGAATACTGTTTATTAAATATTAAGTATTCACATATTGTGGCAACAAAACAAAATAAAATGTTCCGGAAAACAGAGAAAGCAATGACTGTATGAAGTACCTAGTGTGTACTAATGGAAATAATAACCATTCATGAAAGACATTTTCGGTGAAATGTAAAAATTTAAACAATCAAATCGAAACTGATTTATACACTAAAAAGATGATTGTCAATACATAAAAAAAGATTGTCAATCAGTGAAATATTTAGGGTAAGGGGAGACGCAAAATCTGCATTTATTGGTATTTCTTTATTTCAGCTAGCACAAATATACTTTCGATTTTCGCATTAATTGCTGGTATTCATGCAGTTTGCTTGTTAGGTAAGAATAAAACATTAAATAAATTTTTCCGTTACCTGGTATTTTTTGAAATTGGAAAGTATTTTAAGGAAAAAAATGGTTTTAAATACTTCTTTTTTTAAATTGTTGTATATCAGAGAAGGTCATTAAAATTTCGATTTTTACATTTACTTCATTTTTCCTCCTACAGTTCGGAGAAATTTTTCCGAACTGTATGATTTTTAAAAAGTATTAAATACACTTAATATTTTTTTTAAACAGCATTAGTAGAAAATGTGTATTGATTGTTAATAAAGTGTTTAATTTTCACACATTTTTCCATTGCCCTCATTATTTTAGAAATGAAATAAAGCTTTCCTTCTGAAATTAAGTAAATTCAATAATTTTTTTAAATACACATTTTTATGAATTGTAGAAAGTTTTTTATAATTTCAATAAGTAGTTAAACAATTCTCATAAAATAATTAGAGCAAATATGGTAAATATGACTCAGTGAATTTTGTTCTTTAAAGCAAAACATAAATTTAAATTTCAATGTTTTTAATTATACAATAAGTGTTTTTAATTACAGGTATTACTATGTGCAATAAATATTTTCTCAATGTTATATAAATAATTTAGCTCGTAATTTAATTTATATTGCTGAAATTTGTGAAGAACTGAGTTATTCAATATATTTTAATAAATGAAAACCTTAACTATTTTATTATCAGTATTTAAACTTTTCAAGGTTATTATAATTGATGTTATATTTACCAAATAATTATTATACTTAATGCATCTATTGCTTATTATAATTTACCTTTATATAGTGTGTGTATTGCATAATATTTTATATTTTGATAGCTATTGTTGTCTAAACTAAGAAGCCTTACATTAATTTAAAAAATATTTGATCAAAATATGCAAAATTAATTAACGATAAAAATATTTATACCAGAATGAACCAATGAAATAAGAGAAAATAATTTACAGAATTATGAACAATAGTATTCTATATATACATACACACACAAATATATCACTTGTAGATTTTTTGAAATGATTTAGAGCACTAAACAAAGAACTATGTAAAATTTATTTCATGTACTAGTATGTCATTTTCTCTATAAATTTAAAACAATGAGGTCTTCTTTTAAATTTTACACAGATACAAAGAAAAAAAGGATGCTGATTAAAGAAGAAAAATTTTCATGTAATAAAGCTGCGTTTTAAATGTAAAAATATTTTGTCTGATGTTCACTTTATATGAAGTGCTAAATTTGGTTTTTAAAAAATAGTTATAAGCAAATTAAGCTAGTCTTGTAAAAAATTATAAATCTTAAAATCTTTTTCTCGTGAAAGCTTCCAATGCATTTAGTAATAATGAAATTTTAGTTCTTTTCAAGATCCATAATTTAAATTGTTTTATTCAATTCAGGTGGGAGAAGAAAAAAATCTTCTCTAATCAAAAATTTTAATAATGAATTATTTATTCATACTTAAATATTGATATTCATATTTAAAATTCTGGATGAATTGTTATAATTTGGCAGAAATATTTTGACACATTTTTATATATCAACTATTTCTCTCTACTTAACTGGTTACCAAACACAGTTTATGAATCAGATATTGAGAAAAAAATTTAAGTGAAAAAGGAGATAATTTTTCCAAAAATATTACAAATGAAATATTTTGTGTGATAATAGTACCAAAATAGTTATCACTAAGGCATAATAAGCGTTAGTCCTAAATTATAATAATAACATTATTCGTAAATTTGTCTTGCCATTAAAATTAAACTTTTCTGTTCTCTAAGAAATTTAATTTTTCTGTTTTCTTCTTTTTTTATAAACATAAATTGTTTGATCCCATATTGTTTCCACTTAAGTGTCTACAAATTATCTAGCTTGTTGACAAGAGCGACAAATTATCGACTACGCCAATAACATTGAGAAGTAGTTATTGACAAATTGTCGATTAGTTATAGTTAACCAGTTAAATAGTTAAGTTTTCATTAATCCAAACAACTTTGTGTGTGTTTCAGAGTTTAATTTGTTGCAAATGTACATCATTGAGGAGCTTGTAGGAAAGTGAACTGGTTAATTTTTCAAGTATTCTCCATATAAGGAGTTTAAAAAATTAAGTATCTGACTTGTTCATAAAATGTTTTGTTAAAAATGTCATTTTTTTTATCATCTATATGAACTTTTTCTTTTTATAAGGAGACTGTTTTTCGAAATAATTCAGAAGGAAATTATGAGTAAATATTATACTGTTTTCAATATTTTTATAGTTATTTAATAGTTAAAAAAACCATTAACATTTTAAAAACATTTTTTTAAAATTTACATTAGAAACAACTAACTCTCAATTCACCCCAAGAAATATCAATAAATGTTTTCAATAAATTAAATTTTTTAAAGCCTTTGTTCGTCCTATAAATTTTTTTCTTTAAATGTAACTGGTTCATAGGTTTCTTGTAGAAATTCAAGGAAAATTTGTTGAAGAAAGCATTATATCTGACAATAAGTGCATTTTATTAGGAAAAGTTAATGATTTAACTGTCTTCGGCGAGAGAAATAAATATTGCACCTTTAAGAGATTAAAATATTTGTCTAACGAAAACAAATGGATTTGGTATTCGGGGTCTTACGATGATTCTCTTTCTTTTTCCAACAGATTAAGATCAGCGTCTTATTTCAGTGTGGTGTTTATTGTAAACGGATTACTCTTGTGAGAATTGGTACTAGATTAAATGTCTGTGCTGAATCCGGCATAAGAGAGAAATTTGGTGTTTTTATTTTCGCGAACAAACGTCGCTAAATTCTGCTAAAATTGTTTCCGAATGAGTAAAGAAAAAATATTTACAAATCTTTATCGAAAAACTGGATAACATATTGGATAAGAATTTGAGAATATCTTTGTTAAAAAAAACTCGAAGCTAAGAAGAAAGAAGTTATAATGACCAGGATTTATAAAGGAAATTTCAGCTTTAAGGATAAGTGACATAAAAAGAAAAATAATTTCAACAATAATCCGTTAAAACAAATCAGTAAGATTGTTTAAGAATTAATATATATATAGGGTTATTTAAGATATTTATAGACACATTAATACTACTAATAAGGAAAAAGAAATATGGATGCATATTATTTTATTAGGGAAGTTAAATTGCTCCTAAATGTATTATTTAATTCAAGGTTTTACTGGAGGATAGAAGTTTTTTTCAGCCTTGTTTCAAGTCATACTGAATAAAGAGTTATTTATTGACATTTTTAATAATTAGTTAGCGTGGGAACTTATAATGTTTGTTATTAGACTGCATGATATTGATAACGATCTATTATATAGTGATGTATCCCTTTAGTGGACAATATTTCTTGATTTGAACAGAGAATTGACAAGCATGTCACTTGAGATGATATTTTGTAATTTCACAGGACTATATGAAACAGTGATTAAATCATTTTCATATTCTCTGTTATCAATATTGTGAAATTTGGGCTCAGTATGGCCTAGTGAACTCCTTTGAATCAAAGGTCTGGGGTTTGATCCCAGACATTATTGAACATTGGTGATTGCGCTGGTGCCTTTATATACGATATGTCATTTGAGTTGGGTATTTTGGGAGTTTTTCAGGATTCCTCAACACGTGAGTTTGGCCCATTAAAATTTATGAGTTAAATATGAAAAGATGAAACCGAGATAAATTAGTGAAGACGAGTGATGATCTATACAATTTAAAGTGTAGTTAATTTTTTTGCTAAATAAAAGTTCAAAGAAAAAGCGTATATGCATAATCTCTAACCTATCTTTTAAAAGTATTCTATACATTTGAAAAATTATTTACAAAACTAAAAAATTAAAAATAAAACATGAAAATGTTAATTAATCGATAACTCTTTTATTACAAAAAATCTACTCGGTAATTAATAAGTGTGCTGGTATTGGATACAAGATTTGTAATGGAATGATTATATATATTTTGCATAATATAAGGGATTAAACATTGCAGATTAATATGTTCCAAATTGTGTATTGGTCCAAATGCATTATAAATCTATAAGTTATATTCTACAGTTTCTAGAAAAAAGGGTTTATGAAAGAAATATATGAAAATAATTAGTGCATGAATAACATTAAAAAATTCAAAATATTTATGGTCATTGAGAATATTATACGAGTAAAAATACATGCTTATTGATCCGAAATAACTTTAACTAAAAAGTAAATACTTGTTACTACAGAAAATTTTAATACTTAAAATTTTATTCCTTTGCAAGTAATAAAACTAGTAATCGTTTTAGAAAACAAATAAAAGTATTGTTTAAGCTATGAAGATAAGAAGTTGACTAAAAGATTTGTATGACTGTAAAAGCGGATTACATACTTTGCATAAAATTCGGGATAACATTCTCTCAAAGCTTCATTCTAAGGCTCAATAAAAAAAAACCGAGATTTTATTTATTTACTATTATCAAACTGTTATTCGTAACCTTAACTTTTCGTGAATTCCTTCTAAAAATCTCCTGGTTTGATATTTGGTTTTATTGTCATTTTTTATATTTTTAATTGACTGGAAAATTTATAAATGGTGAAACTAATAAAAATATTAAGATTTCATGCTGTAGTAAAATATAAAGTTAATTATTGAACAAGTTTTCTACATTGTTTTGAAAACTTTTCCCTGTAAACCTACACATTTTATTCGAAATTTAAGGCTCTATTTTGCAGAATAATCCAATTTAAATAATTGTATTTAATAAGTATAACTTTGTCATAGACTACAAAAATTAAAATTATATTAACAGCAAAGCAATTTTCTTTTTTTTCCAATAGTATCTTTGAAAAGAAAAATAATTCTCTAAAATGCAAATTAATTAATTATAAAAAACAAAAAGAATCAAGATGTATTCACACCAAAACTGTTTTCTCTTAGAATCGAAATTAAAAACGAAATCTCACAAAAAAAAAACAATAAGAATCCAAGAAAAGATTCACAATAAAATTCTAACTTCATTCTAAGAGCTTTCATTGATTTTTTATTGTATATCTAAAAGATAAAAGCCTTCAATCATAAGTTTCATTTCATAAAAATATGTTTCTCATTTACTTATCTCATTCATTTCTCAAAAATTGCTTTAAAAATTTGAAATTCGATCAGAAAATGGTCATTTACATTAAGGAAAGTTTAAAATGTGATTTAGCAATAAATTCGATGAAAATATAAGTACAATATTATATTTGACAAAAATAAGCATCTATATATACAATGAATTCTCTATTTTTTTTTCTTTGAAGGCCCAAGTGAATTCAGCAATTCAAGTGAAAATTCCCCAAACAATCTAAAATTCAAGGATTGTGACGGAAATTGATATGAAGTTGATTCTTAAATTGAAATAAAAATCTTTTTCCCGTGTGAAATAACACCCCATTGTCTTATGCTCTGCTGGTTTTATTTATGCCGGAAATCACCCATCATGAAATATATTACGATTTTACAAGTTTAACATATCTACATGCGCCGTCGCTTTAGACTGTTAAAGAAACCGTTTATCACCCTGGAATCAATGGTTTTGAGCACTTCAAACGCAAAACGTTTGTAAAAAGCGGGTCTGCAAGTGTTGAAAGCAGACAACTGAAATAAAATTACTTAATATCATTGTGATAAAATTTCTTGGAAATTGTAAGTTTCACAATCTCTTTAAAAGGATGTGCTTAAAGGTATATGTAATCAGAATTCTCAAATTTAACTTCACAAAAATTTTTTGCCCAAAGAACTTTTGGATTGTGGGAAATTTAAAATGAAAATTACAGCTGTTCCTAAGTAAATTTCACATTTCTTACTTAATTTGCATTTTCTAACTCTAATATAAAATAATTTAAATACATAAATTTAAAGTATATACATATTATGTGCCGGTAGCTTATTACCGAAAATCTGAGAAATTATTGATTAGCGAAATGAATTTTATTGCCATTTCGAGCTAGGAAGTTCTTAGTTCCCAATCAGTTTTAAGCATTATGACCATATCTAATTATGACTTATAGGAAAAAAAATGAACGTTGAACATCATTTAAAAGCTGATGGAAAATTATTTAAATGTACACTATGTGTTTCCTCAGTTAGACTTATCTTAGGATGGGGAGATTATTTATTAGTCACCAAGAAGTAAATCAGGAAAATTCTTAAGCACCCACTTTGTTGGATTTGTATGGGAAAAGCAGGAAAGGAAATTTCATTCCATAACAATGTTTAAGATAGGCTCTCAGATCTTCCTTCAAGCATTGTGACATTATCATTTAGTTATGTATATATATAAATCATTTATCATTTTATTATTACAAGCGCTGTAATTTTAGCAATTTTAGAGTGTATAATTTAAAATGAGAAGGCTTATCACTTATCACATATTTAAAGAATAATTTGGATAATGTAGATAAATTTATATAAAAAATTAAATAATATACTTTCTAATTATTAGTTTAGTCTACGTATAGCCGCCCGCCCTGTCTAGTGGTCAGAGTCCCTGACTACGGATAGGGAGTTCCTGGTTTCGAATCCCAGTTCGGGCATGGATGTACTTTTTTCTCTCTATCTATCCTGTCTTTGTCCTTTCCTTGTGTAAATGGTTGCCTACTCTATAAACGCTTACCCTATACCCTATGGCATGTGTGTACTGAAGAAGTCGGACTCCACACCAAAATATGGTTCAGTTGAAAAAGTGGAGCAGCGCACCCCAAATTGCGAGCCTAGCTGGCACACAACAACAACAGTATACGTATAAGAGAAGTTATTAGGAATAAGTTAACAAGCAAATTTAAACTAATTATTATGCCGGAATAATTCTACAAATTATTCATTTTTGATTCAATAATATTTATTTGTCTTTTGTATTATAATAGGGATTCTCTCTTAAGTTCTATAACCCTGCAGGGCTATTGGGAATTATTTGCGTAGTCAGATTCGTTACTAAAGTTGTTTTTATCGATGTTACTTCGTACGAGAATTTGAATCATGTCAAGGAGTTCTGCAAATATGCTTAAGTATTTAATTTAAACCTCTGTGTACAGACTTAACTTGTTACGGCACTCGTTAAATCATGAATAATTCGGATTGTTTCATTACGAAATTATATTACCTTGATTTAGAAAAAATAGGTTAGAGATTAAAAATATATTACTACTAAAGCAACCTTTAAAAATTTAGATCAATCACATAATTATTTTAAAATTAAGATTATGACTATAATGCTATTGAAAACGCATTGAATTAATATGTAACCCTAAAAATGAAATAAAAATGAACCAGTATGTGTTAAATATTAGAGCAGACATGGTTTTACGCTAAGATATACTACAACGATTGTTATTTCTTTGAAATAAGCAAATAGAGATTTTAATTGATTTGTATGTAGTTGAATATTGTAAATAAAACATGTCATTAATTGTAATAAGTGAATATCGAATTAGAATATTTTTAGAATGAAAAATTTTTTATTTCTTTTTTTTTCAAATATAGTTTTTTAATACCAAATTCACAATTCTAGAAACAATAACAACAATGTTAACGTCTTTGTTTCCATGGCAAACATCTGTCACATGCGATTAATATATATTTGATAGAAATTACACAAAAGCCTCACGTTATAGTAATTAACTATCTTAGTATTTACTATGAATAATTTGAAATATATGTGAGCATGACCATGTTAGATAGTTTTCAATGAAATGTATTACAAATAAAAGTACTGTAATTTATGTTTTCAGATAAATTATAATTACATTTTTATTTTAGTAATATAATTTTTTAGTTTATAAATAATTTTATCTGTTAGAAATTATAAATTATGATACTAAAATTATGACTTCAGTATTTATCTAAAATTATAATTAACTCTGATTTTAAAATAATTATATTATTTGAAATTTATAAATATTATATGTTTATATATAATTTTTGATTGATCTAAACATATAATATTTAGTCATATAATATTAGTTGTCAAACAATAAGTAAATGTTACTTATTGTTTGACAAAGTTACAATTTAAAAAAGAGTTGAATGTTAGGAATCTCTTGCCTATTGAGGGATTTATGCAACAAATTAGTTTTCACCTGAAAAACATGCTTTGAAAATAGTATTTGCTGAAATTTTAATCGAGTAAAACACTTAAATGATAAATAAATATGTTAAACATGAATGGAAAATATCATATTCTTTGTAGAATAATCACTGTAAATGTATTTTATTTTTTAATTTTAAGCCTAAATTATAGTCTTGGCAAATAGTGTATTTTTTCTTTGGATAACAATAAGAAATCTTATTTTGTTTCAATATAAATATTATTATATAAGAATATAAATTCTATTCTAAAGTCACGATATTTGTGGCATTTAATATCATTAATGTTAAACAAACTAATAATTGAAGTTAAATCAGTTAAACAATGAATAGTCCAAGAACATGACTTTGTTTATACCAAAAATTCTATAAAAGAATTAAATTGTGTAAATACTTTTTTTTATTGCAAAATGTAATTTTTTTAAGTAATTTTTTAATTTTGCAGTAATTTTTTTATTACAAAATGCAATAAAACCAGTGCTTTAATCAACGGCAATTACTTTCATATGAAATATAATCACTCTACTTCTAATTTATTCAAATTAAAATATTATTCACTTTACTAGCACAAAAATAAATTTAGAAAACGTTTGGTTGATTGATTGATTGATAGCATTTTTATAGAAAGGAAGACATTTAATTATAATATAGATAGTGTGTAAAATGTTATTAAACAAGAAAATATTAAGTGAATACTGTTTACTATATAAAATAAGAAAAATATTCATGTCTTACTATTAATTATTTTTCAAAAAGTTTATTAATCCACTAAATAAAGTAAATGTAATCAGCATTTCTAATTTATTCTAATTACTTAATAAGTAAATAATATTCAATTTATTAGCACTAAAAATAAATTTAGAAAATGTTTGCTTGTTTCATTAGTAGCATTTTTATTTATAAAGAAATGCATTTAATTATAATATAGGAAACGTAAAAAAGTCATTAAACTTGAAAATGTTAATTGAATATTGTTTACTTTATAGATAAAATACTTATGTTTTATCAATAAATTATTATATTAAATAATAGGTAATTCCACTAGTAATCACAATAACTTATAAAATTATTAAAAATGCAAACTTGTAAAATTAAATCTAAACACAATAATTAAATTATAAAATATTTTAAAGATTATTCCTGAAATGGTTAAATAATAGGATCTAAGCGATCGTTTATTTAGATTGATAAGATCGATATTCCTGTAAGACTAAACAAAAATAAAAAAATAAAGCTTTCATTCATGAATGGTTTTCAAAATATATAGCAAAAAATGGAAAGTGTTTTCATTTACCTTTTTTACGATCCGTCATTTTTTTAATGCTTCCTTATCCACAAAATGTTTCACGTTTTGTAAACAAATTCTAAGGGTGTTTTTAACAAAGTGCAGTATTCTATCGATAGATGGCGCTCTTAGTTTTATCCAAAATCAAGTTGCTTTTCCGTTAAGTTTCGCCTGCAACAGCTGTGATAATATTTTCCGACGATTTTTATTTCATTTGTTAAATATTTTTATAAAAATGCTATAAACTTTGTTATAAAATTTTTTCTATTTTGTTAATTTTTCTCATTATGTAAAAGTAAAAAACTCATTATGTAAAAGTATAAAACTCATTAAAATTAAAAAAACATAAATATTGAATTAAAATTTTTTTAACCCTTTCTAATATTAGTTTCATTTAAGTGAATTTGAAAATATCATTCCATTGGAATCAGTGAAATGAAAAAGAAATAGTGTTGAACTCTTTTTAAAACTAAACAAAACTTAACTATCTTACATATATATTTATATCTTTTATTTCAAATTATTTTCAAACTTTTATTACATTTATAATTAGACCAAAGTTAAATGTTTCCATTCAAACAGTTTCTATTTAGTATACATCTAAGAACTTAAATAATTTCAATAAAGGAAAATATAAATTATTCAACATTTAATTATTAAAAGCACAATATAACAATCGGTTAATAATGTTCTTTTATAGAGATGCATTATCTAATGAATGTAAATTATAATTTGCAGTTGTAAATATGAAAAAAAAGCAACAGAATACTTTCAATTTAATTATTCATATTCTAAAATAATAAATGTGATACAATTTTTAAATCTGAATAAGTTTTAGAATAACTCAGGAATGCTGAATTAAAACATTTTACAGAAAACGAAATATATTCTTATGCAAATTTCAAAACAAGCAAACATTAAAAAAATCCTATTATGAATAAATTAAAAATGCTTTTAAATATTAATTTTTATATTTAAATAAATAGTATATGCTGTATAATGTTTCGAAATTTTGTATTCTATAAAATTTATTTAAATATATTAGTTTTTGATAATATTTTTAAGTTTAGTATATATCCTTATGAACGCTTAAAACTATATGCCCTTTTAATATTTTATAATAACTTTATTATTTTTGCATGGAGCTGTCAGATATAATGAAGAAAAACTTACTGGAATTATTCACAATTAAATAGTTTGTAACAGATTTTAAGAAAGGAAATAATTAACTGTCAAACATTATTTCCAATCTTCTTTCACATGTCTTATGCAAAGAAACCTAACCCACAACCATTTCAAGGTAAAGACACCTTCACTTGAACACTAAAATCTTTTTTTAAACAGTTGTTGAATATGAAATCACTTTAAGAATAAAATGTCACACATTTTTAACATATTTAATTTTATTGAACAAAAACAATCCAGAGACTTTGGACTTTTGCCACTTCGACTGTTGTATGTAGAACTATTCGTATATTTTTTCTTTTAGATATAGACTCAATAAGATTTATTTCTATGTCAAAAGTAAAGGATAAATATTTATGATTGTTTGTTAAAACTAAAATTGTGTTTCTGATGAGTTTAAAAAAATTCGGAATCAACGCACAGGAAACATAAAACGGCGTGAATATTTTTAATGACAACTGTAAGGGGATGTTTCCACAACAAAAATAGAATCAGAAATGCAAATTTCAAATTATGATGCCTATTTAATCATGATATTTTAGCACAATTGTTAAAGAAGATTAATAAATCTTAATCTAGTGTAATTTGTTCATCGATCTTGGGTCTCAATATACACGTTCATATAATTCAGATAATTCATATAACCGTGACCTATGATTTAAAGTGAATTCTAAACCACTATAAGCATCTATTTCCAAGGTTGAAAACAAATCCACCAGCAGTTGAACTGAAGGAAATCTGTTCTTAATCTGAACAATTCAGTTGTTCAGCCTGATTGATCTCATGCTGTAGATATTTGATTAGCAGAACATTCATCTTTAAGCAGATGGAAACTTCAATGACAGCAAAAACTGAACTTTTGGGATGTTTTGATTTCAAAAATGGGAGCGGTAATGTAAATTTCGAAGACTTCACTGTTGCATCAATCATGGTAGTATGGCTCAGATGTTATTGTTGTTGCAGCAATAGCATATTTTCCTGTACCTAGCTCTGAGTTGGGGTCTACCAATTAGTGGAAGTTTTCGGATGGGAGTCTTAGTATCTAAGAAGCCGGGATCAATTAGAAGACCTCCTAAATGCCTGCCATCTTCTGAGGTATCATTTTCAGTTGGAGGACATTACGACCACGATATATGTAACGTGCCCCTGCCGCCTTTCAGCGCGGCTGTTGTTATTATTGTCGTGTGCCAGCTAGGCTGGCATTATGGGGTGCACTGCTCGAGTTTTCCATATTTTGCTGGGGAGTCCGACTTCCTCAGTACACACATGCCATAAGTACCCATTTATAGGGTATAGGCAACCATTCACAACCTATTCATACAAGAAAAGGACAAAGACAAGATATATATAGAGAGAAAGTGCATCCATGCCCGAAACGGGATTCGAACCCAGGACCTCCCTATTTGCAGTCTGGCACGTTGACCACTAGACAAGTTGGGTGGCAGCACAGCTGCTGAAATAGATGAATAAAACTCATTCCAGTTTGATTTTTTTTGTCAGTGTCCGGTTAATTTGCATACATGAAAGCGCAAATGACTGTGTTCAGTGATTTAAAGTGGATTCTATTAACACCTGTTTACTCCTATTAACACCTCCTACTCCTATTATCTCCTCCTATTAGTGTTAATAGTTTTATTCTATTATTAGTGTAAACAGGTGTTAATAGGAGTAGTGTAGTACTCCTATTAACACCTGTTTCCAAGATAAAAATCAAATCCCCGAACAGTTGAACTGAAGTTTTTCTGTTTTTGAGCTGATCATTCAGTTGTCTGCTTGATGAATCTAGAGCGATAATGTTTAGATAATAGAATGTATAGATAGCAAACCTATATAGTAAGTGCTTGAATTGAAATATTATTGAATAATTGCTAGTTACGAAACCTCATGTTTCCAGAAATTTGTCTTAAAAATAATCATGAAAGTTTTCACATTATATATTAGTGTTTTAAGACAAAATTTTTTGTTTTAAAAATTTGCTCCAGAAATTTTAAAAAGGTGGAAGTTCATCCCCAGGATGGGAAAAAAATCACATCACATCTTTAAAAAACAGGTGCAGGAAAAAATTCTATTTATTTTTCTTATTTCAAGTTGCACTATTTTCTGGAGAAATTTGAAAGACTTATGAAAAATATTCTGTCTACATTTTATTTATGTCAAAAATTATTATGTTTTCATTAAAAAAAATGGTTGTTGTATGAATAGCATATTATATATCAATATATTTTCATTAAAAGAAATTCTGATACATATTATGATATTCGTACAACAACAGACTTTGTTGTAAAATTTTTCCAATATTTTTAAATTGACATTTATTTATATTCTTAAATAATTAAAACAATAAATTCTTGAATTTTAAATTTGGTTCATTATTTTATGATTACCTTGTCTAAACAAAAATATGCTGATGTTTATATGATGTATTTTTAAGCCATTGCTTAAGAATATTGTAAAAAAAGTTAAAAATAAATCATTTTAATCTATTTCTCAAAAATATTAAGAACATTGGTCTTTTTCTTTTTTTTGTAATTTTAAGTAGTTCTAATATTATTATGAAAACAGAAAATTTAAGCAAATGACAGTAATAGATATACAGAAAATACTGATATTTGGTAACTCAAGTTCTTAATGATTATAGTAGAACAATTCTTTATTTTTTTGACATTGTGATGCTGATACTCTAATAATTGAAGGCAAGCTTTGAGGATCCGAAAAGTAATGGATTTTAAAATGTCTTTTCATAGATAGTGGACATATACTAGTATAGTACTCGGAAAATGTCCAAGCACTCACTCCGAGACATTTGCATTTGGAAGGAAGAAATTAATTTTTTCATTCTTTCTTGTTCATCAGTAATTGGGACAAATATGAAACCTACCAATACAATGGCAATAATTCTAACAGTAATCTATGGTGAGCTCTCTTAACGTATATAAAAAAATCAGAAATATATAACTTACATGATATTTGTTAGTTCAAATGCTAAATCTACTTATTTTACCAAAATGTATTTGGTACACTAAGACTTAACATACTAAACGAGGCTACAAAGTACTTCGTATTAATATATTGTTGCATACATAAAATTCAACATTTAAATAATTTTTCTGTTTATCACACATAATTATGATAATAATTGAGTTACGACATTCAGTGTGCAATGTATTGCTTCCGAGACACATTTATCTTTATAATTTGTTATTGAAAACTAATTTTTGAATTGCCTTGTTTTTGTTCCTTGTAAAATTAGTTTGAAAAGTTATTTATTCAAAATACTTAACTATCAAAAGAAGCTATTTCCTATTTCCAAATATCTACTAAACTCAAAGAAACAACAACTTAATATGAGCCTATGTCTGTTTCATTAACAGGGCCCAAGGGCGTGAAGAATACGTCCCAGTCTAAAGCGAAAGTCCCAGTGTTTAATTTCCAAGCATGCTTGATACTCAATTTTATAAACTCACTGAAGTGATTTACGGCGGAGTCGACTTTGCCCAGTCTGAGGACAGAACTTCAAACTTATATTGGATGTCTTTTATAGTTGTTGTTTGAGCTTATTCTCTTTAAAGATCTGACATTTGTCGGATCAACTCCAGTAATGTTGACAGACACAGAAAGTCGATGACAAGCAGGGGATCTGAGGATAAATCCTCCCGGGGAAATCCGACACAATTCAGAATATGTTTCGGTGAGGCTGGATGGTCACAGCAATTTTTTACAAGTGGGATAATTTTTTGTACCACGTTCAAACGATAAGCATTTTAGATGTCGACTTGAGAATCTGGCCAAGGCAATCTGAGATTTTCGGTCACATTTTATTTCCAGAAGAGTTCCAGGAGATGTTCCAGAATACCATAGGTGTGTGGGTGGAATTTTCCAGATTGAATGTAGTCTAAATTTTTCATAAGAGTAAAGTTTCTGGTATGTAAGTGACGAACCAGTGGGCATATCTTTCTCGCTGCCCTCTTTGGCTACATCTTTTATTGTTAAACGTGTAAACATTCGTCTTTTACAAATAAGTCATGTAAACATAAATACTCTAAACTGATTCTGTGGCACGACAGCCTATGTGGGCCAAGTCCAACAGTCTCTGTTTTTCTGACCAAGAGGTCTTGGGGTGCGAAGCATATGTCCCGATTGGGTGGTCAGTCTAATGCGAAACCTCCAGTGTTTAGTTCCCAAGCATGCTTGGTACTCAGTTTATCAACCCACTGAAGGGATGAAAGGCTGAGTAGGTAAATATAAATAACAATTTATAATGAGAAATAATGATCAAGCTTTTTTTAAATAAATATATTATAATTATTCACTGGGTATCATTTCCTTATCAGACAATTATCACATTTATGGTTGCTTAAAAAAAAGTGGTAGTGCGTGACAAGATAAAAACAAGAAAAGCATTCATAGCAACTACTTTAAATAACTGCTCATTCAAGTAAGCAATATTTTAATATGAATTAAAGAAAACTTAAGCAATAATAAGAAAAATTAAATAAAAAAGTTTGATTTTATATCCAAAATAAAACGTTATTCTTGCATTTTATTGAAAATAAAAGTAAAAAAATTAATTTGTCAGGACGTAATGTAAATTATTAATTATTGAAATATTATTGAAATTTTGCCGATGTTTAGGAAAATAATTTTGCAGAAGTCTCATCTAATTTTTTATTTATAACTAAGAAAGTATGCTTTTAATACCAATTTTATGAGATTTCATTTTGTATTCTAAATTTTTATCTTGAAACATATTCCTTTATGTATTTATTTTGTTTTCTTTGGAGTAAGGGAGGAAATATATGTTTCATGTAAAAATAACAGGTCTTATCTTTTCAAAGTTACCTTTCAATCGTAATTTCATCCCATTGATTCTTTATTTGAAATTAAAATTATGATATGCTGGAAACGATGTACATTTTCTCAAATTTAAAAATTATTATACATACAAATTATTAAAACTTCAAATATATTGCCTTCATATGCTAAAAAGAAAAAGTTTAACCCACGAAGAAAAATAGATATTAAAATTTTTGTAACATAAATCTTCAAACTTCAAATAAAGCACGGGGATCGATTTATGTAAATGATATATATATATATATATATATATATATATATATATATATATATATATATTAGCTTGTCACAAACATAAAATAAAATTTATAAGCCAGTAACATTTTTAACCAACATGTCAGATTAAAAATATTTAAAAGACTAATTTAATAGAAGATAAATTTGAATTGAATAGATTTAATCGCACGTGTGTGGAGTAACTATTGTTTCCACAGGTTTAAAAAGGCTTATTCTTATAACCAGTGTCAAATTGTTTCTGTAAAATATTTTTAAAATTCATTTGACTTTTTTTAGCTACTGCAATTCTTTTACCGTATTCAAATTTTGATGCGGTAAAACAGATGATAATATAGCATTCTTTCACTTTGACTTAAACAATTAATTGTTGAAATGTTATAAAAAAACCAATTATTTCTAAATATTCACATTAATATAGCCATGCCAAAATATGCTGCCTTTGCACATTTAATCATTTAAATTGAGTACGTCCTCATGATAACCAGTCAGATCTTCAAAAAATTATTTTAAATATTATTTATTTATAAATAACAATTTAAAATAAATATATTCATCAAAGAATAATTCTCATTTAAAAATAAGTATTATTTTTTGACAAATGCCAAAATTTACGCTTCCTTCTAAAATAGACCATTAGGATGTTTGGATATGAAGAACAGCAAAAACATTTGTTACTAGAATCTCTTATTAACAAGACACTGCCAAGACAAATGCTGTCTATGGTATTTCAATAATCTTTATTGTGTACCTGATCATGGCATCCTGCAAGATCTTCAGTTTTGTTTCCAAACGAGCTCGGAATATAATTTATTGACAAAAAACCGCCCAAGTTAAATTTTTCTTTGGCTGCTTGACATTTTTCTAAATTATCTAATAAATCATATAAAGGTTTAGATTGTTTGATAAAGAATTTATATTTGAATAATTTGTGTTGATTTTATCAATTTGCCTTTACTTAACTTGTATTACTTTCATCATTGCATTATTTTCATTATTTTCTTCATTTGTATTATATCGATTCTGATATGTTAATTCATCATACGCTTTGCATTTTTTTTTGCCTTTTTCATCTAATGGATGCCAGGTTTTTTACAGAAAAATTTATATAAGTAAATAAAAAATGAAATACATATATCTAATAAAAGCAAAACTAAAATATAGCAGTCTAAATCACTGAGACAGCTAAGAGATAACAGCTATTATTTTAGGCACGACTTTACTGTTATAATCTACTGAGAAATAATTGTAAAATTTCGTTTTTAAAACAATTCAAGAATTATAAAAAAATAGATAATATTGGTAGGCAAACTATGTACGTATATTGCAAAGGCTTTTTTCTTGACTTTTTAACATTGGAAAAATTGTTAAAAATGAATTGAAAAATATTTTCAATTCATTATTAAAATTTGATATTTATTAAAAATAAATATTTATTAAAATTTGAAAATAAAATACTCTGATATGCTACTTGAAGGTAGTATCAATGATAAATGATGGCCTAACTTAAGATATACATGATATTTTTTCGTAATAAACTTTCTTTTATTTGATGCAATCTAGATATATTTTTAAATGGAGAAGAAATCTATGGGGCTCATTAACCATTTTTTAGGGGTGTCATCAAAAATTTTACATATGACTAGAAATTATAAAACAAATAATAATGACTTCCATTCTAAGATCAAAATAATTTATATATACTTTAGACATTAAATTTTTACAAGATAGTCCACAGTTTCAATTCTGGAGAAAATGTGTGTGTGTGTTTTTTTACACATCTCTGTTCACTATCTCTGTTCATCAAATTATAAATTATTAATTAGTTTAGTTACCATTTTTAAAAATAATTAAGGATACAATATTTGCTTTATAAAGAATATATCTTATAATATTTTATTTATTTTTATTTTCTGCCTGATGTTTATGAATTTATATGTATGTATATTTGAAGATATTTTCTAATTTTATTTTAAAATTGGGAAAATCTTTTCGCTCAAACTAGATCCAATTTTACGTGTAAGTAAAATTAATTACGTGTTTCAAAATACCATTTAATTAAAAATAATTAAATAAATAGCTTATAACTTGTTTTGGTGAATTAATATTAAGGAAAAAATAAAATAAGAATAGATTGCATTTTTGTGACTACGACCTTGATTATAATAACAACTGAATTCCACTGTTATTTAGTTTTTATTATGTAACATATTAGGAAAAGTTAACTGTTAAAGAAAGAAAACAAGTTGATCATAACCTTCGTGATCTTTAGTACAAACTGTAGCCGTACCCTGCCTAATGCAGTTCTTAATAAAACACATTACTCCCCACGCATCGAAAAGTACGATCCATTCCGTTTACCCTAAGAACTTAGGCCCTCTGTTTATACAGGTGGGCCCCACTAGGCCCCCGACCGCCCTTTCCAGAGGATCTTGAAAGTTTGCAAACAAGGTCTGGTATGCGGATCATGCTGCGAGAAGGCCACTTGGTCAACAAGATTAGGGACATCTTGGATTCACCGAGTTGCTTGTCAATATTATTTCTTATAAATCAGATGGCTTTTTAGCTTCTTGCATGTTTGCTCTCGGAACGTAACTTGCAGGTTCTTATCGGAATCTGAATGTTTTTTACTTTTAAAATAATCTGTTTTCACTATCGTAATCGTAGCTGACACCTTAAGCGGACATGAGAAGTCTTGATCTCTCTGGTGTAACATCACCGGTCGAGTTCAATGATGATCACATCGAACCAGCGATACAGACTTAGTTTTTTCAGGTGAAACGAAGCGCATGTCAATATACTTACGTGATTATCGGTGGTTTAAATGCTTTTCTTGGAAAGGTTTGACAGTTACCATTAAAAAGAAATTTACATATTATTTTTCCTTACATATCTTTTCTTTGTGATTTTGACAAACTAATATGCAGCTTTTAACGTATCTATTTTGCCGAAAAAATATTTAAATAAATAAAATAAAAATAAATAAAAAATAAAAATAGATAAAATAAATAAAAATAAATAAATAATAATTATAAAAGTAATATTTTTTTCATTATTTGCAAAATACATTTAGAGCATTCTGAATAAATCTTTTGTAATTTTACTATACGGATAATCTTTAAAAATATATTACTAAGCAAAATGCAAGTTATTAACCTACATAATTACCCAAATTTTCCCCTTGCATATTTTGTCAGCAAATACAATAATTTACTCTTTCTAAAAATGCTTAAAATTAGATATTATTAGTTTTATTTTATTTTATTTTTATCATTTATAAGTAATACTTTAGTATACATATTATTTAAGTCAAAATAATACAATGGTTGTTATTTTCAGCAGTCTGAAAATAATATTTTTAGTAAAGAGCTGTCAGAAAAAGTAATTCTAAAATTGGATTTTTCTGATAGTTTCTTATATAATCGGTTGTTTCTTATTTTCCGGATATTCATTTCCAATTGTTTCTTTTTTTAAAAAATTTAATATTTCCATAATGTAAACTTGCTGAATTAAAATAAGTAAAAGGTAATACTTTTAAACTTTTTTATACCTTTGGCAAAATTTTTAATTAAACTCAATTTAACCACGAAAAGTTAAAAAAAATTCTTAGTCTTTTCTCTGACTACCAATTTTTTGAATAAAATACATTTTTCAACCTAATAATATTTCCATCTGATATGACAGTAATGTCCTTGAATTTTAAAGGAAGATTTGAAGAATTATAAATTGTTATGTACGCAAAAGTGATTGACGTTCTCTCACTCTCTCCTATTTTTTTGGATTCTTTTATATTTATTCATATATCATTGAAATTTTTTTTATATTTTAGCATGTTTTCATAAGTTTTGTAATTAAGTATTTTTGCACTACCAAACATGTTTGGGAGTTAAGCATTAAAGAATTCTTGTTAGGCTGACAACATAACCGGGATGTATGCCTTGCATCTCTGGAATCAGGAATACAGATATGAGTACTGCCGACTTTCGACTGGCTTGGTTTAATAATGATTACTATATTTTTTAAAAATTGTAAATTCGAGTTTCGGATATTTGGTGATATTCTTATAAATTTATAACCAGAATGCGTATTCCAATGCAATTGCTTTACTTTATAATAAAGATTCTGTAAGTTTTTAAACAACGAAATTCAGAGGATTTGATGCATATGAGAACCTTATTTGACACTACAAAAGAAACAGCCTAACTATCAAAGGACAATGTAAGGTTTTTTAATATTCAATGCATTTTACTGCCTTTCAGGCAAAATTTTATTGTATTGAGAATTGTATCTTAATATCGCAGTTGAATTGTATTGCATCGAATTGTATTCATTCTATTGTAATATAACGAGTTATATCCAATTTAACTAAACAGTGGAAGGATACTGGTTTAGTTTAGTTGATACCATATCTGTACAATGCTCATATCTGTTTTCCTGACTTCTGGGATGCGAGGCATATATTCCGGTTAGGTAGTCAGCTAAACACGAAAACCCGCAGTGTTAAGTTCCCAAGAATGCTTGGACTCAGTTTATCGAACCACAGAAGGGATGAATGGTCAATCTTGCCTAGCCCAAGGATTGAACTAATGTAATGTAATGATTATTATAATATTTTTTGAAAATTATGAATTCAATTCCTAAATTTTGATGACGTTCTTTTTAAATTTACAAGATTTTAAATGTATAATTCAACTGTCCAATGTAAAAAGTATTGTACTTGTAAAATTTGAAAATACAGTTACTTTAATTATTTGGTTTGAAAATAATCAAACCACAATTCTCTCAACTCTAATATAAGATTATTAGATTACCAAAATTTTTAAATTTATCATTTCATGATAAAATATTTCCTTTCTATTGAATGACAGAATAGATTTCGTTTTCTAAAAACGTGACTGATGTATATGATACATAGTTTACTATTCTAGATTGAGAATGACATAATTCTCTCAACTCGAATTGATTAAATTAGTTTAATTATTTAAATTTACTTGATTAATTCATTTAATTATTAATTAATTCCAATGAATATGAAGGGGATCAAAATTAGAAAACTAGTACAAGGAATCAAAATCTTGTTAAAAAGTCTAAAATTTTATCTTAACTAAAAATTGATAAAAACATGTTTTTTTTAATTACAATATAAAAAATCTGGATACTTTTATTTATTTATTAATTTTCTAAGCAATAAAATTATAAACTGTTGTTGTAACTGATATCATTTTTCTGTTAATATACCATTTATATAGACTAAAATCCGAAATTTATACAAGAAAATGAATATTATTACAATCTAATGAAGTGAAAATGGATTAGAATATTTATGATTTTGGTACATATTTGGTATACCCAGTCGATATTTGAATTATTCTTTGTGTGTTCAAGGCAATGCTTTTCCCGTGCTTGGGGAAAAGTATTTCCAAATATATGGTAAATTTCCAAAAAAGTAGATGAGCGTTAATTTCACATTAAGTATTGTCTTTAATGTTATCTCAATCATTTGTAAAATTAATAACAGCGTTTGGAAACACGTATTATATATATATATTAATGTATATATATATATATATATATATATATATATATATATATATATATATATATATATATATATATATATATATATATATATATATATATATATATATATATATATATATATATATATATATATATATATATATATATATATATATATATATATATATATATATATATATATATATATATATATATATATATATATATATATATATGTATATATATATATATATATATATATATATATATATATATATATATATATATATATATATATATATATATATATATATATATATATATATATATATATATATATATATATATATATGTAACGAAATTTCGTTTGCATTGTCTTGGAATGCTTTTTATTCTCAATGGATTGCCCTTAAATGTTTAAAATATAGTGTATATAGTAATCATGACTTCTTTGTTGGAAAAGAAATTCCAAAAATTTAAGCATTCCGACAGATGCGCAGCCAAGAGAGAAGTTCACAATCCATTTCTTATTGGTGAATAGTGGATTTGTAACTCTTAGCTTTACATTCTTAATAATTTAATTGAATGTAGATATAGATAAACAAATTAATTTGGGCAAAATTTGATCATAATTGGGAAATTTTTCAGGATTTAAACTTTAAAATGATGAGTAAATACCAGGATTTAAATTTTTTTAAAAATAGAAGCATTTTCCTGTGTTAAAAATAGTTTGGTAAGACGTGCAACTAAGTGGAACAATTCGAAGTTTTTCTAAACAATTTGCTTTGTGCGTTAACCATTACTAAGTAGGTAATAATCCCCATAAATAACTAGGCAATCCTACTTTGTCACCATCTGAAAAACGAATGATGATTAATGCAGAAGACATGAATAATTGATTGATTGATGAAAATATGAATATTTAACTTTCGAAAGTAATTAGATAGATCTTCCTCTGCTCAAAAGCATGACAGGCCTTAGACTTTTCATCGAAAAAACTTTTTCATAGAAAGCAAAATATTCCCACCAAATTTCTGTTCAGGAGAACAGATTTCACGTCAGTCAAAATATTTTCTTGTGTCATCCATCAAAAGTCTCTCGAAAGAACAGTTACTGTGCGTGTGGTCTCGGCACCAAGTATCTGTGACAATCACCGGTTCATATTTCGCCGCATCGGATCCAGTTGCACCACCTTTCTTTTGTGAAACTGAAGCGATATCAGTGACTACTGCCTTACCAACCTATTATGAATGAGTTCCGTTAGCTATAGAGGAAGAAGTATATCAATATATAAATATATTTTATCTTATTCCACATTATATTCCCTTTTTTATCTTCAAAAGCGGATGGGTTTCTTCTTACCTTGGCGGTATAATTAAAGTTAATGAGACAGAATTCCCCTTTTTTGTAACATTTTATGGATGTTGATAGAAATATTTTTATTATATTTTTCTTTCTCTCACTCACACACACACACACACACACACACACACACACACACACACACACACACACACACACACACACACACACACACACACACACACACACACACACACACACACACACACACACACACACACACACACACACACACACACACACACACACACACACACACACACACACACACACACACATATATATATATATATATATATATGAATGAATTTAAAATAAAAATTATTTTGCTCTATGATAAGAAAATTTTAAAATTTTAGCATTTCTGTATATATTAATTAAACAAGTGAAGGATATTGCATTAATTGATAGAAATTCAACAAATATTGTAATTCCCATAAAGCTAGTGAATTTTGATCTTTTGTTTGAGAAAAAGCAATTAACCTGAAATAATGAAGGCGATTACAAATTTTGAATTTCTTGTATACTTTTTTTTATTTATTTTATTATATATTCTTATATTTTGGTCTATTTCAGAAACATTAAATTATTATCAAGGGGTGAAAAATGAGGCTAAAAATCAGCTAAAATGAAAACCTTAAAATCAGCAAATATGTTTGGCTGCTCAAATACGAAATTAAGAACCAAAAGAAGTCGGAAAAATTGAGTATAATTATTCTATTTATAATTATTTCTATAAAGGTGATTTGTTGTTACGTTAATTAATTAAAAAAAATTATAAAAATCTCGAAACATTTAATTGATTTATTTCAAGGAATTTTACTATCGTAAATTAATTTTTATAACTGAATGTCCTATTTTACTTTTTAATTTTTACTAAGAAAACACGCAAAAGACTACATAAAAGATACAAATTAGACTTTACATAAGAAAATTTGCTCGTATTATTTTGCTGTTTTTATCGTGTGATATCTATACAAGGTATGCTCTAAGCGACCACTTTACGCATTTTTAATAATCGCGCATTATTTTGTAAGTAATGTGTTTCCGGTAGGCATTTTTTATCATAACCTAATATCTTTTTTGTTTTTTGTTTTTGTATGCAAACTACATGCATTTTTTTCTATTATTTAGATTTTAATTATTTATGTCAATTACGTGATTGCTTTTACGAATTAAATTAAGAAGCTAATTCCAAATAAATCATTTAGGACTTTTAAACACTCCTTTGAATTAGGCAAAAAGTTTAATTAAAATTTTCAAAATTTTGTTGTTTCCTTTGATTGCTGATAGTTCCAAAATAATTTTTGGTAACATTTAATAGAATTTAAAATAATTGCATTTAATAACTTGAAATTTATTTTATTTCATTCGTAAAGTATAATGAACTGTAGTTGTGTATACCTCCATCTTATCAAAGGGAAATGAATATAGTTTAAAGCAAAATATCATGAATTTTATTTTCATATAATATAAGGAAAATATTATTTCATAAAATCTAATTGGCAAAAATTAAACTTTGGAAATATAAGTTAATATCCTTAGTAATGATTGGAGTTAATTTTTTTAGACTACCACTGGATATATAAAATTGTCAGTACGACGAAGATGGATATAAGAACCTTTAATCTCAAAAATGATTGGCGAAAGAATTTCTTTTCAAAGGCAGTGTTTCCAACTGTGGTTCCAAGCCCTTAACCATATTTCTCTGCTGACTGAACAAGATAAAACTGTCTGAAACGAGAACACGTCCCTGCCAGGAAAACGAGAGAAAATTTGCGTTTGCACTAGAGTAGTGTACGCGGAATATGACTAACGTGTCATATTTCTGAAAGCCCCCTTCAGAAATGCAAATTCAACCCCCGGAGAGGCTGATAGAAATAGGATTTCACACACATATTGTTCTTCTTCTTCCACTTTTCCTTGGCAACAAGAGTAGGAATCTAAAATGTCGGAGTTCGAAGATTACAGAAATATATTTTTTTTCCTGCGCGTCACTGCGAAAATTTAAGATGAGACTTTTTTTATCGAATGAACTTACTTGAATGTTGTTCGAAAAGACAATATTTCTGCCTCGCGTTAATTTTCAAAAAAATAAGCGTAAGAAATAAATGCTAACCTACTTAAGCATTATTGCATGGATTGTATTATTTGGATTAAATTTTTGTTAGCCACTTTCAGTAATTTTAATCTATTCTAATTTTTTTCATGATATCTTGGCTGGTTAGAGAAAAACTTACTCAGCTGCTTTTTTATAATAAAATATTATCCAGTATTATATGATTATATTATCTCAAAATCAGAAATAATATTCGTAGAATTGCTCTTTTACGTATTCAACAAATATTATATACCATTTGACAAACAGAATATACCAGTGGATAGGATCGCGGTGCCCTGGTTAACCAATTAGGGCATACTTTCTCGTTATTGGAAAGTAGTGACCCCAAATCCCCATGCAACCGAAGATACATTATTTTCATTAATGGCAACTGGGTCGCGATAAGTATGTGGTTGTCGCAATGTTCTCCATGTGAAATGATACCTCTGGGGATAGATGACAAGTCTGAGTGTCTTCTGCCTGATTCCTGCTTCTAAATTACGAAAATTCACTTTCAGGAATAAAATGGTACACTGACTGAGTGCCCCATTATATAAGATGCCATTGCTTTTTCTCTTGTGGTGCTGAAAGGTGAAAATCCAAGTGGACGGGAATTACATAACAACAATAACAATGTTCGCCCGAACAAAGACCACCAATTTACGAGGATTGTAGTCTCCAGAGAAACGTGCATTTAGCTTTCGAAGAAATATTACGATTTGAAAATATTAGTATATTTACTACGCATTTTGCCTTTTCAAAGAAATTATTAATTACTACGATTTGAAGTCTCACTTATAAGTCAGCTATAAACAAATCAAATGAGTTGTGAAACGTTCGAAAATTTCTCCATCAAGCTTCTTTTTTCTGCGTTCAATACAAAATTCATGCAAAATTCAATGCAAAATTGGTAGCATTCTGGAAAAGGCAAAAACAGTACTTTTTTAAAAGTTAAGAAAAAAGAGAGCAAATATTGTTATTTATTTTTAAAAACTACATTGTGATAATGTAAGAGAAGTAAAATTTAGAATAAAGATATTTCTTTGTTGACTTCCAATTTTTATGTTTAGATGATATTTTCTAAAGGAAAGAACTACTATATGCCACTATTTTTGAAGTTAGAAGAGTTGCGCAATGTGAGAAGAGAACGGTGGTAATATCACGATTTAAGCAGTTTTAGAGCAAATTGTTGTTGCTTTAGCATGCTTTCCTGTAATTGGTATCGAGTTGGTTCTATCATTTAGATGGAAGCAGCCGGATGGGAGTCTTTGTAATTTAAAAGCAAATACCAAGCAGAAGAAATCTGAATATTTAACTTGTCACCCCAAAGATATCATCTCACTTGAATCAGAATATAATCATATATTTATATAGATAAATTAAGTATCACCCTATAAATTTTGTAACAATCAAGATGCTTAACTACGGCTTATAACAATTTGAAAGTATCTATTTTTGAAAATTAGTGTCCATTTCCATACTTATTGATAGATATACATATCAACATTTCCTTTAGTAGCTATAAACCACTCGTTATCTACTGATGACTCAAAAAAAAATACTCATAATTTTCAAACAATGAAGCACTAATTTCTTTTCATTATCGGAATCTTTAAAATCAATTTTCTAGTCTTCATCATACTATTATTAAAGAAATTGAAATGAATATTTTCATGTATTTGTATTCTTTAACCAAGAATGAATCGTGTCACATTAAGAAAATAAGAAACCAAGTTTATCCAGCATGATAGGGGTGCGGACGCAATCAAATCTGCAACATCTAAAACGATGTTAGACTATTCCAATTACTCCGGCTGCTCTCCTTTCCAGATCTCATTCCGACATTTATCCGGAGTAATTGGACGTAATGCCCGACCAATGAGGTGTGAAAGGAGGGTGTTCCTTTGCAGGAGTGCTTTAATGAGGGACCAACGGGGCTACATCATAGAGCACGCGTCTCCCCTCAGTAGATCTGGTGTCAACCCTCTCCAGGGATTTCAACCCTTTCCTCTGGAGTAACCGGAATCCTGGAAAAGCATCATAGTTACAAGATCACCCCAGGCTTCGTTAGGGACGTTGGGAAACCAAGAATCAGATGCTTATAAGAGTTTTGTCACGTATTATATCATTAAAGATACACTAGAGAGAGAGAGAGAGAGATCATTTGAAAAACATTTTCTTCTTTTATAAGTTAAACATTTAGTTTAAAAGAGTGATATTACTTTAGCATTTCATATAGGATATAAAATGTTAAAATTAACACGCGTTTTATAAGTTTAATTTTACTCTTGTGTTTAAACTCTAATGCAATATTTTCTATGCCAGATAATTATTGAATGATTGATCACAATATAAATATATATATATATATATATATATATATATATATATATATATATATATATATATATATATATATATATATATATATATATATATATATATATATATATATATATATATATATATATATATATATATATATATATATATATATATATATATATATATATATATATATATACTCAATAAAATTAACCAGAAGATAAAAGTTAGATTCAGGAAAAATGAGTGTTTTAAAATTCAAGATTTTATAATCAAAATACTTTGCATTCTAGTTCAAATTATTGCTAAATACATCAAATTGCTACACAGAAAATTTAGATTTTGTATTTAGAATCTTAAAATTATTAAATTATAATAATTTAATTTTTGTTTAGGAAATGAATAAAATTAATGCGGGCACTTATCCGAACGAACACAAAATTGTAAGTTTTTGTCTATTTAAAGCAACTCTTCTCAATTATCTTTAAGTAAAATTTTTAAAAGCACACAACAAAAGTCTACTTTATTAAATAAATTTTAGCATTTTCAACAATTTATTATTAAAAATGTTGCTTCGTATGCTTGGAAAGCCTTCCAAACCATAAGTAAAGGTGTTAGAAAAGTTCATAATGGGCGGTATAGAACAACAATTGCAATGGATGACAAAAATAATATCCTACTAATGAAAAGAGCCCGAAACCAATCAGTAAACATCATTACTCATCAACTGTGAACAGTAATGGAGAGACAAGCATCGCTGTCGATTGTGTCCAAACATCTTCAATAAAGTAACCCATTCGCTGGCCATAAGAATCATTGCATCTTTTTGAAAGTTGCCATCGGCATTACCGTTTAGAGTGGAGCAAAGAACACAAAAATTGGACATCGTATCAATGGAGTTGTGTCCTGGATACGAATGAGTTAATGTGTCCCAAGTGATTCTCTACGCCAGTTGACTAGGAAAGAGCCGGGATGATGATCATCCCTCCCATTCATCCCGGGTTGAGAGTCGTGATTTCATCTCAGTAATACCACTGAAGGAAACCGTTTAGTTGTTCCAGAATAGTTGTCTGGGTAGGCATTATAGTAAAAGGGTGGATTGAGCTCTATGTTTTCGTAAGATGCTGTGTAAGGGGAAATCGCAATTGTAAGGAGGTGATTCTCCTTCAAGTGCATCTGTTCCGAGATGCCATTGGAGCAGACTTTGTTTTACGGATGACAATACACAACTCAACTGTTTAGTTGGAACAGGAAAAGAAAGGTGTCACTTGAATTTACTAGCCAGCGTTCACCCGCGATTTAAATCTTATAAAATTTTTATGTCCTACTGAAATGCCTCCGAGGAACACCTAAGAATTGAAACAGATGCCGATTGAGGAATGGGCACTTTTGCTTCAAAAAATGGGAAACAATCTGGTGCTGAGTCTTAAGAGAAGGTACAAAGAAACAATTACAGTAAAGAGCAGGAAATTACAGTAATCAGAAGATTACAGAGCAGGAACAATTACAGTAAAGAGTACATACTTATATAGGAGTATCTATTTGTTGTTCTTTCCCTTGGATAGACAATTATTCATATTATGAGTTCAGTAAAGGTTTTTTGTTTAATCTTATACTGTATGAACTGTATTTATTCTGCGCAACTTTGCATTCGTCATCTTTAAGTACAAAATGTTGTTTCTTATTTCTGAATTTTATGTCTTTCAGATTATTTGTCTTGAAGCTATGGCAAAAAAATCTGTTAGCTTAAGTTTTGCATACTAGTATATGTGTAGTAATAAGTAGTAACTTAATCAAAGTGAAAGAAGTGAAAATTTAATTATTGACAAAATTATATCAGTAAAAATCAGTAATATTATTAAAAATAAATAATTTTCCTTTTAATACTGAATTAACATACTATATTATAACAAAAGTATTGAATTTCATTTATGATTTCACATTTAAGCTTTATTGTATCATATTTATTGATCTTCTAGAATTCTAACCATAATCAATATATTCTTTTTGCGTTTAGCTACAATTTAAAGAAGCTCACTTTGGCTTATCTGTTAAATAAAATTCATAACTGGTAAAATGTATAATATAATTAAACTAAAATATTTTATACATAGTTTCTTAAAGAGTTAAGAACTTAACCAATGTTATTTTTGCAAATAATTCATATGAAAATGGAATCCTTAAAAGTTCTGAATTGTATGTTCAAAATGTTGTTTCACAAACTAAGCTTAAATCTGATAATATACAAAAAAAGCTTGTTTGTCAGTCATAATGTTTTTTTATTCTTAAAATGAAATAAAATTGGCAAGAAGTATAATTTAGTAGTATTAATTCATTCTAGGAGCCAGACTGCTTTCAAGAAATCAGTAAATTATAGATCTTTTGAAATGAAATAAATTTTTAAATTAATTCAAACAACATTAAGTGCAGAAAATAATACAGAAAACAGTATGAAATGATGAAAATATGCATTCAAGTGCGAGAAAAATTGTATACCTTTCTAATATCGTATATGCTCCCCCCCCCTCACGAACACTTAGAAGTACCACAAAATTACTTGGCATTGACTTGAGAAAAATTTGAAGGTATTCAAAAGATAATTTGTACCATGAGAGAATTGTATCACACGACTCCTAAATTATTCAAATTTTTTGTAGCAAAGATTTTTTTTCTGAATGATTCCTTAGTATATACTTTAGAAATGTTTGGTAATGTTCATATCTGAGAACTTAAATTTTCCATTGGAAATATCTAAAACCAGAAAAATGATTTTTGAGCCACCTTTAAGCCAATCGCGATGTGTGAAGTGTTGCATTGTCATAAGAGGAATTATCCTAGTCCTTTGGAATCTACAATGGACATGATTGGGTATAAGTAATAATGTTTTAATATCTGTCACCTGTCAGATTTGTGCTTAGATATTTCTAGTTCATACTTTTTATAATAATCTCTTTGCATACTCGACATACCATTGCAGAGATTCTACTATCTTGAACAATCACTTGCTGATATGTAAGACCCATTGATTCATTATATTTCCTCCATCTTTTTTATGCTATTAGAAACGAGACGCTTCAGATCAGGCTGCATGTTCCAGTCATTGACAATCTGATGGTGGCATAGCCAGGCAAAGGATAAAGTTAAACATTGTACAATCAACAGTGATTTACAAGAGTCTTCGGCTTCAAGAGTTCATATCAGCTATGTTTTTTGAAAAGTACACATATCCTTAAAATAATTCATTAAGACGCCATAGATGATCAAATTTTTTAAGGTCTTTTCCAACTGCACTCTTGTCTAAGTTTAATGTTGCACTGAATATTTCATATTCACCGTAAAATCTTGAAATTGACATGCAAAAATTCCTCAATTTTATACTTATCTCAGAGATACTTTGCTCCATCTCATATCAATGATAGTATTTTTAGTCAATAAAATCTTGATAATCTGTCATTATTGCAGCAAAAAAGGATTTAAAAATTTTGTCAGATGCCTCGTGTTTTGTCTCGGCGCTGTCGATCAAATCCAATCAAGTTGTATACTTGTTTATTTGAATATTCATATCTGCACCAGCTTCTTTAAAAACTGGTAAAACTAAATTATACAATATGTTATGTTTCTTTTTAGTTTTTAATGTAGAATTACATCGTTTTAAATTTTAGCTTTTAATAGATCGGATTTTATGTGTAATCGTAACGAAATATTGTGTTGTATCATTTAAAATGAGAATAAATTAGCGTTTCCGCTTGAATTTTTAACCTATAGTAAAATAACTAAAGACTAATTTGAAAACTGATGTAACTTTCTTGTATTTCGGGCAGGGAATCTTTTAATATTATTATAATTGTTAACATTTGATTAAATAATATTCATATTTATTTAAAAATTACTTAATTTAAGGAAAGTTTTCATTAAAATTACTTTATGGTTAAATTCAATTTTTAGTGCACCAGTTTCTACCAAGTCATCAATATGATAAATATACTTTACGTAAAGGTAAATCCAGTCCCAACTTAATATAAATTCTGTAACATTATAATCAAAAATACTTCTGAAAATGATGTATCAAAAGATAAGCAAATGTAAAAACGCATACTTAAAAGTAATTGTAAACAGTGATGACATCTGTGTCCATTCTACTAAAATGAAAAATTAGAATATGTTCATAAATATGAAATGTTACACTCCTTAGACACTGATATACATAGGAAAACTGTTATCCGTATTAACTGCCAAATTTTTGACGAATGCATTAGTTTCTTGCCGTAACGTATAGGCTCTCTCAATGACTTTAAAGATTTTGGACTCCTGATATTTAGTTGACTAATATGAATTTTTATTGTTGTTGCTAATATCCGTGTCTAGCCTCTGTAGACGAGATCTACGAGTTTATTCACCCCCAAAGAGTCATAGACTAGCATAGGTCAATCTAATAGTTCATCGTAGGACAAACCTAGATACATAAAAACATGTGACGAAAAAACTTGCACTTCATAACATTTCGTTCAAATCGGATGGGTTTTTGACTACACTGCAAGACAAGGTATCTTAGATGGTCATTAAGAAGGCTGGAAAGAATCGTTTGGATACATCTGTCGCAGCTCATAGAAGATTTGAGACGGTACCTAGAATTTGCCGGATGTACAAGCCAGGTCATTTTATTAATATTTTTTCTGGCAGAATACAGCTCAATCGAAGTCCGATAATTAGAAGTAACCATAGCTTCTCCAGCATCCATTACATGAATTTTTATAGATCTTCTTCTTCTTAGAGCTGGGTTTGTATGTCATTGGGCACTTCTGCTTTTATCAGCATTTTGTACTATTAACTCCAAACCCAGTGTTTCCTAGTTCCAGTTGCTCGGGTCACCCACTTTATTAATAAAGTCCGATAATCCTTTAATAGAGTCTAGGTGTAACTCTCTAGTATGAATGATGATTAAAGAAGTTAATCTAGGGAGGGCAAGAGCCTCGCATTCGTAAATGATACTGCTTGGCCATTTCCTCTTGCTATTTTTATAGATAGTAGATTCATATCTCTAATAAAAAAAATCCATGAAATACTCGTCACTTAACTCAACACAGATACATTTATTGAGGAAAAAGATCAAAAATTTTCTTCCATTTTTCAGCAGGAAGACGCTCTGGTCTGGTTGGTTAGGGTGTTTGTTCTCTTTATCGGAAGGTAGTGATTTCGAATCCCAATCCAAGCGAAGATCTATCAGGTTCGCTAATGGTGGCTGGGATACGTTAAATATGTCTTGGTCGCAATGACCTACATGGCAAATAACATCATTGAGAGTGGCAAATCTTGGGATCTTCTGCTTGGTTTCTGCTGTTAAATTACGAAAAGCTACTTTTGGAACTACGATGTTACACTCAATGGATCTTTAACTATATAAGATGTCATCACTTCCACCTCTTGTAGTGATGAAAGGCGGAAATCCTAATGTAGCCAAGCATTATATAATCATTTTTCAACAGCAGATAAAATTGTTTTCAATACAGTAGTCTGTATTTTTTCTATATGCCTTTTGGCTAGTTTACTTTGTTCATCTTTTAAATTTGATCTCTTAAAAAGTACCTGTAGGGCTCAAAAAATGAAACAAATCTGGCTAAAACACTTTCCAAGTTCATCTCAAGCTTGTTTTATGATTATGCAAGTCAAATCAGGTGCGAATATCTTTATTCATTTGAATGTTTGACACTCCAGATTCCTGAGCTGACGTCATTCATGGACAGAATATTTTGAATATTTACAGATCTAAAAACATTGAGACAACTTAGCGAAATATAGATTTTTTTAAAGCCTTGATCTTTTAATACGTCATTTAAAAATAAGATGTGGAAATTTTTTTATTGTGCATAGTGTCACATCTATTTATTTCTTTTTGGCAATGACTGTTTTCCAGGAAATTCTGCTGAAGTTAAGGAGCTCTCAATGTTCATTTCATAGTTATTTATGTTATATATACATATTTTTATTAATTTAATATATTTTTATTTCACTCAATTCATAATTCCGAAAAAATATGGTTCCCAAAATATTTCCTTACTGATCATTTTATTGCTCATATCAGAATATGACGTAATCTTCTTCCACAATAATGAAATTATATTGCAAGTAATCATACACATTTTTGAGAATTTCACTTAATATTAGAAGAGTGATCCCACAAAAAATGTTAAATAATAATGGATTTTAGAAATAATCGCTATGATGAGAATATTTCTCTCCCAAAAGGGAAACATTAGACATTAATTGACAAGCACCATCTGTGCTGATTGGTTCACCGAAAGTCGAGGATTGCTGATACAGTTCAATTCTTAAGTCAGAAATCACTTCCCATACAATTCAGATTTAGTACTAAAAAACTTAAAAAAAGTTTTTATGAGAATCAAGTCTTTTCTTAGACAACGAGAAAAAACAGTTGCTGAGATTTATCTTAATGTTCAATGCCATGATTTTTAGCATGTATCTAACAATGTGTACAATTTAAGTATCTTATTCCTAATTTCAGATGAATGCCGAAATAAATTTAGTGATTATGCGAAAACATAATCTGCAAATAAGTTTCATAACTACTTTTTTCTATTTTCTATTTATTTTTTAAAATTATTTTTCCTTATCATAAAAGATTTTTCTCTCATGGATTTATCTATTTACATTAAATAAATGAGATAAATGTATTTTTCATCAATTTTGTTTGCAAAGTTTGCAGTTATTTAGTCAACAAAGACCTATTTATCTTTCTTCTCAATATTAAACTGATTTATCTATATTGAAACTTAATGATTCCCTCTTAATTTCACATATTCATTTGAGGAACACGTTCACTTATAAATAAAATGTAAAATTTTACCTTTAAAGTAAGAGATTATAAGCACATGTTATGATAAATCTAATGGAGTTTTGCTTAGTGATGTCTTTCGAGGCGTTTAAATACTCGAAGATGATTGTATTCCATATTTTAAAAGCATTCTTCAGTAAATGGCTTTTATTAAAATGGAAGTATACACTGTCGTTCTTAACAAATGAATATTTATCATGTAAACAGCTAATGAGATTTTCGGTCAAAAGTTATTGTTTCCATTTACAAATAAGAAGGTAATGCGCATGCGCTATTTGCTATTTGTCGTCTTCAAACAAATGAAACAGATGATCAAATACCAGATTTTGTTTCTCTTGTTTCATTTGTACTAACGCATAATTGCGTATGCTTAGGTGTATTGTCACGTAGTATATTTCGATTGTGTCTGTTATTATTTCTTTTAACATGATCTGTTACTTTTTTATAGTTTATATATTTATTATTATTATTTGTTATTATAATAGGTTTGATTTGCTTCTTTGTGCTTAAATGCATAAATAAGTGCATTTAAACACAATGAAGTAAATCAAAAAAATTACATTTAAAATATTTTAAAATTATCGGTTACGGAATATTTATGATATTATCTATTTTAAATCATTGAACTCTTTTTGTGTAGATAAAAATAAGTTTCATGGAATAAATTATATATATCTATATCTATATCTATCTATCTATCTATCTATCTATCTATCTATCTATCTATCTATCTATATATACATATATATATATACATATATATATATATATATATATATATATATATATATATATATATATATATATATATATATATATATATATATATATATATATATATATATATATATATATATATATATATATATATAATGAAAAGGAACAGTGGTTTTTCTTTGTCTGAATACCAATTCACTTCTATAATGACGAAATATATCCATATATTTTTGTTTGACATTCTGTTTACATCATTTTTGGAAAAAGTCACACAGTTATGGTAATTTACAGAGTAAGAGACATACTACTTTAAACTATTGATAAGTCATTTTTGAAATTTATATCATTTTAGAGGAATTTTCTGGTATCAAGTTTTAAAAGCAAATTGGTACATTGGTGTAAATGCATGAGAGCTACACAAAATAATTTTTGCTTCAATAAAGATCGATTCTAGAACAATAAAAACATAATGGGAAAATTATGAAATGACAAAACATTTTTTTACGATCCTAAAGAACAATAGTCTATAAAAAAATCCAATAAAATTTAACATACCGAAAAAATGCTTCATTAAAATTGATTTGTAGCAGAAATTTTGAAGATAACAGCAAAAACACGTCGCAGATCATGGCGAGAAAATGATTAATGGACGTGATGATTCTCTAAATGCTTGTATCATTTTGTTGTAACGAATGCTTTCTCCTTTTTGCCGATAATCTCTAAGAACTCATCTGTTATCCAATCAACGACAAACAAATGAAACAGTTGAAAATAAAATGCAGTAATCTCTTAACCAAAAAGAATCCATTTTCGAAAATTTTTATTTTTGACAGTTCTAAATCCTCACGGACTTAAATCGAAAATTGCGTGTTGTAATATCCGGCTTGCATTCTTTAGTTGGAAATAAAAGGGAAGTCGCATATTTTAGGATAAATTCCGCCCGTTATATTTTTACTTATTATTTTTATAGTTTCGTTTTATTATCATTTTATTAATCCTATTAAATCCATACCTCGAGCAATGATCGTTTTTGTCTCGTCGCGTCTGTCATTTCATTTCTGAGGCTTAAGTATGAGCGCCCTTATAAGGAATTTCTTTGGTAATCTCAGAGCTAAAGAGGAAAGAAAAGAAATCACATATAAACATATTCTAAGATCTGTCATTTTCAATTAACAATTGGAGAATTTAAAAATGAATAATTCAGGGTTACCAAAAGTGGTATTTTCTGCCGATTTTGGCGACGTTATTCAGAAGAATTATGTAATATTAATAATTTATTTTACATAATACCTAATACATAATTTGTAAATTAATAAGATAGGATTATAAATAAAACTTAAATTTTTACATTTAAAAAGCAATTTAGTAATATTTCTATAAGGACTAAGAGATCAAAATGTTGCATTGTGTTTAATAATGCGCGTTTAATATACAATAATCCATTTTTAAACTGATCTCTATAGAGCTTGACACATTACATTTAACAAAAATACATTTTGTTGAATGTTTTTGAGCAAAAATTTTATTGAGTGTTCGTAAAATGTGATGCAGCCAATATATATTTGCATTGCAGAAGTAGTAAAATAGGAAAGGCTATTTCTTTCGAAATTGTACCGCAATGAAATGAGTTAAGTTCTCATGATACATATAATCAGAGCAAAAATATTAACTAAAAATTTAATTCATTGTTCAATCATTTAGAAGATTGTATATCTCCCAATTTTCATGAATTGAGCTGGAAACTGAGATTAATGCAGTATAACATCAAATTATATTTACACATTGTGAGCCACATAAGTTTTTGTTAGTTTTATAACATCCATAAGAATTTAAATATTACAGATCACACATCATATATATATATATATATATATATATATATATATATATATATATATATATATATATATATATATATATATATATATATATATATATATATATATATATATATATATATATATATATATATATATATATATATATATATATATATATATATATATATATATATATATATATATATATATAAAACGAAGAATGAATCAATAAGCGGTAAATGGTAATAGTAAATATACTGTACCTGTAAAACACCATTTAACCAGATTAAACAAATTTAAATTCTATTAAAATTCTCTGCCTGTTATGTTTTAATTCACTATAATGAATAATAATATAAGAATATGATTTTTTATAATTATTCTCCAAAACATTTGTTAAGTTAATTTGTGAATGTTATCTTTGTATTTTATTATCTGTGTGTTAAATAATGTTTGTAATATTTTTGTTTTATGTCGCTGGAAAGAAAATAATTTTGTCTGAAATTTTTGTTCATTTTGTTTAAAGGCAGAATTTTTGAACTGAAAGTAAGTGATTTATTATTATTATTATTTAGAAGATTTTTTATAGCTAAAATTTTTGATTTCTCTTATTTTATTGAAAACAGAAAATTCCTTTCCATTACAAGCAAACTGGGGGATTTACTAAAATAAGTAATTTAAATTTTATATTAACAGTTCTTGAACAACATTTATATGAATATGGTAAGTAATATGAACACCTATCCTTTCTTTTTAGTAATTTTATAATTTTTTCACGACAAGTGAAATGGATATTGATTGGTATTCTTTATAAAATTGGTTTAAAATTCAATAATCTTCATTAATAGCTTCGTAACTTTTTCAAAAATGAATGAAAGTATAATAATGAATGTAAGACCTGTGGAAAATTTACAAGATTTAATAAAAGAATAGCACTAAACTATTTTTGAATCATTATATTTTCTATTTAAATAAGAAGCTGCACAAATATTCTGATGTGAATAAGCATCAAATAAAGAAATTGTCATAGATTATATAATAAATGAGAGATGGTAAACAGAGTTAAAGGCTCAAATTTCGTTGATTTTTTAAACATCATTAGCTTAACCAGATAGCAGAAAAAAGAAAATATCGATAGTTTAAAGATACGATCTTATTTTGCAGACTTAAAGTATATAGGAACAGATCTTCTAAATTAAATTACATAGATACAAAAAACAATCATTGTGAACAAGGTCATTATTACCATTATTACTTACCATGGTGACTAATTTTCCTTTATTTTCGAAAGATATTTTAAAAATTCTAGCACAATTTCGGAATTAGTCAGTTCTATAATTCATTTGGAATGTCATCGAGCTGAATTTTTTTTAAACTTACAAGAAGTTTATTCCATAACTAGTGTTTGAAATCAAATTATCTCCATTGAGCAAGAAACAAAGACTACATACCAAATCATGATTTTGATCTCCAAATGCTGTGCTGTCCTGGATAATTATTTGATTGTTAGTTTAAAAATTCAAGGGAGCAATGATCCAGAATTATAGTGTGGCTTATAGATAAGGTATTGTCGTAAGTTTTAAGTACATAAGATTGAATTTCTATTCGTAGTTTCTATTTAGAGTTTATTTATTCTTTTATTTCGATAATTATACATTAAATACAATAATTTATTAATTTTAAATTAGAAGCATAAATTAATGCAACATAATTTAAGTGAAAGTTTCTTTTCAATTTATGTTAGTGAGAGATTAGACAGTTACATATCCAGGAAATATGAAAAGTAACTAATTAAAATCAATTAAGCATTTCTAAACGTTTACTGTTTAATATAATTTTGCCTGAACCGAAGTAGAATTTAAACACAAACATAAAAATTTTAACAGCATTTATAATTTTTTCTATGCCAGATTTAATTCCTATTTTTTTCTCTAGATATAAACTGTATAGCGTAATTTGCAAAAAAGTGCTTAATTTTATTTTTCAGTCAATTTAAAAAACCTGAGCAAATAATATCAATGACGTTTGTTGATTATCTATCCTTTTTCTTTTGAGCAATTCACAGTATTGATACTAAGATTAAAATTTCTTGAAATACTTTAAATATAAGTTTTTACTTTAAAAATACGAAACTCATTCAATAATAAATCTTTGATATCTTGTGATTAAATATTTTATAGTGATTAAATATCTTATGTGATACTTATTTATAGTTTGGCTTGTTCTCTATGCATTAAAGGCTTAATAAATACTCTTGCATCTTGTTACCTTATAGATACTTAAATAGAAACTGTAGAAAAGTAAGTATAAATGGTTACATGTTGCACAGAAAGTACTCTGCTAAATTCATGCGTAATAATCCATCTAAAAAAACTGATGACAGTTTTCTGTGACAAAGTTCTAATGCTTTGCATTTTTTGTGCATTGATAAACTAAAGAAGTTCTAATGTATAAAAAGGCGGCCCGTGGCTGAGTG
This sequence comes from Latrodectus hesperus, assembly GCA_037975125.1. Classification (NCBI taxonomy): domain Eukaryota; kingdom Metazoa; phylum Arthropoda; class Arachnida; order Araneae; family Theridiidae; genus Latrodectus; species Latrodectus hesperus. Next base: position 109,548,764 of record CM075853.1, read on the forward strand.
GTCAAAGTATCACTCCGCTAATCGCTTGAGAGCGTAGGAGTGTGGGTTTGATTCCAACCGTGGCCCTGGGTGTTTTCTTCGTTATCCTTCTGTGGTTGTACATCTGTCATTGTGCTATTTGTCCTATTATCGACGAAGACTTACAAGCGGATCTCAAGAATCAAGCATACAAGTCTGAATATATGTAATAAATTTAATGTATAAAACAATTATGTTCACTAAATGTATAAAACAAACTCAATAAAATAAACAGTAATGTTTAAGTGCAATTTCATTCATACCTTGAAAAATCTAGAATTGCAACTTCAATCATTGCAAGGGATATTTTTTTTTAATTTATTGCTTTATTTCACCAGAAATTGATAGAATAATAATCTTTTCAAGCTTTTTAAGTATTTTATATTTTAATATGATTAGTTTCTAGAGCAAAGTAATTTTCTTATTAACGAACTAAATTTAGATTTAAAATTTTACAAGCATTCATTTCCTGGCATATATTTAATGTAAGAGTTTTTTTAAATAATTCAGAAATAAAGGAAATGCCCGGATACGGGATTTGCTTTTTGCAGAACGAATCCTAATCCAACCCCTAGTTGCCAGCCAAATAAAGTAACCGGCTACAGGTGTGACAGTGACTGATTACCTGCGCCGACACATCTTTAGCGATGTGTCACCTACCTGGATCTCCATTGTGCTTGTTGAAAGCTCTTCTTTTCTCTCATTTCCGAAGAATTTTATTCTGATTTCCTTCGCAATCATCCATCATTTCTTGGTGCCGAAATGGTAATAACACTAAAAATTAAAAAAAAATGTTTTCCATTAATGCTCTTAGGAATGACTTTTTTGGCGATGATTAGGCGCAGATTGGTGTGGTTTCACATTTTGATGGAAATGAATTGCCATTCCCGAATCGGTATTTAATTTTTGACTGAATTCACAATGACATTCGCTGCTAATTAGACTGTAGATTTCTCTGAATTTTATGACGATTGGGGCCAAATGGACTGTGTCTTTTCCGAAAGATTACTTATTGAGCAACTTAATTTCAAATGGCTGTCAATCATGGACACAAGGCGATGTTGTAAAAGGGAATCGAAAAATATTTTTTCCATCTTATGTCTATTAGGCATCACAATAATATTTCAAGGCACCGGAAAAATGCTGCTATTTTCATTTTCTTTTGTAAATTACTAAAAGTTAGAATTCTGTGAACTTGCTTAGTTTAATAATGGAGTCACCCACAAGTAACTCAAATATTACTTATGAAAGAAATTACAATACTGAAGTGTCAAAACAAGGAAAACCTGCCACTTAAAAGACGAGACATGCCAATAATTTATATTTTTAAGAGGATTCTATTTATTATACTTTTGGATTAATCATTAAAAATATCATTTGACCTTTATAAAGTACATAATAAGTTATTTCTTATTTGTTTTTAATTATTTGACTGTCACTATTACTAATTTTTGTTGACAGGAAAAACCATAGTAATTACTTAACATCAAACAATTTTTAAATACATTTACAAAATAATGTAATTATTAGTTGGATGACATAAATTGCTAAAAATTATGCTTTACTCGGTTTTCGTTTTCTTTTTTTTACAAAGAAAATTTTTTTTATACTTTTTGATTAGTATAAGCATTAAATCTTGTAACTCTTATTTTCAGCTTATTTTACTTGAATATTTTATTTTATATTTATTTGTATCAACGAATCTTTGCTATATAAATAAATGAATGTCTATTTTTGCAATACTTTTGTGGGCTGAAGATTACTTAAAGTAAGTATTGCAAAATTATTTTTTATGTATTTCTACTGCTGCTTCTAACAAGAATTTTACTATTTATGAAGTAATTCAATTTGTGAAATAGTTTTTACAACAAAATATTTAATAGAATATTTTTACCGACGATTTTTTTCAATTGATGAGAATAAAATTTAGAAGTAATTTTTGTATTCACTTTCTAAAAATTCAAAAATAGCTTTTTTTGAGCTTCTGTTGAAAGCAATAGCTTATGAATAAAAGTAATTAATGTTTGATTTTTCGCTTATGAATTAGCAATAATTTAATAAACATTGTTCTCTGAAACTTTATTATATCTTTCTTTTATGGTTTCTTTTTAAATAATTCAAGGTTCTGCCTACGTTCGAACCAACTTTTTCTTAAATATTAATTTTAATGTTCTTTTATCTTGTTAATAAATAAATTATGGTGTAAAAACATAAAATTAGTCTAACTTTATATATATATAGCATACTTTTCGCAAAATTAGTTATTTTCTGGCAAATTTTCACAAAACGGCTAACACTTAACAGAATATTGTAATGTATCAATCTTTTAATATAATTTGGGCATAATGTTTATGTGGCAATGTTATTTGAAATGAAGCAATATTTGAGAAAAATATTGAGAGATAAAAGAAATATGGGTAAAAATAAATAGCGATATGATATTCACCAAAATTTTACTAAATATACTACTCCTTAAAAATAGTTGTAAATAAAAATGTTCGTCATATACATTCAAAATTTTGATTGATATCATAGATAATAACTCTTATCTATCTATCTATCTATCTCTCTTTCTATATATATATATATATATATATATATATATATATATATATATATATATATATATATATATATATATATATATATATATATATATATATATATATATATATATATATATATATATATATATATATATATATATATATATATATATATATATATAAGCCTAAGCCAAATTTCTTATAAGTATCTTCATTATTACTTGATATATTGTGTTAGTAGGGAGCTAAGTGTATTTTGTGAAAAACAAAATTTTGAAAAAAAATCACTTTTAAATAATACTTTCGTTTGTGATAACGATGATAAAGCCAAATAACCGCCACATGCTTTAGACTATCAATCAGCACATTATAAAAAAACATATTAATTAAAAACACAGTAAAAAAAGTAAAATATCCAATTTCTTTATCTTTTTCGCTTTGAAAATGCAAATTCGTTTTTCAAAAGACAAAGCATTTTAAAATTTCCGTAACCTAATTTCAATTTGACATATAATAAAACGACAAAACTGTTTCCGGAACTGGGATACTATGAGAACAAGATTCAGATGAAAAAAAATGCATGCATGTTATCAAAAATCAATTTTTCAAAGTATGCGGATACCTTAAAAAATGGATAAAATATTTCTCAATATGTGAAAATGAAAGCAACATATTTACTACCTTACTTTTTGAAATGCTTTTGTTTCTCACTCAGTTATTATTTTATATTTTATACAGACCAAATTTTAGTTTTGACGCAGATATTGTCATTACGAGTAGGAATGGTACAAATATTTTAATGTCTTAGAACCCAGCGTACAATATCTATATTCTAATCAGAATAAATTTGGAAAACTCAAATTATAGATAGTTGAAAATCTTAGGAAAAATACTTAGTTACCAAAGAATAATGTAATTTTTGCAAAAAATTTGATTATTTTCATGCATTTCAGGAGATAAATTGTATAAAAATATTAAAATTGTGCTAAAGAGAATTACAGACTGCTAAAAAACAATTTTTGCACTCGTGCTAAGATTTAGAATGGTTGGTTTTGTAAAAAATACATATTCTAAATTATTTTTCTCCATCCCCAGCAAAGAAAAATGTTTTTCAAAAACATCTAAACTCTGAGATTATAGAATGTTAATTAGACCTTCAAAATCAATTTTAGCATTATATAACACCACAATTTAATGCATTTAAGCAAATGATTAATCATACCATTTACTAAGCATAAAAATAGATACTTTATTAAAATGCCCACTCTGTAAGTAAAAGGTAAATCTCTATATTCTGACAAAATCTAAATTTGGAATATTGATATAACATAGTGGGCGTCAAAATCACAAGCTTTTGACTTTTTCCGCTTCAAAATTGACTTTTGTTCATTCAACTCATTAAAGCAAGTGTTAAATCATACAATTTATTAAATATAATTATGACAAATTTATTAAAAACAAATAGCTGTAAGCTTTATTCCAATTCAATCAAATGTAATATTGATATGCATCATGGAAATTAACATCTCTAGCTAATGATCTATTGCTTATAATGCTAGTGTACACTTTTTGGCAAAAATATTTCAATTTAAGTAATTTACTTATTTCTCTTTTTTATAGGAAATTACTGAATAAAAATATCAAATCTTTAGGTACATTCTTATAAATATTTTAGACCAATGCAACACACAAATATTTTATAAAACTACAATAGGCTATCCATTAAAATTGTATTATTGAATGAATGTTGTTGTTGTTGTTATCGTGTGCCAGCTAGGCTGGCTATATAGAGTGAGCTGTTCCACTTTTCCAACTGAACCATATTTAGGTGTGGAGTCCGACTTCCTCAGTACACATATGCCAGAGGTATCCGCTTATAGGCAACCATTCACAACACATTCATACAAGGAAAGGACAAAGACAGGATAGATAGAGAGAGAAAAAGCACATCCATGCCCGAACCGGGATTCAAACCCAGGACCTCCCTATCCACAGTCAGACACACTGACCACAAAAAAAGTTGGGAGGCTATTGAATAAATATATTGCTTATTACAAAACTGTGTTATTGTAAAATATGTTGTCAGTTTGGAAATAACATTCAATGGAACAACATTTTTTATACAATGAGATTCAATGCCCTGAAGTTCTAGAACAGAATTTGAATTCAACAAGCTCACTGTTACTCTAATCGGAAGTATACAAGCACTTATATATATAAGCCTTTGGGGAGAATAAAAATATTCCAACTCCTTTGGAATTGAGATTCCCCGTTTCATTCATCACATCTCTGCGATTTACATGGACACAATAACTGCGTTTTTTCCCTATTTGTATATTCAGAGGGAAGAAATCCCCCTATCTACCTTGCTGACAAGTATAAATTTCCCTGTCTCATAACTTCTCATGTCTAAGAAAAAGCACGAGAAATGCAATATTTTTTCCGTCGTTATGGCTACGAAAGCGGAGCACGAAAGTATTAGATACCGAGGAAAAATATTTTTTTAATATCCCAGATCCCGAGACTACTATGCGAAGTCTATTTATTTAAACTAAGTACTGTTTTATGCAAATTGATTTAAATTTATTCATGTGATGCGGTAAAACAGCTTCAAAGTTATTTTCTCTCAATTTTGAATAAGAGCCTTTTAGAGAAAGGTCTTTAAGCCTTTAATGTTAAGATTGATTACCACGCGGGCAAATATTATTTATTTTATTTAAATTCCTAAAGTAGCTCTATATCTGGAAAAATCCTGGACAGGATTTTGAGAAATTATTTAAAATGTTATTAATTTTCTTTTGTTGAGTTAAACTTTGTATGTAGACTGATTACTACAAGCTTTGTCAGAAGTACTTTAAGGAATTCTGCTATTGTAAGCAACATCATGAATTATTAATAATTCTTTTTCTTTGTTTTTGAAAGTATAAAATAAAAAGTGAATGCAGAGTAAAATTTGAAAGTTTTGAAATACTGAAAAAAAATACAGCTGTTTTATAATATTCTTTCAAGGAATCATAAATAAATTTAGCTTATACACAAGCAAAAAATTGATAGTTTTATTTTCACTAAGAAATTTTGCGTTTAAACGAAGTTATAGTTCTGAAAATGTAGTTTATAAATAGATTCTTATGTAGTAATTTCATAATCTAATAAAAGATTTATGAGTAATTCTCTTTTTTTAATAAAATTAATTAAAAATAGTTAGAGTTGTATTCTACACAGTCTACAATGTTATATAAACAGTGACAAAATTTCATTTTACACATGCTTACAAAGTTTAAGTAAAATTAATATTAGAAATATGGAAAAGCATAAGACAAATTTTTTTATGTTTTTAATAAACAACTTATGTTTATGATGAATTCATCTAAAATTTTTATATTATTCTCAAAATTCAGTCTAACATTATATCAGTAATATAGAGATAATTGCGAAATATGCATTATATAATATGCGAAATATGCATATATTGAAAATGCATACAATAACAAATAGAATGTATATGTACAGATTTATGAATGAATATTTTGTAAATGTCATGAAAACCATTTGTCATGTTAATTACAAAGCTGTCTATAGAAGAATGTTGTTTCGGATACATAGATCTTGCTATATAATCTCAAAGGGTATAATATAACCATAGAACATTGCATATATTGTTTAAAATTCATGATTACATAAAAATTATTCCAAACTATTTATTCTTAAGGGTTAGCTTGTTTTATATTGTGTCAACTGCTTAGTGGATTGAAATATTAAGCCATTTATAGTCTCATACAAGTTAAACCAAAAAATTTGCTTTCGTTACAATAATTTAGCATTAAACTGATTCTATTTTTGCTCCTATTCTGGAGGCCCGAGGTATGTCTTTTATTTTTTATCATATATCTTTTCATAATGTACTTTACTATTTCGCAGATTGAAATTTTTGATTCAGTTTCAATAAGATATTTAGAATTAACTGAGCATCTTAAAAGTAAGGATTATCTTAAGATTTCTTTGTACTAATATGAGCATAAAGCTTTCCTACTTTATATTTTAATTATATTCAATTTGATATCATAAAGCATTTCAACAGCAATATGAAAAATGAAGAACTCATTCCATCATCGTCTTTGAACAAGTAATATAAAACTTGACAAAGTTATATGTAATAAATTACTGTATAAATAATTTGAGCTATTTTAAAATTTTAAATATTTTTGTTTAGAAAAAGTACTTGTCTCTGAGCTCATAGCATCTAAAAACATAGTAAGTATGTAATGATATGCATTTAAATACGTAATTAAAAAGAAGAGAAATAAAAATATGTTTGATGAAAATGAATATGTAAAATAATAAAAGCAATGAAATCTTAATATTTTAAAATCTTTCTTCTCAATTTTTGTTAAAATATATTTCTTCATGATAATGCTGCTATTCTTCTATTTTTCAGAGTTTTTATTTATAACTATCACGCTCCATTTATTTTAATACTCACACACATAAAACTAATATTTATTAGTTTGTAAAATTAATACTATTATTTTGATAATCATTTTTGATGTTTTTCGTGCTATCTAATAATTTAATGTATTAATTATTTAAAAATTATTAAATTTGACTTTTAGTTTGATAGTTTTTTCTTCCCAATACTACATCAAAAAGGAAGTGTATACATACATTGATAAACAAATAAATTAAAATTGAATTAAAAGTAATACAAAATAAATTTATATAAATACAGAGACATTTAAACTATTTTCAACCCCATACAAACCAGAAGCTACAAAGAAATAATAATATTGTTATTAATTATAAAATTGTTATAATTATCTATTTATAGAAAATAAGTAATAAATAATGTAATTTTAAGAAAGAGAAAGAAAAATAGATTTTTAATTTGTTAAAAGTTTTACTGCATTTTTAAAATAAAACATAAAATAAGTTATATATATTATTTTAATTAATCTACCATATTATTGATTTTGGTATCATTTATCGTAATACGGGGAAAGAAACGTAATATCAGTAATTTGTGCATAATTGTTACATATTGAAGCTTGTAAAATAAATTAAACCAATTGAAATCGTTAAATATTTATCCACTTATTAATCATTGAAATATACTAAAAACTTTGAGGTATACTAATGAGAAAAGAAATTTAAATAATTATTTCTAAATAAAATTTGTATAGCATAAAAATGAAACTTATGTGAAATAATTAGTTAATTTTGTTTCTCTCAATTTTGTGAATATAAATGTGATATTTCTTCACATATTAGTTCAAATATACTTGAATAATTTTATATTTTTCATAGATTATTGATGTAATTAATCTCAGCGTAATTTAATTATGTATGAAGTATTAAGAACTTGTATTGTTCTTAATACTTCATAATTAAATTTTGAATTAATTATGAATTTAATATTTATTATTAAATTCATAATAATAATTATTAAATTCATTATTATTATTATGTAATAATTATGAATTTATTATTATTATGAATTTATATAATAATAATAAATTAATATTATATAAATTAATATTTATATAATATTAATTTATATTAATATTATATAATTATTTATTATATAATATTAATATAAATTATTATTAATATTATATTAATAATAATTTATATTAATATTAATGTAAATAATATTAATATAATTTATATTAATCTTAATTTAAAATAATATTAATATAAATTATATTAAATGCTATAAATAAAATATTAAATGCTTCCATAGTGAAAATGTCTTTAACTGCTACAAAAAGTGTTTCATTTAAATTTGATTATTTCACGGTAACAAAATTAGCATTACTTGTTTTTAAGTGAATCCTTTAGCCAATTTAAAACATTAATTCTTCTTAAACTCACCTTTTGTGCAGAATTCTCATGTTGCTTATGCAAAAATGCTTCTCTGAGGCCATTATTTTTAGACACTGGAGGATTTTTGTTGCAGAAAAGTGCAGCCATCTATAAAATGAACTACTACAATTGAATCACCCAGGAAACATTTCACAATGTTACAGTATCTCACATAAAAATGAACATAAGCGGCAGTGACAGTCCCAGTTCCGCGACCGTTCAGGCGGTTGACAGATTTTTTTTATTTACATGGGAATCTTCTCCTTCCCTTCGAGTGTCTTCTTTTCTGCTTCATCTTCTTCAAAGTGGTCAAACGGTAGTAAATGGTACATAAAGGGGAAGTGTAAGTTGCTACCTCACACATTACACCGTGGAAAATGCGCATTTAACAACATAATAGTGAGAAAAAACGATCAGATTAATAGTTTATGGCAATCTTTAAAAAGTTCCATTTTGATATATAAGCCAATAAAACCATCGATCCAGAGTGTGATGCAATCAAAGCATAAAAAATTTGAGATTTTAAACTGGGCAAATAAAAAAAATTGTGAATTATAATGTTTTATTTTTGGGACTAATATGCTCTCGTAAATCGACAAGGTTCACTTCTTAATATAATGCTATCAAGTTAAAGGAAGTAATTCTGTTGGAAAACCTCATATTTAATTATCCTTAAAGTTACGTAAGATATTTCATTTGTGTTCTTGTAGGAAGGCGAGAAACATTGTTAATATAACTTATGTATGAAATGGGATAAATTATTTCATGTCAAGTTCACAAAATATTATTCCTGCAGATGGAGAAAGACGAGAAAATTTAAAAGAAAACCATAAGTAAGTTATAAATTAAATGCTTATTATTTAAAAAAGTAACAATTTTAATTATCATTTTTTAAAGTAATAATGATAGTTTTAAATATAAAATAAATGAAATTTATTTTAAATATCATAAAATTAACTTATTAAATATTCCATTCCAAGAATTAATTGGTGAAAGTTATTACTTATTAAAAGTAAATAAATAATTTTAAAAATCAAAAAACTAATTAATTAAATATTCCATTGGACAAATTAACCTTTGAAAGTTATTGCTTATTAAAAATAAAATAACTTAATGCATGACAACAAATTTCATAGAAAACCAGTCTTCGTATCATTAATTCCCTATAAAAAATGAGATTTATTTTCATACAGCCCTCACATAATTGTGAAAAAGGAATATATTTTTTTATTTTGGTAGCTCTCATTAAAATTTTTTCAAGCATTCCGTGAAATTCAAGCTTAATTCACATATACACTAATTAGAGCAAATATAATTCTAAAATAAATGATTATATTTAATTGTTTGTCAGAAAATGATGGAAGTAAAAAAAAAATGACATTTATTTTTGTCATTTCATTAGAAAATATTGCTGATGAATGAAATTTAGAAATCCATGCAGGAAAATAAAGACTAAAAATGAACAATAAATTCTTTTCAGGTCTACTATAACTTCAATAGCGAATGAAATAATTCACAGTACATTATATTTCAAAAGAGATTTTTGATGGTTGTAGTTTCTTAGGTAGTAACAAATATTTCAATATTTTATTTTATATTACTTTTGTGTAAAAAAATATCATAAGTTTCTACATTGACAAGTTATAATTAATGAATTATAAGATTTAAATCCTTATTATATAATAAATCATTACGAAATTTTATTTATAAGTTAATTATTTATCAATACTAAGAAAAAGATTTAAAAAAACTAGTAAATAATATTCTTTGTTTCATTACTTTTTGAATGTTTCTTCTTATTATTTTACAGGTAATAATGAAGAAAAAAATAATTTACAGGTGATAGTGAAGATGAAAAAAAAATATTTGCGTGCGAAGATCCTCTTCCTTGGTAGTAGGGTTCCCAATATTTCAACCGATGGGCAATCAACGATTTTGCTAAGAGAGCGAGCCTGTGAAAGAGACCACGTGACCTTTGCCAACATATCCATTAGAGATCTATCAAGAATCCATTAGATGTACTTTTAGCTCCTTCTCTTGACCACTGGGCACGCAAATCAGCGGGCAACGCTTCGAGGTGGGATTATCTATTTTGGTGTCTGCGATAAGAGCCCCCTTCCATCGAGCGAGTCTGTAAAAACTGCCAAGATAAAAATAAGCGAATGAATAAGTGTGGTTGATTGTTACTTCCGTAGGAGAACCAGTTTTGTTTAAATGAAAGTATTGGAATAAAATAAATAAGTCAGTATTGCATCTGAGTGGTGTACTGTTTAATAGAGAGAAAGCAAATGTTTTGAATAAACTAGATACGTCAAAAGTAAAATTATAATTTTAAATGCAAAGAGATTTTTGCTTTTTGATGTAATTAAGCAAGTTTGTAATCGCAGTAAGTAATTCCTCTTTTTTAATAACAATATAAGCTCATGGTAATATTAGTGTTAAAACAAAAATAAAAGAGCACAGTTATTTGTTTCAGAAAATGAAAAAATAATATGGACATAATAAAATAATTCAAAGTAAAAAAAAATAGCAGAAGGCAAGCATTTTTCACAATAACGAGTTAAAATATTCTTCATAAAAAACAGGAAAAATATATAATATATTTTTTTACTTGGATTTACATAAGCATTAATTATTACTAATATATGCAGCAAACTTTCATCTAATTTGAATCAAACTATTAACACGCAGACTACTTAGCCAATATGCAGACTAATTGATTTGCTCCGTTGTTTTGAGAAAAATGTAATCTTAATCTAAAACAAACCTATTGAATGTGGACATAAACGGTTTTCCTTATCGTTTAAGTTCAAGAAGATAAATGCTTAAAAACTGATTCGATCATCTAATTTGTTGACTGTTGATTTGATTCTTTAGATACCGAAAATAAATAATTATAATTTCTTTACTTGTCATAATATTTTAATCGGTTTGATACTTTTATTATTTTTTAAATTATTGAATTTATCAATCATTTTTTGATTATTTAATTGCATTAATCTGATTTTTAAGTATTGAAAAATAAATAAATTTATTTAGTTCTTTTGTTCAAACAAAGATTTTATTTTAACTTTGCCAAGAGCTTAGTTTTTAGTGCGCAGATCTCGATAGTTAATAGATAATTTTATAATTCGAAAAATGAAGCAACTTTGAGCACTTTAACCAATCATCCTTGTTTATCTACACATTACCACAAACCCGCAGATAAAAACACACACACACAAACACACGTACACACATATATGTATATAAGTATGTATGAAAATAGTAAATTTATAATTTTTTCTTGGCTGCTTAATTTAATTAAAAATTTCTAAATTTTTAGTTTGTTGGTAGAAATAATTCTTTACAACTCTGCTTTAGATATAAAATGTTATTACAGCTTGTTTTCTATATTTTTAATAAATAGTCTGTTTTTTTAATTTTGTATTTACGAGTACGAAAATATAAAAATAAATGATAACAACATATTTTAATTTTGAAAAAAAAATGAACCTAATTTTTTTAAATAGTTGTGTGTGTAAGTAAAAATATTAAATATTAAGCATTAATATTAAATAAACTTGAATTTGTGAAATCATCTCATTTTTTAATTTCATGATCAATGCTTGCTTTTCCTATGTTATTTCTTTACATCTATAGGTATGAATGCATAATTATTTTATTCTTATTTAATTTCCCCACAGATCGTTGAACCAAAATTACCCAACTCAATTGCTGCCTTGCCCTTTCTGTTTTGCCTGTCCCAATGAAAGTCACTCACAAAACGAGTATCTATAGCCTCCTAAGCAATTTAACCCAATCGATAACTGAAATATTTCTGCCTTATCTGATGTAATATGACAACGGAAAAATGAAAAGAAGAAAAAGCATCGCCTTTGTTTAAGCAATGGACAAAACATATCATTAAGCAGCCATCGTGTGTACAAACACATTAACGAGTGGCAATTACTGAACTTCGGAGATAAGTCCTTTCCAAAAACAATTAGAGTCAACCTGGTGCTCCTTCATCTCCATGAAGTGAAAGGATTGAGGTGGGCCGGGACAGGAAAAAAGAAATTTCAAACCGGATGCAGTCGTGTGTCCGGCGAGTAAAACGATAGTATCGATATTTCTCTTCGTTCGGGGTTCGTTTCATTCATGGGTTACCTGACGCGTGACGCTCTTAAGACCTTAATGGCCAGTGTGATACAATAATACGTAATAAATACCTTGAAGATGGAATAGCTGATAAGGCCTCTCCATTGTGTTTTGATGGCAATGGCGCAGATGCAGCCGGACTTGACAAATCTGCCTGACATCGATACCCGAAGCTGGTGGTTAAGTTGTGGCCTTCTTCTAGGGAGTTTTCCATATTTGATCTTTTTTTGTCTCTTTCTTGAGTTGTTTATTTTCAATCTCTCCACGTCAGAATGGAGTAAAAGGGTATTGAATGACAGTCATGCTTTTGAGAACGATGCAAATGAAGGATTGCCCATGAGAGCTTGCCAAGTTATTTGTTTTTTATTTACACTGTATATTTAAGTATGAATAAATTATGTTTATAGGTCAAGAAGCAATATTTTTGAGTCACTGTAAATTTGAAAAAAAAAAAGCACATTTTAATTTACTTACCTTTTGTAGGCAAATTAATGTAACGTTTAGCTCAACAAAGATACTCATATTTGTCATAATGTGTATGCTAAAAAATTATTTTGCAAAATTTTAATATTTATTATAATTCTAGGTACAGAATTATATACTAATTTATTTGCTAATGTATAAATTTTTTTACCTATAAAGCATGTACTGAACCAAAAGGTATAAAGCATTATAAAAAAAAATCAATGTTGGTATAAATGCCTCACTAAATATATATAGGAAACAAAATTCATTATTCTTTGGTAATTTACATTCTTCTTTGGTAATTATTTGTATATCAATTATAATATACATGTAAATATCAATTATAATGATATTTATAAGACAGGGTACAATATTTTTGAATTGCTATTAAATTTCGGTTATTTATTTAACTATGACAAATGATGCATATAGGTCCAGTTGTAAAGTTTAGGAATCATTGTAAATTCTCAAATAAGAAGAAAGATTTAAATTTGTACGCCTATTTGTTAAGGTCTACTAAAACATTAATCAATATTTACAGAATAGATTTGAAAAATTTGGCATATTTATTATAAATCTACATATGATATTTTCTGTACACTGATTTGCCTAATAATATCTAATTTTCTTTTTATATATGATATATTCTAAATCATAATATACTTGCAAGAGGTTCTACCAGAAATGCTGAATGATGTTCCGATGCCTATTCGTCGACGCATTCGATTTCAACACGACGGAGCTCCTGCACATTTCAGCACAGCCGTCAGAGCAC